>JANUWF010001027.1:335000-935000 GCA_026120185.1 Voacanga thouarsii
TATTTACCTTTTATGGTCATTTATATTCTTTGCATTAAGTATTTTTTCTCTATTTTTTAGTATAACTGATTTCAATTTTTTCCCCCGATATTCCACGCCCCCCACCCAAACCCCACCCTAATTTCACAGTCCACACGGAGCAACCATTGTTGAAGCAATTGACCATTCAGCACTCCAGTTTCTGTAACAATATGAAAGTGACTACTGTCAGATCATACGGATGCGCAGAATAATGAACAATACTTAAATGATAGACAACACACTTGAGCAGAAAAAGTTCTTCTATTTCTTTGAAAAATACTCAGAGAATACAATAGGTATATATATTATATGGATGTGAGAGAAAGATTACATTAGAATGATTCTAACTAGACAGCCATCTGTTAACCATGAGGTGTCTACCATGTTGTCTGCTGAAGTAGCATACTGCATGTCAACAGTAACAAAATGAAAGTGACAAATGTCAGAACATTGCTAAACTGGAAGAAGATTTTGATGCAGCTCAGTGAATAAGCATGCAAACGTTCCAAGTCAAATAACAACCCTATTTGCTTATTTCCAATTTTAACCAGTGCCATATAAGGACGTACACGCAAACAATGAGAACAGTATTCAGAATAGCGGGAGACCTTAAAGTATAAGTTTCATATTTCAGTTTCTGCTCACGTTAAATCATACTTTTAAAATATGCATCAATGATCCTTCCATTTCTTTCAGGAACCTATTTTCTTCTTCCCAACTTATCTTTAGCTACATTCAGAAACCAACAATTCAATTCACCTTTATTATACACAGGAGAAGGGCATTCTCGTGCCTTCTTCTATCCATCAATACACAGAAATATGTAATTTGTAATAACATGTGAAAACGTCATAACAGAATTTGTAATGACATTTAACACTATCAAGTTAAACCTATTCTTACAATAAGTCCTTTTCTTATAACAATTTATTGTTACATTTTTTTTTTGGTGTAAATAAGATGATATCTTTGCATACCTGTAAAAAATTTTAATTCTTAAACGTATATAATTTGACATAATAAAAACAAATCTAACGTCAAATATAATATAAAACCACATTAAGACCCATAAATATGTCTGCATACATTAGGAAGTACAAAATTCTTTCTACATATACTACTAGAAAAATAGGGTGTTGTGACAGGCAGAAATGTTATCATAAGAGTCTGTTGTGACATTTTTGACTGATGTTCATGCAAAATGTTCTCTAAAATGCCGTTGCTATAGTCACTGAGGACATTACCAAATGTCATAATAGATGTACCTATCATAATATGTATAACTGTTATATCAGAAGCCTTGTTACAACATTTTGTAATGCTACAAAAGGGTCTAATAACTGCAAAAGAAATCAAATAATATATTAACAATTTAAAGTGTCATAATAACCGAAATCTATAATGACATTTACAACTATCAGAAAAAGATCTTCATATAACATTTGGTTGTGTTATGCAAATGCCTACCAACGGTTGGCAACGGTCAAATTCAAATCCACGAAAACGTTTATACATGTCATAATAACTGTTGGGATTCATGGACTCCTAAACGCAAAAAACATCCGCGAATCCCTTCCGAGGACCCAAGCTAAACGATTAAGATGATCTAGGGATTACAGAATTACTCACTACAACAAAAAATGGCTTTTGTGACATAGTTTTAATAACACATTTTTTTAAATGTTAAAATAAACATTTATTATGACATTTACTTTTCAACACATATTA
Source organism: Voacanga thouarsii (assembly GCA_026120185.1). Lineage (NCBI taxonomy): Eukaryota > Viridiplantae > Streptophyta > Magnoliopsida > Gentianales > Apocynaceae > Voacanga > Voacanga thouarsii. Next base: position 336,750 of record JANUWF010001027.1, read on the forward strand.
CAAATATAGTTCAATAATGTAATTTTGAAATAATCTAAAATTAAGTGTAACAATAAATATATATATAATAACATTTATTATATGTCAAAATTAAAGTATAATATTTCTCTAAAAAAATCTTAATTCATAATATTATTTATAGGCAGAAGAGAAAGATATGAGGTGCGTTGTTGCAAAAAAACTTAGCCAAAATTTAGACACAAGATATGAGGTAATTTCTATTTCTTCTTAGCCAAAAGACACAAAATATGAGGCAGAAAAAAAGGCGCTAAAATTACATTATTCTGGCATCGTTGGCTAATTTTTTCGCACCAAAACTCCATTCCCTTTCTTTTTCACCAACATTGTTCTTCTGGTGCTTAATAGGTCTCCCTATTCTAGCCTTAAACCACCGGGCGACTTCTCTATTTAGCCTTAGACTCCGATTAAGGTGCGCACGCCTCATTCGCGTTCGATTGGTCGCTAAATTCTCCTTCAGCTAGGTCGGTGTGTTCTCCTACCAGTTCATCTCCAGGTCTTGAGGACATGAAAATGTGAGGGCAAAGATGGGGTAGTTGAGGTTTATATGCGACAGAGAAATCCCTATTTAGCAGTAGCGGATAGATTCAGCCTATAGGTCCTTTCGAGACTCTCTTCAATCTACAAAGTCCAAAGTTGAGCAAACCTTTGAACTTCAAGGTTCAATTTTTATGTAATTTTACTTTTCTTTTCTTTTTTGCCTTATTTGGGGTCAAATCCCAAGTTCAGTTTTTGAACTAAATTAGGGTTTTCTTTTTTCAGGGCATCATGTTTTGAAAATGTTAAATTCTTGACATTTTGACGTTCCCTTTAAAATGTTAAATTCTTGATTTTCTGAGGTTCCCCCTTCTATGGAATTTTGTTTGGTTTGAGGTTGGGTGAAATGGATTTTTATTTGTCATTTTTATGTGACTGAGCTTTTCATTTATGCTTGTTGTTTCAGTAAAGCTTGGGCAGCTGAAAGTGGAGTTGAGAGAGGCAGAGGATGATTTGGTCAAAGCTCTTGCAGGCATATGTTCATGTAGAAATTTCTTGTGCATCTGTGCCTGTGTGTGGAATAGACCCATGCAGAAATTGACAATACCAATTGTAGTGAAATGCCTTTAACAGGAATATTTATAGTAAGGTAACACATAATTGCATTTACTGGTGTTGATAATGGAGCAAAAACATAAGGGAATTATGGTTTGCGCATAAACTGATAAGGGCTAAAAGAAATTAAGCTGATATCTGTTAACGGTTTAATTGTTGTGTTATGGGTAATTACAATCTGCTATCTGATAAGTTTCATCTATTTTTGTTTGTTTTCCTTTCTTTTTGCTATTTTATTTAATCTTTGTATTTTTTTTTGTTTCTGCATAATTATCATTATGGGAATTGAGTGATAGTGTTGTTTAATACAGAATTCCAATCACATGGCGCTAGTTTAATGTTTCCAGTTAGCCTTTTCTCTTAGGAGTGTCTCCCTAGAAAATGATGGTGAGTTAGATTTGTCTTGATGTGCCATTAAGTTCACAGGAATCTACAATAGGTGAATTCATTGTATTTTTGTTCTTTATATGGAGAAGCACTGGCTTGTTGAATGGCATTGGTGTAGTATGGTCATAATCAAATGTCACTTTCTTGATATTTATGTTCCTGTCTCCTCTCCTTTTCTGTCTGTTTCTCGATTGGTTAGGATATATATCATTCTGACATTTTACAATAGTTAATATCATTAGAACGAATGGATGTCCATTTTCCTATTAGTGTGACTAGAAAAATTCCCCAATAATACTACTGTGATCTTCTTACAAGCAGAACATTCCAAGAATGATCCAGAATTTTTACGCCCACATGCTAAAACTTATGCTGGAACTAGGATATATTCAGTGAAACTGGCAGCCAATAGTAACTTTGATTTTACTTGTAGGCAACAATTTAGGTACCAGGCACCATAAAGTTAAAATATCAGAACTACTTTTACCTCTATGGCATGTATACACAAGACAGACAAAACAAACTTATGTTTCACAAAAAATATGGAAGAAAGGAATTCCTTAGAGCATTCACTACTATTTGATCTATTAACTAGAATATGACAAAGCAAAGTTTCGTAGACTGAATTTAGCAACTGATGTATATCCATTGACATAGCATCTGCAAAAGTACCACACCAGTAATATGTATTCCAGAGAATACTGCATGTAGATTCTTTACTATGCTATTCTAAACCTCCCTATGTTTATATGAAGGAAAGACAATTATCCCTTTTTCTTCTAGATCTTTGTTTCCGTATAGAAATCAATACTTCATTCTAGTAGTGCCTAGGTATGTCTAGTTTTACTCCATTCAACCACAGCAAAAATGAATGCACCAAAGAACTCTCTCTCTCTCTCTCTCACACACACACACACACACATTTTAGTTTTTGTATAAATCTTAGAGAACGAACAGTAACTGCTGCTAAAACACAAGCAAAATGTAAAAATACCCTCTGATATGTAAAAGTTTTATCCACTTATGGAGAACAGTAATGTATGCCTATCTACTTTTAGTCTTGAGATAAATTAAAGTAAAGAGAAATGTATGTACTTTGTTAATTTGTTAATACCTACTTTTAGGTTTGAATTAAATTAAATTAAATGTACTTTCTTAATTTGTTAACTCTTAATATCATTCCTTATGGTAATCGTTGGTGGCAATAGACCACTAATTATACAGTCATCAAATGCTAAGTTCTGAAATTAACCATTTGTAGTTGATTAAAAAACAAATCATAGCATGGTGAATTTTGGCTGCTTAATGGACAATGCTACACTAGTTGTTCTCTTCTCTCTTGTTTGCGTATGTGTATGTGTGTTCTGTTGCCAAGTTTACTCTACATATTTTTTTCTAGAGTTTTCTCAGATGCAAATCCTTGCTGATTGAAGGTGGTCTGCAACTGTGTCTGAGGAGATCTCTTTTTACCTTGGCTTTATATATGCTCTTATTTGTGGCTAGGGCAGGCAATTTTTCGGACCTAATTCCTGCTGCTAAATCATCATTGACTGATGAAACAGTCATATTTCTTACACTTAAGAAGCTATAATTTACACTTAAAAAGCTATAATTTAATTTGTACCTCTAGAAGATTGGTCATTTCCTGCAAATTGCAATTTTGGACTCAAATATTACTTTTGAAGTACCGTTATACCTATACATTTTCTTAATTTGATGAATGTACTTGTTGAAATATCTCTTTTTTAGGTTGATCCATACCTCCAATTAATTGAGGATATTAAGCTGCAGGCTTTTTCTTCAACACCCAGTTTTGAAACCCAAGGCTATAGTTCACCAGAAGATGAATATGCTGCTTTGAAATCCCTGTAAGTGATTGATTCAGATGACAGGCCATTAAAAGAACTTCTCATATCACTTTTCTTTACTAAGTATACAAAATTGCCAGAGGTAATCTTCATATTTTGAATGCTCTATTTGTTACTTTCTGCGTTAGATACCTCTTTTTAGAGAGAGCCATAGAGTCAATAATCATGCACACAATAGACTTGCTAGATGATGGTGATCGATCCTATGTTCCCAACTCTTTCTGGCATGGATTTGATTTTTTTTTTTTTTTTGCTTAACATTTTAGTACGATGTTTCTGTCAGAAGCACATCTATCAGTGGAATGATGTATAATGAAACTATTCTGCATAAGTTTAAGCAATTTGACCACTATTTCTTTGGATGCAAAGGCCTCAAGATGTAGAAACACTGGAGATACAAAAGTCTATGTGGATAGTGGTAGTACGGTGCTTAGATTAATATCTTATGGTAATAGGATTACTGGGTATATTTTGAAATGGTTATGCATAAACCATGGTTACCAACTATCAGTTTGGCCAGCTTAAGTCACACTGATGAAATATTTTGACGGTTGAAGTAATCTACTTATAGTTCTCAATATCAAAATTATTTTTAAAGAATACTCTCCAGGATCCAAGAGTGATTGCTCATCTTCATTTTTTTGGTTGTTTCATACTGCTAGGAGAATCTCATGCAAGTTAATTGTTTTCTCATTTTTTTGGTTACTCTGCATTAAAATGCCTAAAGTTTTAATCCATCTTAATGAAGTTGTGATTGATTACTACTATTTGATGGTTAAATTTGTATGTGATTTTATCTGCTAAAGAGGAGAGGGCTACCTGATCCCATGAAAAATTTTTGTTTGAGAAGAGAGAGGAAGGGGGGGGTAGGTTGTGTATTTTATTCATACCCTTGCTTTTCTATTTTATTGTTTTTAGATTTTTTGTGAATTAGAATTCGATCTTCAAGCTCTGCCGCAAGATTCATCTATGTGCATAACTTTGCCAAGATGAATTGTCAAGAATAAAGGAGCAACTTCAACTGGGATTTTCTCCTGACGATGCTTTTCCATTGGGTATTCCATTATTCATGGAGACACCATGCCCATCTTCTCCACATGCACTTATAGAGTTTTAGTCATTTGATGAGGTTATATTTGAAACATCATTTTCCTACCATTTATTATGATTACACTTTGATCTTGACTAAGTATGTGTTATCCTTTTCGGCCCTTAGATTATGGAACCATCTGGGTTAATGGATGAAGAATCATTTCTTGATCCAAGTGGAAGTCAATAAGATCGAAAAACTTCTCTTTCCATTAATTCGTTAGACATTATTAGTGTAACCAACTCTTGGACTCGGTGAGCAATTTCTTTTTTTTTTTTATTCATTTGTCTTAGCAAGGTGCTTAAACTTCTCCTTAGCCAGCATGATAGTGACTTGTTAAGCAAGCATCTTTTATAGCCTGTTTACATTGAGGGAAGCAGAGGGAGAGGAGAGGAGAAGAAATTGAGGGTTTCGATTTTAGGTATTTGGATTAATGTTTTTGGATTAGCGTTTCAAGAAGGAAAGGAAAGAAATAGGAGGGAAAATGTCACCCAAATGCTGAACATAGAGAAGAAATTGAGGAGACTATATCGTGGTACAATAGGGTCCTTGGTTTTCGTATTGAATATGGACATGGTATGTTAAGATAACTTCTCTATTTTTTTCTACTTTGAGTTAATTGCAAAATAGTACTACCTGACTCCTCTAACTTTCATAATGCTTCGCCATTTATTTTTTGTTTCGATTTTCTTTCTAGGGGTCAAATTTACATTCACGAGCATAAATTTGAAGCATAAATTTATATTCAAACTTTTTCTATATTTTTAGCAGCACTGAAGCTTGGGAAGTGAGGAACAACAGACATAACATGCAGACATTATAACATGCTTTTTGTCAGAAATTTTAGTGCTCACATGTTGTTGGAGTAAGAAAGTTCTCTAGTTATATTTTTATTTTAATAGTAATTATGCATGGGCCATTGAAGTTTAAATAGTATGGGCCAATAAATGGGCCAATGAAGTTTAAATAGTTAATACCAATGAATGGGACAATGAAGTTTACTGTCCATCGGTGGTATTAAATTGTTATATTGGAAGTTTCAATGAGCTAATGAAGTTTAAATAGTAATTATGCATACTGAATGTTATATTTGTTCTAGGACTTATAGGGTTAGTAGCATCACGATGACATAAATGATTCCGATTGTGAAACCAGTGAGAATGTTGATTTTGCTTGATGATGTTGAAAATAGGGAAATGCTCTTCTTGTTTTTTGATTCCCAGACATATGGTTTGGGTTAATTGAAGTTGCCTTTTAAATGGTAATTGTATTTTACTTTTCTTTTTATGTATAACAGTTGTCAATGGGATTGATAAAGACAACAATAGTCATGATGGAGTGGCAAAGAAAAAAAGAAATGGAGAAGCTTTAAGGCATATTTGAAGGCTAAATATTTTGATCTAAATCAACCTGTGTCAGCTCAACTTGCTTCTGTGGATGAGCGTCTCATACAAGAACAATTTGTGAGAATTTTAGAGTATTGGAGCACGGAAAAAGGCCAGGTGTAGTATAAAAATTTAGGGATGAGCTTCTGGTTTCATTGTTGGAGACCATTGGAGATGATCTTGGCACTAATATTGCTTGGCCAAACTCTTTAGTATATTACAAATTCACTTCACTCTTTGTCAAAATCATATATTTTTTTTCAATTAACTGATACAAAATTTTTGTTATGTAGGTGGACAGAAATGCAGATTGAAGTAGGCTTGTTGACTTGGAGCAGACATTAGTCTACAACTCTTATAAGATACATTATTTTAAGGCTTTTGTGCAAACTTATAGAAATAAATAGATTTAGCATTTTACAGTTTAAGTACTATTACCTTTGATGTTTATTTAATTGATTCTAGGATATTTCATAATAAATGTATTTTGGTGGTACATTAAACTTAAATTAAATTTATGGATATTTTCTTTTCTTTCAATGTAATTTTTTGCAGGGATTAGTTGAAATTGGTCTAACATATTAAATTGTTACAATATTCGAAATATAGTGACATTTATATGTCAAGGTTGTCAGAATAAGAGAACATGTATAAATGTTATCATAGTAGGAATAATATATCACACACAAATATTATGAGATGTATAATTACCGACATAAAAATGTGTCACATTAGAATAGATATGTTCTATACTAAATGTCAGAAAACAATAACTATTTTGACATTTGTTTATGTTATATTTGAAACAATTATTAACATTATAAAATATCATGAAATACATAAATTCTAATGTATGTAGATGTCACCATAGCTTCATAATGTGACAATATTATGTATTAAAAAAGATTTAAATATTTATTCTGCCTTAACTTTATTATAACATTAAGAAATGTCACAAGAAGAATTTATAAGCACATTTACGTTTGTTATCATAGGTTGTTATGGTATAATCAAGATCGTTGGATCTTGGTTTTGCTATCGTACGTGCAACTTGAACGATCACCAGACACTGCAATATGCGAACGCCCTCTATCAGATGCACACGACAAACTAACTCGTTACCCCAGGAGTGCTAGCGCCTAGGGTTTGAGAGGCTTATTTTTCTGGTGAATGGAGGCACATATATTTTAACAGAATGGGTCTCTTGAGAAGACGGCTAGGGTTTTCTCAAAACCCCTCCGAACCGCTTAGAGTATAATTCTAATAATATCTTATCATATTTTATTTTAAATTTAAATTAAATTAAAACTGATATGATAAGATTCTGTCATTATCTCAGTAATTTAACTAATTAATTTACCGAATCAAATTCTTATAATCTGGACATCATCCAAATACATTGAATGTGGACATATTTCTAAATTCATTGCATTTGGTCAATTTTCTAGGTTCGATTAACTTAGATATATTTCCAGATTCATTAAACTTGGTTACCAGAAAAAATAACCTAACGAGTTCACTTGTTGTGTGACCCTATAGGTTCATTTAACATTGGTAGTGTACCCAAATCATATTTAAATGGCCCACAAGTTATAAGCGGTTTCTAGCAAAATATTATAACTATCCAAGTTAAATAAATATCAGTGATCTCTTTGAACCAAATCACAATTTTATATTTAGTCCTTTTGTCACACGATATCCAGATTAAGCATAAGGCACGGGGCATGTCATTCTTATTAAGCTTAATCAATTATTTCTTGATCTCATAGTAGACTGTTCAAACAGATGATATCAATATCTCAAATTGATATGTTTGAGCACGACCATGTATTTTAACAATCAAACTTATCAAGGGGCCCATGGATATTTCTCCTATAATTGAGAGGGACAAATTCCTTCACTATCAATTATATTCCTCTCCATGGTTTATTCTATATCCAATAGTAGTCTAATTTATCATCTGTTTAAAGATAACTTTAGACAATGTCAAAATATAAAATTATCAAGTAGGAAACTATGATGAATTCAGGTTGAAGGACTTTTAATATAATTATAGCTAGCTAGAAAGTACTTACGACATGTTCTATGAAGTACTCTCACACTGGGTCATGTCCAATATAATATTCTCTAACATTTATTTATGTTTTGACTTGATATCACAAATATCCATGACCAGTAAAACATAGCCATCAAGTCACAAACATACTAACCATAATTTATCATTGTTCCAATAATAATAATCGATCAGGGACAGTTTTAGAATAGTCATTGTATTTATTGTAGGGTTTTACTATCAAGTCACGTACTTGATGACCACAAAACAAAATGCACTATTCATGGAAAGAAAAACCTCATATTATTATATAAAATATAATGACAATAGTATAAGTACAAATTAACTCTAGGGCATGTCCCTAACAATAACGTTTGACAACTTTCAATTACTTGACAATTTATTAGCATTCGTGACATTTTATACTGTCATTATTATTTGTTGTGACACTTATACATATTGTTTAAACTTAATATAACAACATTTTTTAAATTTTCATCATGCGTTGGCTACGTGTCACTACATTTTTTTATGACATTTCAGTTATTATATATATATATATATATATATTAATTACGTGATATAAAAAAATTTAAAAATTTTACCATAATATAAAATCACATTAAAGTCAAAATAAAATGTTTGAATACAATAGGAAGTATAGTACTATGTATATATACATCAAGGAAGCCATCAAAGTTATATAATCCAAAATAAAATCCAAATGTATCCATTAAGATAAAATTCCATTAATGTCTAAATGCTTCTATTTAGCTAAATGATCTACTATACTTCCTTCATATGGAGTATCAAAATAACTTGTAGCCAAGGTGTCCCCTTATTACCATTCGTCTCGAGCCCTACGAACCTGCCATTATAAATTGCACATATTAAAGTTAGGCAAATGATGAAAAACCAGTAGCTTATTTATACCGAAACTATAGCATTCACAAAAGATGGGGGAAAAAAAGAGTGAATTAAACTTTAAACTATGGAAGGGATTCTCCTAAGTGAATTAAACTGCAGCATTTTAGTTTTCTACTAAGGTTAGAACAAACAATTATATCACCAAAATTGAAGGGATTCACCCCAAGCTGTATAGCTACACAAAAGTTATGCATGCCAAAATTTCACCAAACTATGTGTAGAGAATAGTACATTTTCTGCCAACTAGTATATCATTCTAATATAGAGAAGGGTAGAAAGTTTAGAACAAAGAAAGAATAAGAAAGCATAAGTAAAGTTGATCAAGTAAGGGCTGAACCGAGCACCCAACAATAATATCATTCAGCTTTCTTATGATATCATTTTACACATTCAGCTGTCTCAACAAATTCTCCAAACAATTAACAACAAATTCATGATATATTACAAAGCTGAACTCCACTTTTTGTTTTGGACAACACGAACCACTTTTGAAGCCCAAATCTTCTCAATCAGTAACAACTCACAATAATGCTTTATTCCTATAAAAATCAACAACACCTATCAAAAACCACAACAAGATTAATGCCAAGGCCACCAATCTTCACAATTTACAACTTCAAACACCACAACATTAACACATATAAAAAGCCCACACTTCTCAACCTCTGAATGCTCTAAATCCCAAACCAAATCACTTAAAACAACAAGAGAAGTAGCAAAATATAATGCTATAAACAAAATTCCATAAATGATGAAATTTGTCTAGAACAAACAATTATAGCACCAAAATGGAAGGGATTCACCCCAAGCTGTACAGCTACATAAAAGTTATACATTCCAAAACTTCACCCAACTATGTGTAGAGAATAGTACATTTCCTGCCAACTAGTGTATCACTCTAATACAGAGAACAGTGGAAAGTTCAGAACAAAGAAAGAATACAAAAGTATAAGCAAAGTTGATCAAGTAAAGGCTGAACCGAGTGCCTAACAATAATATCATTCAACTTTCTTACAATACCATTTTACACATTCAGCTATCGCAACAAATTCTCCAAACAATTAACAACAAATTCTAACTATATTACCAAGCTAAACTCCTCTTTTTGTTTTGGACAACACAAACCACATCTGAAACCCAAATCTCCTCAATCAATAACAACTCACAATAGCGCTTCATTCCCATAAAAATCAACAACACCCATCAAACACCACAACAAGATTAGTGCCAAGGCCACCAATCTTCACAATTTACAACTTCAAACACCACAACATTAACACATATAAAAGCCCACACTTCTCAACCTTTGAATGCTCAAAATCCCGAACCAAATCACTCAAAACAACAAGAGAACTAGAAAAATATAACGATGTAAACAAAATTCCATAAATGATGAAATTTGGCTTTCTCCAAGATAGAGCACTGGTAGAAATGATGCACTCAAAATTTCACCAACGCACTCACAAGAAAACTGATCACAAATTTCTACCGTCAAAAGAATCCACGCATATACAATAACAAAACCATAGCCCATAAATAAAAAAAATAAAAAAAAACTTCACCCAAATGCTATGAAAGAGCAAATCTATCACATTATCTTCTTGAAAAGAGTAATCAAAGTCTATACTAAATTTTACAGAATTCCTTCACATCTCATAAACAAATCCATAACCCACAAAAAAATCAAGCCTCAACAAAACCATAGCCCACAAAAATGCAGGACACAACACTGCATCAAAAAGGATGGCAAAACTCCACATTTTGTTGGGGATATGCCCTAGAGTTAATTTGTACTTAGACTATTGTCGTTATGTTTTATATAATAATATGAGGCTTTTCTTTCCATGAATAGTGCGTTTTGTTTTTATGGTCATCAAGTACGTGACTTGATAGTAAAACCCTACAATGAATACAATGACTATTCTAAAACTGTCTCATCGATCGATTATTATTATTGGAACAATAATAAATTAAGATTAGTATATTTGTAACTTGATGAGTATGTTTTACTGGTCATGGATATTTGTGATATCGAGTCAAAACATAAATAAATGTTAGAGAACATTGTATTGGGCATGACCCACTGTGAGAGTACTTCATGAAACATGTCATAAGTATTTTCTAGCCATAATAATATTAAAAGTCCTTCGACCTAAATTCATCATAGTATCCTACTTGATAAATTCTATATTTTGATGTTGTCTAAAGTTGTCTTTAACCAGATAATAAATTAGACTACTGTTGGATATAGAATAAATCAGTGAGAGGAATATGATTGATAGTGAAGGAATTTGTCCCTCTTAATTATGGGAGAGATATCCATGGGCCCCTTGATAAGTTAGACTGTTAAAATGCATGACCGTGCTCCAATATATCAATCTAAGATATTGATATCATTTGTTTGAATAGTCTACTATGAAATCAAGAAATAATTGATTAAGCTTAATAAGGATAACATGCTTCGTGCCTTATGCTTAATCCAGATATCGTGTGACAAAAGGACTAAATATAAAATTATGATTTGGTTAAAAGAGTTCACCGATCTTCATTTAACTTGGATAGTTATAATGTTTTGCTAGAAACCGCTTATAACTTGTGTAGCATTTAAATATGATTTAGGCACACAACCAGTGTTAAATGAACCTATAGGGTCACACAATAAGTGAACTTGTTAGGTTATTTTTCTGGTAACCAGATTCTATGAATTTGGAAATATGTCCACATTCGATGTATCTGGATAATGTCCAGATTATAAGAATCTGACTCGATAAATTAATTAATTAAATTATCGAGATAATGGCAGAATCTTATCATATCAATTTTAATTTAATTTAACTTTAAATTAAAATACGATAAGATATTATCAGGGTTGGACTCTAAGAGGTTCGGTAGGGTTTTTAAGAAAACCCTAGTCGTCTTGTCTAGTGTGCCAATTTCTGTTGAGAACTTTCGTGCCATTCTCCACCAGAAAAAAAAAAACCCTCTCAAACCTTAGGCGCTAGCACTCCCCAGGTAACGAGTGAGTTCGTGGTGTGTATCTGATAGAGGACGTTCGCACACTGCAGCGTCTGGTGATTGTTGCACGTACAGCAGTACAATCGGAATCGAAGGATATCGATTACACCAAATAGAGGTAATTCTATAAACCTACGATCTTCTTAATCGTTTACTTGGATCCTCGGAAGGGATTCGTGGATGTTTTCCGCGTTTAGGAGTCCACGAATCCTAACACATTTGTCATAGGCTACCAAAAGAATTCCACACATATACATAAACAAAAGTATAGCCTATAAAAAAAGAAGTAGAAAACTAATCACAGCTTTCTACCATCAAAGGAATCATACCAAGCTTGTTGGCCATGCAATTGGAGCACCGTGAGCATCTCCTATTGTTTTCAGAATGGAGTATGGACGAATCAATGGCTCATCACGAGAATGTGGCTGAATGATATCAATCTCACACCAATCTTGTCCCAAGGCATGTGGGCCAACCATATTTCAAGGGTCCAAACTCCTAATAAGTGCAATTGCAACTATTTTTGAAGGATCCCTTACGTTCAAGATTGAAATAGTAGCATGTACCTAACGAAAATAGACAAACAACCAAACATTAGGAAAAAATGTGATCAGTTTAGTTAGTGTAAAACAGCCAAAATTCTATGCAGCCATTTAGCTTGAAATATGAAAAAGAAAATGAAATAGCTATTTCAAATAAGATATGATTCCACAAGTATAAGCTAACAGTGCCCTCAATATACTGCTACTGTTGCTTGGGATAGTTTGTGGATTTGACTTTAAAGATCCAACCCTTGACTGATTTGACATATTGTTGTTGTTCTGTGCCATATTCGCACGAATTTCAACTAGCAGTCTACCTTGTGTCCCTAATGAGTTCTAATTGCTCTTTAGCTTATTCCTCAAGCCTTACTATCTTATCCCTTTGTTCAACCATGATAATATGTTGAGTACTACGACTTGGAATTTCGCCCCAAAGATCCGATGGTGCAACATCTCCCCGCCCATTCGAACCCGACCATTCCTGTTTGGTCCCATTACTTGTGAGAAAATGTCATCCGACCAAATTTCATCAATGGAGTTAGGTGAAAGTTCACTTCTCTTCTTAGTCATCAAGTTCTGTAAACAAGGAAAAAAATGCTCATTACTTATGCTAAAAGAAGGTAAAAAACTAAAGGATAAATCATGGTGAAACATGTACTAATTTAGTTGCAATCTCGTTATTTCCTGGTTTCCCACTAGAGTCCGTAAAGCACTCCTCGAATATTTTAGGTCGGGATAGCTGACGCCCTAATTTCTTGGCCTACATACAAAACAACTGAATCAAAGGATTTAATCATTCATGGCAACAAAAAAAAAATAAAATAAAAATGAAGGATGTAGTAAAATTTACCAAATCTTCAGAAAATTGTGCAAATGGTCTTTGCCCCATTCTATGATGAAATTTGCTTCTTTTCCAGATATGAGCATTCCTTCAGCTAATACGCTAAAAAAAATAGCAGCACATGGAAATTCAATTGTCTGCCATCAAAGTTACAATTTGGATAAATTTGAAATGACCAATATAAAATGCTCAATATTACCTTTCCAACCTCTGAATTCCAAAAGGAAACCAACCATAACCATTTGTCTTTAAGCACCCGATCTTCTCTACAAGAAAGCAGCACATTTCTAGTTTGATTAGCATTGAACCATTCCTTTTTTAAAGCATTTTTCCAAGCTCTCCATAATTTCCCTATTTATGAAGTAATTTTTGGTTTAACGCTAGGTGGCAAATCAAACCTTTCTGTTATGAAGTAAATTTGTCAAGAATAATTATGTATAGTGAATTTACAATAAAAAAGATTAAAATGGCATAAACTGAAGGATGTAGAGATCATGGCATTATTACCTTTACAATGTCGATCATGTCTTTCTTATAGATTTTTGGCATCTTTGTCCATGATACATAATTCAGTAGGGCATGCTTGCCATTTCTAGCTATAGTGCCCAAGAAACTAGATTGCTTTTTTCACTTCTTTCCAATGGGTTGTGCCTTATGGTTAAATTCAACCGTAATTAGACCATTGTTCTTAGGATGCCCCCATGTATCAGTACAATAAGTTGGTCCTCTAGATCCACTACTTCTAGCTAAATTTTCTGCATCAAGCATTAAAATTAGAATGGTGAAAAATATAATGTAGCAGAACAGAGCAGACAACATTGTATTTGTAATCATGATGTACTCATACCAACTCCACTAGAAGTTTGTGTGGTGGCGCTGGGACGATATTTGCTGGTTACCATATACTGTTTAGGTTCATCCAAAAGATTTTCAGGCTGGCCATTCAATTGCACAATGACTAAAAATAAAATAACCAAAGAAACTTTGATTAGTATTGGGTTTTGTTAGAGGAAAAAATAATTTGTATATACTTAGAGCAGGAAGAATTGGTTGTGTGTTAGAAGGAGGCATTTTAGCTCGTTCAGCAACTTGCATGGTTTGGTTGGCATTCAAAGGATTTTGTCCAACTTTCACAGTTTTTGGTTCATCTAAAGGATTTTCAGATTGGCCATTCAACTACCCACCTAAAAATAAAATAACCAGAGCAGGTTTGGTTAGTAACTAATTCAGCAAAGTCATCATAAGAAAATGGTTTTCATATACTTACAATTTGGATCACTCGGTTGTGTGTTAGATGGAGGCATGCCACATTGTTTAGCTAGCATAGTCAACTAATCATCTAGAGAATTGTCTCTGCATTTTTGCATACTTCTTTTCTTCTTCAACCTGTGTTTCCTAGCCATTTGATCAGAACCAACAAAAAAAAATGAATCAATAAAGCATTAATGAATTTAAATTTTAAATTCTCCTAAAACAAAGGCAATTCTTCGAAAAAAGGTTAAACAGAACTTATTTTTAAATTCACCTGAAATTGCCAGCCTCAGAATTAATCTAGCAATGCACGATGTTCTATGCTAAAAATTACTCTAGACAAGTATAAGAGAAGAGAGAAATAAAACGAGACAATAGAATGAGACAATAGAACAAATATTAGCAAAATGTAGTTACTAATGGAGGCATAGAGCAACATTCAATATTGCATTACATGTTTAGCAATGTTCAGTCCAACACTTAAGTAAAAAAGTAGCATTTTATATAATAAATATTGCATTAAACAACATATTAATAAGTAGTACAGTCTTCATATAGTCATAAGACTACATTCAAGCCTCATCATCCCCTTCACGAACCCAACAAACATTCTCCTCCCCTTCTTTACACTACAAGAAAACAAGGAATTAGCGAGGGACAATTCCCTCGCTAATCCGTCGCTAAATCAAATTAGCGACGAATTAGCGAGGGAAAATTCCCCCGCTAATTTCCTCCTCGCAGAGGCAAAAATTTGCGACGGATTAGCGAGATAATTTTCCAGCAGTCAACGACTTCAGCAATGGATTTTTGAAACGGATCTGCGAGGAATTCTTATTTTCCGTCGGTAATCCCTTTCTATTTAGAAAGGGATTAGCGACGGAATATTTTACTAATTAATAAAAAGTTGGAAATTTCCATCGCTAATGACAAGCTAATTTGCGAGGGATTAGCGACGGATATTTTCTTTTTATTGTTTTGATATAAATTGTCCATCGCTAATCCCAAGCTAATTTGCGAGGGATTAGAGACAGAATATTTTCTATTTAATGTTCCGATTTAAGTATTCCGTCGCTAATCCCCCGCTGATTTGCGACGGATTAGCGACGGAATATTTCTTTCCTATTACGTTTTAATTGATCCGTCGCTAATCCCAAGGTAATTTGCGACGGATTAGCGACAGATCCTCAATTTAATTTCCTTAGCCCCTCGCTAATCCCTCGCTAGTAATTTATGATTTTTAAATATTTTTTAAAAATGTTTAAAAAATGCCACTGTAATTCAAGAAAATTCATTTTACCTAATGCAAAATTTAATTAAATTAAAAAAAACCACCAAATAGTCATTATTAAAAGATATAATAATGACAAATGTGAATAATACATAAAAATGTTGTCTAAAAATCTTAAATAAATATAATGATGAAAACATATGAATAATACATAAAAATATAGTATATATATCCTAACTACGAAGCGGGAATCGGTGTGGATGCTTGGAGCCGACGGAGGGGTGGGGGTGGATCGGAAGGGCTCGGGCGATGATCCGGATGTGAATACGGAGGGTCGATGACGAAGTCCTCCTCATCCTCAACATCGTCCTCCTGAACAGTTGGCATCGGCGGTGGCGGAGGAAGATTCAAATTACGAGACATAAGCGTCGGGTACTCGGTTAAGCTACGATCGTGGCTGCGATATACACGTGCACTGATGCTCAACTCTCTCCCGCCTCCTCCTCTCGGTGTGTAACTCTCTCCGTAGTCGGCTCACATCCAACGAGGTAGAAGAAGTCGATGCCTCGGATGAAGGCGGCTCGCTGTAACCTCCGCCTCACCCTCGCGGACTCGGAGCCCAATCCATATACGCGTCCCTTCTTGGACGCTCTATCATCCACCTCGACGAACAGCGCCTTCTCGTCGGGCACCCGAGTCGCCGCGACCATGCTCGTAGAATCAGTCGCGGAACCCGACTGCGCGTGACGCTCAATAATAGTAGTGACACTATCCTGTTGAATTTGGGGCAAGGAAACACGCATAAAATATTTAAAATTAGCGATTAAAATATGAATATTATTAAACTTAAAAACATGTAATATTGTGTATTCTTACCAGCGTGTGGCGCAATCGATCACTGACATATTGACCCTTCCTCGGCCCGTCCTGGAATGTATGGGTGCGTCTGAAGAGGTCGACGTATCTAAAATCAGGACCTAACTATCTCCACTATCATTGTAACAAAAAATGACTAGATGTTAGCTTTTATGAATTAAATGTGAAATAGCGGATATACCGAACAGTAAAAAATTTTACACTTACCATCCGCTCCTCATGCTTAGTAAAAGAAATAGATCCTCCTGTGTGGGACACCTGACCAGTAGATCTGTTCCGCTTAGCAGCGAAAGAGATACGCTGCCACCTATCGGACCCCCAATGCTCCGATAGAGTAGCCCAATGGTCTGGGGAAATCCACTTGGGGCAGCTACCCCCATGCTTCTTCCGAGCCTTGGACAATGCATCCGAAAGTCTAGCCTTACACTTCTTCTCCCAATTAGCTCGGATCTGTGCGGCATGCTCAGGGCGCCAATAGAAGAAAGCCTGCAAAATCAAAGTAGCCATTACAAGTAATTACAAATAAGAAAACATATTAAAAATAATAAAAAGACTACAAGTAATAATTACAAATCGAACTCACACTCCAAAGATCGAACCACATGTTCCAAACCTCAATCGGAACCTGTGAGAAGGTAGCATAGGCTCCAGTGTAGTGTCGTCTAAAAATCTCAACAATCTCCCTCACACATCGAACCGAATGTGTGAACCTGTTTCAAGAAATTAGATCTTGTAATATTAGACAAGTTATAATTTTGAAAATTTAGAAAAACTTATAATAAGTAATTATGTAGCCGACTTACGAGTCACTAACTGGCTCAATCAACAGTCGCATGTCCTCAGTAGATGGAGCGCCAACTGTGGACCCTGAAGAACCTAGGATCGGGGTAGGGGCCTGCTCTGATCGGGCCTCTTCCGGAGGCAATGGCTGTGGAGCAGGTATACGTGGGGCGATGCTCGGGGACGGTGTCTCATCCGCCCTCGAGGACTCACGAGTCGCTGACCGATCGTTGGGTGAGGTATTGGAAGCCATATGTATCTGGAATTATTTAAATACATAAAAATTGTCATATCTTGGGAGAAGAAAAAGATAACAAATTTAAAAGTATAAAGCAAAGTAAAATGCTTGTAATGTAACGATAGCAGAACTACTAAGTGAACGTTTTCCAGGCACAAGGCCACCACAATTCACACAACATTCATTGTAAAAAATTGACAGAGTTTCCCTTCATTGTAAACAATTCACAAAACACAAATAACATCAAAACATTTAATATACAATACTAAATTTAGGGGTAAACTGTATTTAAAATGAAATAGGGTTTATACGAATGGCTCGTAATGCCATTTGGACTATCAAATACACCTAATACATTTATGAGGTTAATGCATTATGTGTTAAGGGATTTCATTGAAAATTTTGTTGTGGTGTATGTCGATGACATTTTAATTTATATCAAGACATATAAGGATCATTTTCATAATCTTAAATGTGTTCTTGTTACACATAGGAGAGCAAGGTTGTATGCTAACTTTGACAAATGTTCATTTTATTTGGAAAGAAACCTTTCTTGGATTTGTTGTGAGTTCTAAAGGGATAGAAAGTGATGAAGAAAAGATTACAACAATCCAAGAGTGGGTAACACCTAAAACTATGACTAAGGTAAGAAGTTTTTATAGGAAGGCTAATTTTTATAAGAGATTAATCAGGAATTTTAGTACAATTGCAGCTCCATTGACACAATTTGTAAAGAAAATGTTGGGTTTAGATGGGAAGAGGGATAGGAAGAAGCTTTCAATGCATTGAAACAAAAATTGAGTGAAGCCCCGTTACTATCCTTGCCTAACTTTGATAAAGCCTTTAAAGTTAAAAATGATGGTAGTGGAGTGGGAATAGGTAATGTACTCACTCAGGATAAAAAATGCTGGTAGTGAGAAATTGTCAGGAGCTGCTTTAAATTACACCACTTATGATAAAGAGTTGTATGCTTTAGTGAGAACATTGCACCATTGACAATATTATTTTTTACCTAGGGAATTCATAATAGATACTGGTCATAAAACATTGAAGCATCTCAAAGGTCAATAAAAACTAACAAAAGACATGGCAAAGTGGATGGAGTATATAGGACCTTTTCCTTATGTGATGAAATACAAGAAAGGTAAGGACAATGTGGTCACCATTGTATTATATGACAAGTATGTGCTTTTAAATTCCTTAGATGCATAATTGCTTGGTTTTGAGCTACTTAAAGATTTGTATGCTAAGGATGAAGAGTTTAGTGAAATCTATCTTACTCGTAAAAAAATGTGCATTCAATAAGTTCTACAGGCATGATGGGTTTTTGTTCAGGGAAGGTCAATTGTGCATACCTAAGGGATCATTGAGAGAGTTGCTAGTGAGGGAAGCTAATGGTGAAGGATTAATTGGACATTTTGAAGTTTCAAAAACTTTAGCCATCTTGCAAGAACATTTTTATTGGCAAAAAATGAAAGGATATGTTGAAAAACATTATAGTTCATGCATCACTTATAGAAAGGCCAAGTCCAAAGCATTACCACATGGTCTATACACTCCGTTGCCTACCCTTAATGTACTATGGTTAAACATTTCTATGGAATTCATTCTAGGTTTACCAAGAACCAAGGGGGGAAAAGAGGTTTTGGAAGACTTAGATATGGTAGGTTTTATTGAAGAAAGCATGGAAACAATCTAAGAAAAATTAAGCATGAAAAAATGGTTGTTTTGCCCATTAGGAATGTTGTGATTTTTAAAAAAAAATTGACAGAGTTTCCCCTATAAGTTGAACGTTTTCCAGGCACAAGGCCACCACAATTCACACAACATTCATTGTAAAAAATTGACAGAGTTTCCCTTCATTGTAAACAATTCACAAAACATAAATAACCTCAAAACATTTAATATACAATACTAAATTTAGGGGTAATCACCCATTACCCACGGGGAGTGATCACCCATCACTCACGGGATTCTAAAGATGATATTGGAGGATTTTCTTACCTAAGAATAGCTCGTCTGTCCAAAACAATCAATGAAGAACTGTATGCCTAACCTGTGCGTAACAATATGTAGGAGAGTTAGATTAAAAATTTCAGCAAAATTCAATAGAAATAGAGTATAATAAAATACTCTTAAGATATAATAGAATTAAATAGAATTAGAGTATAATAAAATCCCCAAATTATATTTTTGGTACTGAGATCAAAACTACACAAATCCAGTATAAACAACATACAAGCTTGTCTCTCAGGCATCAATTAACAAGCTGATCTCCTTCAATTCACCTCCAATCAATGTAGGAGCTTGGCCTTGTTTGTTAATTAATAAGTCAGGGTTAAATCTCTGTCAAGAACAATTTTAACCCAATTTCATTTTTAACCCAAAACCCATAGCCAGGATCTATGGATCATGTTGACCCATCAAATTGTCTTTCATCTTAGCCATTGAATTTAAGGCAATTTCAAACAAGATCATTGCAACCCTTGGATCAAAACAAAGTGACATTTAGAAAACCAGTTAGGAGTTCAAATCCTACTCTAGATATCAGATTCTTAATTTTTTTAACTTTACATGATTATGAATAAAAAAAAAAAAAGGAACGCGAAGATATAATCAAGAAAATGAAAGTATGAAAACTACACACTACACTGTTCCTTGCATCTCTTCTAGCTTGCATATACAATTTTGCTACCAAATTTTGATCATCAATTTTCACCTTTGTTTTAACCCTAAATCACCCATTTTTTCATGCTAAAAAGTTCCTCAAACATTAATATATCATGCAGGCTCAAATTCACATAAAGTCCATGGTATAAGTCCTAGTTGTGAACATTCAAAAATGCATCAAATAAGCCCACGAAAATGCATCAAATAATGTCACACAGGAGAATAGAAGAAAAGCTGCAAAAGAAAACCGGGAGATAACGTCGGACAAACATAAGGCAGAGTGTAGTCACCAAATCTGGCACCAATTGCATAAGGAGGATAAACCAGTTCAAGAAATTTTTGTGGTTATTCAAGCAACTGCATATCATTTTTGCTCCATGCCTAGAATTAAGATAAATCCTAATGCACTTAAGTATGCATTTCATGAACCAACAATATTCATGTAAAACTATAACAAGGAATTTAATCATTCCTTTAATAATTCTTTACTTCTTGAAATAAAGTAAACTACCAGGAATACTATTATTCCAAATTATCCATTTCTTGTTCTTTTCTCAAACATAATTTCCAACATTTCAATCCATTCAATCCATGCTCTTTAATTCCATCAATCAAATGAAATTCACCCAAGAATGTATACTATCTCAAAATTTCTAGCTTTTTTCTCATTAAACCACATCTCACTAATTAATTCATATATTTTAATACATATTCCAAATTTTCTCCAAAATGTTCCTATTTCACTTAGCTATCATTTTATGGCCTGATTTCACAGCAACAACAAAATTCCAGCTGGTTTTCTACGCATTTTCAAGGCAGAAATTCTGCCTTTTCTTTCATTTTTCACCAAAATCTTATTCCATCTTGTTAATTATTTTATCTAGCACCTAACTCTAATTAATTCCTCCATTTTCCATCAAGTTTTCTTCCTCAAAACTCACTGTTTCCTCAGTATTTTCCTGCAAAAAATGACACACACACAACAGCAAAATCCGGCAGCCATTAAACCATTTTCCATGCTTACATGATTTCAACTAACATTAAATTTATTCCTTTACTTTATTTAATCTTTTCTTCATTAACTTCATCAACTTTCAGCCATCAAAATCTCATCAAACATCATCAAAACTGCACTATAGCATAACAAATCCTTGCTAAATGCTTTTCTATGCAATCCGCTACACAAGAGAGCAAAAATAGCAGTATAGCTACAACGACCACAATGAACAGAATCAACAGACATCTATAATCCCACTCTCATACAGCTGCATTATGAAACTACCAATGAGGAGGTAAGCTAAAAAGAAACAAAAAGGGAATTCACTGTGCATACGGGAATTCACTCTCACACAGCAAGAATCACGCAATTACTCCACTGTGCATACGAGAATTCAAAAAGAATTGTAAGAATGCATATGCACGCAACAAAATTGGGAATGCGCAACTATTACCCATTATGCCACGAGATGCAAGAGAAGAGAGATTACCAGAGATCTCGTACCCACTAGGCCACGATGCACGGTGGAGGCAGCAGCAACAATTTGGTGGTCACGGTTTCAGAAGTGAGGAACCGAGAAGAACAAATCCCGCGCCTGATTAAAACACCTCGGCACCTGAAATTTTCTATTTGGGACCAATGTATATCGGTTGGAAGAGCCTCGAACCGGTGCCTGAAGGAGTATATATAGAGCACAATGAGGGGTTGGAAGGGATTTGAGAGGGGTTAGCCGAAAAAGATAGAGAAAATGGGAGAAAACACAACGGAAGGGAAGACAGGACAGGGATGTATAGTCGTTGAGATTTGCGAGGGAATTTTCCATCGCTAATCCCTCACTATTAGAGAGGGATTTGCAACGAAAATAAAAAATAAAATAAATATAATCAATCGCTAATCCCTCGCTAATTAGTGTGTGATTAGCGAGGGATATATTCAGCGACGGATTAGCGAGGGTAAACCTCAGTGGAGTTTTAATGCCTTTCTGATCCCTCGCTAATTGTGTCATATTAGCGAGGGATTTTTGAATTTCATATTCCGCTAAAAAAATCCGCGTTGCTTTGAAGGTAAATGGGTTGGGTCCCTCGCTGATCCCTCTCTAATCCCTCGCTGGTATATCCGTCGCTAATCCGTCGCTATTTAGCGACGGATTAACATTTTCCTCACTTTTTTCAGTACTCTACTGAGAAAAAATATTTATTTCTAGCAACACTTAGCTACTTCCGAATTACTTACGGATTAAAAGTATGAAATATTTCGCCAATGAATAATTCTAAATAATCATCATGGTGTTTGTTTAGATTTAATTAACATTGATCCTGTTATGCTTACTAATATATATATAAAAAGTTTAATTAGTATTGATGTGTTTTCATATCTCAAAATTGTATTTATTATGCTAATCAAATGTAATAAAACGTAATATATAAAACTCCGAGTGCATACGTAAACTCTTATAGTTATTAAATGTGTGTTCGTATTTGCATAATTATACATCGATCGACGACCGTATGCATGATCGATGCATCAAATATATATATATATATATATATGCATATAAAGTGATAAATAAATTATATATATACTACACATGACGAGCTTGTACAGAGGTATAATGTATGCATATCATTTAATCATAATCTATACTTCTTAACTTGCTGATGGTAATTACATATGTATTGAATGTAAATACATTGGTTATAATTAAACAAATAATAAAGAATTAAGTATTCATAAGGATATTACATAAAAAAAATTTACCACACACAAAAGTATCGTGAGGAAAAAATTTGAGTATTCACAAAATGGAGAATCCCTCGCAAATCCCTTGGAAATTAGCGAGGGATTAGTGAAGGAAACAATCTACGACGGATTAGCGAGGGATATTTAATATCCCTCGCTAAATAAACTCCAATCCGTCGCAAATCACTGCTGGGATTTGCGACGGATAATTCCGCCTCTATTCCCTCGCAAATTAGCAAGGGAATAGCTTCGGTAACATCGAAAATCTGAAGCTAAAAATTTACCGCGAATATTAAGTAAAAATAAAATATCCGTCGCTAATCCTTATCAAATTAATGACAGATTAGAATGGGATATCTTTGTCCATCGCTAATTTGAAAGGGATTATAGTTAACGCTGATCCGTCGCTAATCAACTAGGGATTAGCGACAGAAAGTCAATCTGTTGTCTGTCCCTCTCTAATCCCTCGCAGATTTAGCGAGGGAAAATTCCCTCGCTAATTTCCCTTGCTAATTCTCTGTTTTCTTGTAGTGTTAGCTACGGGATTGCAGCTTTCAGCTTGTAAATGTGTCTCAACATCCACGATATCTCCCATTTTATAAACTGATCTTGCATTTCTAACAACAACAACAACAGGCCAATCACTTTCCTTTGATTCTTCTACATAGAATACTTATGTTGCTTGAGAGGCAAGAATGAATGGTTCTTTATGGGCAGACACATTGCTAAAATTTGCTAATAAGAATCAATCCGCATCTTGTTTTAATCTTTTCCAAATTGACACCCAATCACATTCAAACAATACAACTCTTCAATCGTCTCCGTAGTCTAACTCAATTACATTCTTCAAAGCTCCAAAATAAGCCACACAACTTAAAATAGGATTTTCATCCCTTATACTTGAAAAACTTAAAGTAATTGCATTCATAGAAATACCACTATTTTGGGTTTTTCTTTTACGCTCAACTTCTTTTGTGTGAAACCTAAAACCGTTTACCATGAATCCCTGATACTGTAATCCAACTTCTTTAGGTCCCTTAGAAAGATAAACCAAATCTTGTGTAATATGGCTATTTTCAAATATTTGTAAAAAAAGTAACCTAGGTCACAAAAAAAACCAAAAAAGAAAAAATCAATATAAACGATAAAACAAAATTTAATTCGGTACATAAGAGGAAGGTTAAACAAAATTTTAACTTACATGATGGGCAAACCATTGGGCGAATGCCTCACTATGAATACACTTAATTTCATGTCTTCTAGCATGTGGATGATTTTGAGCGACCATTGTAAGGCGTTGACTATACAAAGTAGAAGTCGTTTTAATCAGTAGTTGTCATCTAATCTACAATATTCCAATCCCTTTTTGAAAAATTTTATGAGACTTACTCACTATATGGCTTCATAGCATCACAATTAAACAGTACATATTGATGTGCTTTATTCAAGGATATTCGATCAAACTTTGTCCGTGTGCCTTTACCCAATGAGCGCCCTGACATTGTAAACACATCAACACCTGCTTGAGAGTCAGCCACATCTTCTTCATTTCTAGCTATTCGATTGAACCTTGTTTGGACATAATCAACTAAATATAATGAGCAAAATGTTAGGCATTCTTCAGCCAAATAACCTTCTGCAATAGAACCCTCTGGGCGACTTCGATTTCGTACATAGGATTTTAAAGTGCTCAAGTACCTGAAGTAATATAGTTATGAAATTACCATAACTATAATTGCAACATTTAACAATGAAAAAAAAATAATAAAAATAAAAATAGATAATGCACACCTCTTAATTGGATACATCCATCGAAATTGCACCGGACTAGCAACTCTTGCTTCACAGGCTAAGTGAACACATAGATGCATCATGATATTGAAAACTAATGGTGGAAAGACCTATTCTAGCTCACAAAGAATGAAAACAATGTCCATCTCTAGTTGTATCAGATCATGAGGCAACAATTCCATGGAGCAGAGTAGTCTGAAATACCTATTTAGCTTAAGCAAGGGATATCGAACAGATTTTGACAACGCTTTTCTTATGGATATAGGCAGTAATTGTTGCAGTAATACATGATCATGGCTCTTAAGCCCTAAAAGCTTTGGCAGCTTCAGTTGTACACACCTAGATAAGTAAGCAGGAACCTTAACCCTTTTCAACACCTTGCAAAAATTTAATTTTTCACTCTTACTCAAAGTGAATGCAGCTCGGGGCAAAGAAGATGCACCACTCTCTTTCTTAAGAAGATGTAGTTCTGCTCTAATTCCCATTTCTTTCAAGTCAAGCCGTGACTTATGATCCCTTTTCTTATCCACCTCAAGTAATATGGCACAAATCATTTCACTAACATTTTTCTCGATATGCATTACATCAAGATTATGCCGCATCAAGTTATCCTTCCAATAAGGTAATTTAAAAAAGACACTTTTTTTCTTCCAATTAAATGTCAAATTTTTGTTATCCTTCACCAGCTTCCCAAACATAAAATTGATACCATCTAGTTCTTTTAAAATCACATCTCCAGATAAAAAGTAGGTCTCCCTCGATGCTCCTCTTTACCATTAAAGGATCGAGCATCCATTCTAAAAGAGTGACCGGGTTCTAAGAACCTACGATGTCCCATATAACAATGCTTGAAACTATTTTTCAGCCATTGTGAATCCGTCTAAATGGGACAAGAAAACTCCCCTTTAGTACTCCACCCCGACAAATTAGCATATTCAAGAAAATCACTAATAGTCCATAATAAAGAAACCCATATTTGAAAATTTTGCTTGGAATATGCATCATATGTAGATACACCCACAGTCCACAATTCCTTTAATTCTACAATGAGTGGTTCTAAATAGATATCAAGATTATTCACCGGAGCAGTCGGACCAGGTATTAGCAACGACAAGATGAAGTATGGTTGCTTCATACATATCCAGGGGGTAAATTATAAGCTATGACAGGCCATGTACTGTGAGCAATAATAATAATTTTGAAAGGATTAAACCCGTCAGAAGCTAAGCCTAATCTCACATTACTACATCTTTGGAAAAATCAGGATGAAGATAACTAAAATTTTTCCAAGTAGGTGTGTCAGCAGGATGTCTTATAGAACTATCATCTATTCTATCTTCCCCATGCCATCTCATTAATTTAGTAGTCTTTGAGGACATGAACAAACGTTGTAATCAAGGCTTCAGTGGAAAATGCCAAATAAATTTTTTTTGCAATCTTTCTCTTCTCCCTTGCAGGATCATTTTCTGAAGTTGCCCACCTAGACTCTTTGCATATAAAAATAATATTTCCTTCCCAATTTATCTCCCAGTACAATGTACAATCATTAGGACTTGTATATATCTTCTTGTACCCCAAACCTAATTGTTTCATTATCTTTTCAGCTTTATAATAAGATTTTTGAATTTCAACACCCTCAGGAAATGATTCTCGTAACAAATCAAGAAGCATATCAAAATGTATGTTAGACCACTTCCCTGCGCACTTAAGATGTAGCAATCGAATAAGAAATGATAGCTTAGAGAAGTTCTTACACTCAAAATACAACTCTTGTTGAGAATTATTACTGAGTTTGTAAAATTCTTCGCATTCGAGTTTGAACATTCAACTCTGGGAGATGTTTCAACACTCTCAATATTATCATCTACTGGAATGCCAAATGCATCATGCAACAAACCATCCATGTCATCAGTTTGACTAGTAACATCTTGCAAATTATTACCTAAACTTGTTCTAGATGAACCAGAGAATGAAAGTTCTCCATGTACTATCCAATGAGAATATCCCTTAATAAACCCATATACTATGAGGTGCTCTCACACCTCCATTTTAGTCCTCATTACCCCATTTCCACATTTTACACAAGGACACAATATCTCCCCATTCAAACTTGCGTTGTTCATTGCAAATCATAGACAAAAATCAACACCATTTTGATATGCAATTTCTAGGAAGACTCACCTAATATTTGTCCATATTGGTGATGTTACAAGAAACATTAGATAAGCAAGTTACAAATTAAGCAACAAGAAATACATAATAGGAGATTCATGAAATTAAATTTAGGCAATTAGGAAATTTGAAAAATATTGATCCAGCCTCTAAATTCTACACCAATCATGGAAAAAGTAAAGTAGTAGACTGGTAGCCCATCTTCCCAACCCGACCCCGATGAGATTTTCCCATATGTTTCATCAGGGTATGCTTCAAGTCCAAGCTGCTGAATGATGTGCTTGTGAAAAACTTTTGAGGAAGGCTAAGCTTAACAAAGAGATCATGAAGAAGCACACAGAGAAAATACCGTATGAAGCTGAACCCAAGTTACAAATTATTAAATAAAAGTCAGAAAAGATTTAGGGCTTAAGACTATTAGAATAAGTGGCATAGAAAATGCACTATGCTAAAGGGGGAACTCAGTATTGAATAAAGAAGAGGTCCACATAAATAACAGAAAGACAAAACTGGTTAAACAATTTTCCATGCCACCAGTTCTAACAGTCAGCAGAGTAGCCTACAAAGCTATAGCGTTCAAAAATGCTACTTCTTTCCTTCGGTTTTTACATATTTTTAGATATAGTTATAGCAAAAAAGATGCATTATAACTACACCAGTATTCATCCATCCGTTGAAATAAAGAGGGAAAAGACGTTCCATACCAACAAACATATACAAACAGCTACATATATACATGTATCTAAGGAGACAGAGTGCACAAGGAAAAAAAAGAGAATGAAAAGAACCTTCAACAAGGCTTTTGCCAATGATAGTAGTCTTTTTCTAGGTTAACCTGATAAATGTTTAGCATGATAAACAATGAAATTATAGCTCCAAAATTAAAAAAAAAAAAGAGTAGAGAACTTTGTATGCTAACTCATATTATGCTTATGGAACAAAACCAAACCACAAGACTAGATGGATCCACATAGACCAGACATATTAGATACTATCTGACCCTTATACTCGACAATTTATAGATTTGTAATATAATGAAACATATCAACAGAATATATAGCAAAGCAAAAAATTCTCAGCTATGCAAATGGAGGGAATGTGATGCATTTTCATACTCGCACTAAGAAACTATATTACTTAAAACAGTACAAAACAAAAGAAAAGAGGAAGAACAAAAAATTGATAGACGTCACTTTTCCCCAGAGAGCAAATGTATGAACGGTTTTAAGAAATGCAAAAAATATGGTAAGCAGAAAACTTGAATAGGAAGCATTGCATCAGTACTATCAAACTTCGCCCAAGTAAAAATGGGGCCAACTAAAGTCACAAGTTCGTTTTTCACAAGCATTTATGCCTAATGTCCAGACTCCACAACCAAGAATCATATCAAGCTTAGATCTTTTCTAGATTATAAATTTGATGTTAGGAAAAATGTCATGAGTGGCACCTAAGCAAGCTCAAACCCAGAAGTAGAAAAAGAATGGATTTTCGGACCAAAAAACACCAAAGATAAGTGAAGGATTGCTCATGACATTCGAAAATTAAAACCCGAACAGACATTCAGAGATGATGAACAGTGAGAGAGACATGCTTACAGAGGGCAGTGCTTGCAAGAAATTCTGCTTCCTCAACAGCACACAACTGCTTCAAAGAAATCTCGAACACCGGCATTGTGTAGATCTTTCTTCACGTCATTTCCACAGCTCTTGTTCAGTTCAGAAGATGGTATATAAGGGATAATTTCGGGCTGAGATCTGAGGGATTAGAGGAAAGGGGCAGAGAGGTGAAAGGGGCGATTGACGAAAAGGACTGGCTTGAGGAAGGGGAGATTGAGAGGAATGATTAGGTGCATGCGAACCAAAGTTAGATTAGTGTACAAAATATTTAGGAAGGTGTACTCTACTAGAGTGTACAATAATATCTGAATATAGTACAACTATCTAAGGATTCGGTCCATATTAACCGCACACACCTAATAATTTCAATCTAACTTCACATTTTTTCAGTCTCTCAGACTTTTTTCAATCTCCCGGGATTTTTTTGGGGTCGGTTCATTTTTTTTTCCTATAAAACATCTATTATAACATTTTAATCATGTCACTACAAATTATTAAGTATCCCAAAAAAAATATATATATATGTCTTGACAATTCTCAAAATTTCACAACATAATTCTAAAAATATACTAAATTTTATATTAATAATCATGTATGGTTTTGATTATGTCTATTGTGATATTGAAATAAAAAAAGTCACAAAACATAATTTCTAATGACATGTTAAACAAAATGTCATAATAAATGTGTTATAACAACCTGTTTTTCTAGTAGTGATATATACATGTCTAGGAAACTATGCTAACATCGAAACTATTAAAATTCTTTCAACATAAAATTCTAACATCAATATCAAAACATACTTTTCCTTAATCTAACATACTTTCCCTTAATCTAATGTAATTTTCCTTGGCAAAATAATCTAATGTAATTTTCCTTAATATGCAGCATCAAAATAACACATGCAACAAACATCCTCTCATGATCATTTGTCTCAAACACTATGGACCTACCATATATAAATTGTATACATAATTATGTTAGAAAAAAGTAGAATTTTAGTATTCAATTGAGTAAAAATATTTAAATCTATGCGGTTACATCAAGTGTCATATATCCTCAAGAAACTCATCTATTGTTAACGACACTTATGAACACAAGTATGCATCTTTTTTTGTTCATTAAAAAAAAATAAAAATAGAACCATCATATAATATAGACATGCAATAGCAAGATCACAATAAACTAACCAAGATTCCTAATTGGATGGAGAAATTCCAAACCTTAAAATCATGTCAAACTATCGAATTTGCGTAGTATTTTAATGTCATAGCATGAATTATTGGATGCACAACTCATGTTTTCAGAAGATAATAGATGATGTAGATGCTAAAGCCATTTGTATTATTGAATTTCATCTCTACTGCAATTTGCCAACCTCTAAGAAAAAACCACAAAGAGGGTTTTTGACCTTCTGGCAAGTTGTGTGGATAGTTTATGCTTTGTGATGGCTACACTGTAAGTGCCCATGAGAATAATAAGTGAAAATCATGACAGGCTTCAAAGAAACGATGTGTCACTAAGAATTGAATTTCATCCTTCAAATGGCAATTTATTTCTTGATCCTATGAAGATAGAAGATGTAGAGCCCTCTAATCAAACTTTAATTCAAACCTTCCAACTGGTGATTATAATTAATATTCATCCTTCATGTTGTTTAGCCCTCACTCCCATAGAATCTGCAAAAAGGGATTTTCACATGCTTTTGTTTCTAGTGTTTAGTACATACAGTGTTCTAATTTCTAATTATAGTTAGTTGTAACAACAACCAATCACGGGCTCATTATTTGCATACACAACTCATTATCATGCCATATATTAATGCTTCAAATGCCCCTTATTGCCTACAAGTAACCCCTAGATTTCAAGAAATGATCTATAGAAGCTTTTGTCCCCTACATCCAGTTCTACTTCCATGGATCAAATGTTTCTCTATATTCTATTCTCAACTTGACTTGCTCAACCTCTTATCCTGATGGCTCAACCACCACAACCCACGGGCTCACTATTGGCAGCCTTAACTAATCTAAACTTCAAATTATCTCGTTCCCTTCCCAATATCACGCCATGAAAATCTAGTCAAAGAAATAGTCATTTTTCTCAATTCAAATTGAAACCCAACTCAGACACAGAAGAAATAATTTAAGTATTACAAGATCAAAACCAACTCAGACCTAAAAGACAGATTACAAGATCAAACCCATCTAGCAAATATTGCTAAACTCATATACAAAAAGTTATCTACGTAAAACAAACATAAAAAATAATCGTTTTCTTTAAATTAACTTATCAATTCCCTACATAATACATAGATATCTAACATAAAAAAACATATATATAAGCACTAGCCTACAATAGATCAACCAAAGAGTTACATTTTTCATAAGAAAAAAAACACCACTAGAGTTAAATGTAAGCCCTAAAGCACTGAACACAGGTCCAGTACTAGAAAGATATTCTCATCTTACAATAGCCTATCTAGGTAACTAGAAAGAAATAATTACAATAGCATTGAAAACACACGCTATTAGAATTTAAAAATGTTGATTAAATGCATAAAACCTGGATTATATATTGCATTATATAAACATTGTGAGTTATAATTACAGGGAAAAGCCATGAGAGAGCAGCAACCAGTTGTGTGAGAAAGACACTGCATAAGAGAGGAAATCTAGAGGAGGTATACAGTTCAATATTGTTCCTACTAGTGTAGACAAAAGGTAAAATTCTAACACTCTGTGAATTGCTGTAAATCTATATTTTAGACCAGATTACTACTAAGAGTATAGAGTTTTCTGTAGAGATTGTAAATGACAAAGATCATTTAGAGGACAAGTAGAGGGAGAGACATCGCAGAATGGAGAGACTTATGTTACACTATTAATCTTGAAGGAAGAACAAAATATGGCTAAGAAAAATCATTTGCAAATTCAATTTTTACTTATCATGGTAGTAGATAGCCAGCTCATGTTTGACGCCTAAATCTGTTTTGGTGGATGGCAATTCAATGCAGTTATAGGAAAGTGAAAAGCCAATGTTTTGCAACTAGGCATTACTGGATAAATTTTGATGTTGCAACTGCTATCCATGGTTAAGCAATATTGAAGAGTAGGACATGAAATGCTAAGGATTCACATGCATGTGTACAACCATTGAAGTTTCCTAAGTTGAAATAGGAAAATTTGGCAAAGCTATAAAGTCTTCAAAAATATGTGCATTTGTAATTGTTCCTTCAATTCCAAAAAAAAAAAAATCCTCATTTTCTTTGAAGTATGCCCAAACTATATCACCTCCTTCAGATAATCTATTTCCCAATTTGAAGGACTTGATTTATATTAAACTGAGGGCCAACTTCCACCTATAAATTGAGTAGAAGGGGGTAAAAAAAATGCAAATAAATTTGCACCACTACTCTCACTTTAAAAATAAAAGCATGTCAAACTCTTATCATAGTAGGGCACATAGTAACTCATTCAGAGTAAGGTATAAATATACTGAGTAGACAAAAGTCTAATTTTTTATGCCAAGCAAAATGTGGACATTTTTATTTTTATTTTTTTGAAGAAAGGAAGAATTTTAAAACAACTTTAAGAAGACTTTTTAGCATGAAGTGAAAGAGCTAAAGGGTGATGTTAAGATTATTTTCGTATTGTTTATGATATTTCAATAAAAACCAAATAGAAACATATTTATGCTTCTTCCTGCCTTCCTTTCTGGCAAATAAGAAGCATAAGACAGAATACAATTGCATAGCATAACAAAGGGTTCTTCCTCTTTCCTTGACTGTCATTTTAGTCAGGCATACCTTAAATACTTTATTTCGAACCTCCCTTTCTCCACCATTAAAATCTCCAAACTATGTTAAATATAAGAATTGTAGACAACAAAGTAACTTGTACATGCAATAGCAAAAAGAACCATGACTTCTATTCATTTTTCTTTGACTCAAGTCTCCCTCACCCATCCACTTTTGCTTAGCAGCTCACTTCAATTAGTGCATTACCTGCCATAATCTCTCCCTTTCTCTTTTCACTTGGACCCACTACCAAAATATTTGAACCCAAAATTACAAGCAAGCTCGTGAAAAAGAGTAGGTCAGATAATAAAATTTCTAATAGTCTAAAGTTATCCAGAATATCATGTTTGATTTGCTGTTAGAAGAGGAGAGAAAAATATTCAAAAAAATGGTGTACATAGCTTACTTCAAGGAAGAAAAAATGAACATCTAAAAAGGAAAAAAAAAAGGAATATTTTCCTTCTTT
Organism: Voacanga thouarsii; assembly: GCA_026120185.1. Classification (NCBI taxonomy): domain Eukaryota; kingdom Viridiplantae; phylum Streptophyta; class Magnoliopsida; order Gentianales; family Apocynaceae; genus Voacanga; species Voacanga thouarsii. The sequence goes on from JANUWF010001027.1 coordinate 369,589, forward strand.
TAATTAACTAAGTTTTAGTCCTTTAGGACAAAATTTCATTATTATCAAAATATAAAAGAAATACAATCTTTTTTTTCGTTGTAATGTCCTATTAACTATATCATCTTCTACTAACTAGATTATATCAGACCATTGTTTTGATTATTACTCTATAGACTTGAGAAAAAACTTAATGATGCCAAGCAGAAAAATCTATTCTTGCACCTAAGGAATACTTTTATATACCATATGCCATACACAAGTACCACAGAGATTGTACAAGAAAGACAAAAAACAAAGTATAGGGATAATAACATAGGTGCACATCTTTACATATACCTAAGTGATAGCCAACACAAATGCGATATACAATTCCTAATAGAAAATACAAGAATTCTACCTTAGATTACAAAGTGTTTTGATTTTCCTACATAGCAACTTTATGGGCACCCAAAAAATGAGAAATCTACTAGAAGAAAAATAAAAATTCTTCCAGGAAAGATGATTAGCAATCAAGTTCTAGAAATGCTCTTTCTAAAACGGTTAGATATGGTGTCAAATCCATTGACATTAGAAGTAAGAACAACTTCTGCAGCATAAGATTCCCAAAAAACATAACAAAAATATTAACAAACCACATCAAATTTAGAAAAGCTATTAGAAGACAAAGTGTGGAACAAAAAATATTGAATGCCAAGCCAGCAACAAATCTCAAAAGATATTGCATTGTTGAAAATCTTTAGAATGATCAAACCAACAAATTGCACAGCAGCTAAGAATGGGGAAAATTGGAAATCATGCAACAGCTAAGAAAAAATAGTACCTTTGTTGTGCTACATCGCTTCATGGCTGGTGCCTTCTAAATATTCTAGATCGACGGTAGCTAAGAAATCATGCAGCAGCTAAGAAAGGGATAAAAGGTTGCAATCGATCTGAGAGAGAGAGAGAGAGAGAGTAGGGACCGATGGGCTCAACGAGAAGGGCTAGTTTTTTTTTTTTTTTTTTTTTAACTCTTACAGAAGAAAGGGATGGTTTCACTTGCCGCCTTTTTTTTTTTTTCACTTCCACCGCTCCTGATGTTTTGCAACTCATTTTTTTCTTTTTTAATTAAAATAGCTATTATGACAGTTTAATCATGTCAAAATAGATAATGGAATATCAAAGAATAAAAAATATCCCAACACATTTCAGAAAATGTCATAATATGATTCTAAAAGGATATTAAATTTCATATTGCTGATAAATTTGACAAAACGACGTAGTTTTGCTTGGGTCTATTGTGACATTTTCAGCTAAATGTCAAACATTATACTTCTAATGACATTTTTAACAAAATGTTATAATAAATATGTCATAATAAGCCTAATTTCTAGTAGTGAAATAAAATATATAAAAATACCACATTAATAATAATACTACATAATAAGTTATGAAAATAGAATACAATTTTTTAAAAAATGAATCTCTCAATATAATTTCACTCATTCAAAATTTAAAAAAAATAAATATGAAGATCATTTTGTTTTATACAACCAAATATTTCTTATACTTTACTTTGAAAATAAAATATAAAATGATTTTATAGCAATTCAAGTTAATTCTAAAAGATATTACCTCTTTCTCAAAGTAGATGTCATCCTATATCTTTTAGAAAATTTTAAAAATATTTGACCATTTGCTATATTTTAAATTATGTGAATATACTTTTTAAAAATATATTAATAATAAAGTCTTCTATAAATAAAAATATATTTATATATACTTTTTAAAATTTACATATGTATGTGTACATATATTAATATAAAAAAATAAGTATAAATGTAAATGTTAAAACTTATGGTACCAATAGGGGCAAGACGATATTGACTGCGGACAACACAATTTTTGCTCCGACCTGTAACAACCAACTGAATTGATAGTTAGGGAACTAACTGGCTGATTGATTTAATCCTGCTTCAAAAATTAAATGCATTTTATTTAGCTATTTCATGTGCCCCTTATGTGAATTCTTTAAAGAACACAAGTATATCAAGTTGATTATTTATGTGGTTCGTGGTAAATGTTTTATTCATAATCAATTGTTGTATTTTATATATATGTGCTATTTTGTAGTAGATAATTTAGTTCAATTAATTATGATATCACACCTAAAATAATATTATAACAATAAATTTCCTATTTTGAACAATACACTCTTGAATGAATTTAATTTTAATTAGGAGTTTGGTCTTGTTTAATAATTAAAATGTCTTGGTCAAATTTTGTGTCAAGGCCGATTTTGACCGCTTGACCCCATTTCATTATATAATCCAAGACCCATATCCCCATGGACTATTTTAACCTATTAAGACACTTTAAATCACAATTCTTGAATTTAGGGTAAAATTCTCTCAACCCTTGGATAAAAAATTACCCTATTATATAAACTTATTTTTGTCTATTTCTTCCCCTCACTTGACCGGCCACCACCCCCTTCCATCTTCCTCTATTTTGCGTTCTTCTTCCTCCATGGAAGCTGCTCCCCTGCCCCTCTTCCCTTGAAGCTGTTGGCTAACTTACCAATTCAAGGTAGGAAGCCTCCTTTCTCGAGACAAAGCTCACTATTTCTTTTCCCATTTACTCTCCTTCATTTCACAACTCCAGAGACTCACATATTAGGGTAGAAAGAAGCTGCATCTACTGATTCTATTGAAGATAAGAAAGGATCTTCAAGAAGGTAAGTAAGAAACACCACATTTCCTTCACTCCATCACACAACCAAAAATGGGTTAAGTTGTCCAGCTTTAGTACCTTGTGAAAAAAATGTTTTTTCTTCTGTTTTTTGAGTGAAAATGTGTTGTCTTGTTAACCTTGACATGTATTGAATAAGCAGGAGATATCTTTTGAAGTGAAGAATGCATATTTTTCCTCTATTTCCTTATGCTTCTCGAAATATTGACCATTATGTGTAGCTTGGTTAATTGGTGAAATGCTAATGTCATGTTTGTTTTTGCTAAGAGAAATGTGTTAGCTATGTTGTGGCTGTATAATGCTATGTGTGGGAGGTAATATATATGGTGGATAAAGGGGTTTGATATGGTTGAAAAGTTTGTATAATGGTGTTCAAAATAGAGCAATGCTGGTTTTGTGTTGGAGCTGAGTTGGGTTTTGTTTGTGAATTGAGTTTTGTTGATGGCTTGATTAGTTTTGAATCTCTGAGGATTTTATTATGCATTAGGATTATTTTGGTGTAAGTTTTATATTAAGTAAATGAAGAGAACTCAAGTTAATGCTTTTGCATCAAGACTGCTGAAACTGTATAGAAACCCCTGTACAGAGAACTAAGTTTAAACCGGCAAAAAACCCCATTCCAAAGTGAAGTTTCTCACGATATTTGGACTATAAAAACTTCAAGATTTAACAAAATCTCAGAAAAAGAATAATTGAAAACTCTAGTATAATTTGAGAGTTATGAATTTTTGAAGTTGACTGTGCAAAGCAGTTTTCTGTTCAACTACGGCTTTATGTAAAAAATTATTTGAGTGCTTTTTTGTTGGAATTATGGGGAGATAAATATATTGTAATTCACCTAACATATGAAGGTTTTATACTAAGGTTTTTGTTTAAAAATAAAATGATTTCCTTAGTTAATTAACTAAATGATTTTGACCCTAGTTTTAGAGTAAAAGAAGAATTTTGAAATTGAATTTACACATAGTAATAGCATAATTGCTGCAATTTGGCTTATGTGAAAATTGTGTGATTTTTAAAATTATGGGATATATATTTGAATAAAGTCTGATGATTTTTTCATATAGTATGATTTTGAAGAGTCATCCTTTGTACCCTTATAAGATAAGAACTTCAAAATTTGAAAAGCTATTTGAATTCTTGAGGTGCTTCGAAATATAAGTTGATTGAGATGCTACTTTATTGAATAATTAATTGGATTTGCATGGCTAATTAGGATTGCATGAGTGATTAGGGTTTTGCATGGCAATTAAGGCCTTGTTTGACTATGGATATTAATTAGGAAGTAGGAGAGTTCTATATTTTATGAATTATGGATATTTTAGAGGATTGTCAGATTTCTTGATAGGATAAGTCCTGATTAGAATCAATTAGGCATTTTCGCTAAGTATTTTGGAGTTACTTGAGATCTAAGTAATTCTCCTAACTATTCTAGGATCTCGATTAATGCTTTACTTTGATTAACTCAATTAGAAAATTAATTCCTATATTATATGTACATGTTAGATTTGGAGTTGTACGTAGGAGGAAGGAGTACCTAAGTTAGCCTGAAGGTATTTTGCTAAGCTTTGGACAGGAAGTCCTTATGTCTCAAACCTACTTTGGAAAATTCAAATCCATGCGAAATGCCACGTTTAAATTTTGAACAATTTGCATTCAAGTGCATATAAAATATATGCATGAATTTTATGAAGCATTTCACATTATGGCATGAAAAGTATGATTTAAATTATAAGTATGTCCTTTTTGGATATAACACTTATGCAAGAAAAATAATGATTCCATTATGATATCATAATTTATTCATGCATCAATATTCCTATGAAGTTTTTCATGAGTATGATTATTATGGAATCACAAATCAAAATTATATTATACATGAAAATGTGCTTACACATTCCATACATGAAAATATTGCTAAAATCATTGCATGATTTATACTAAATGGCTCCAAATATCATCACGTTAATTTACAGGTGATACTTCTTGAATAAATTACTAGAACAGATATAGGGATTTTTTGTTTTGTAAATCTTAAGGAAAGTGTGTTTGAGCTATGATCGAATTGAAGTTTTGGAAGACGGATATTTACTATTGGAACAATACTTTTCTTTGGGAATGAAAATTATATATTCCATACAAGATTGGGAAATTTTCATTGAACCACATTAAACTTAGACATTGAGTAGTCAATAGGCAAGGTATTAGGACTAGCTCCGTTAGTTTAGGAGAGACTGCCGGAAGATTTGCTGTCTCCGGATGTCAATCTTTTTCCAAATGGGGCGTCAGTCCTAGCTGACCAAGTCAGGCCCTTAGCTAGCAATACGGTTTTCAATAGGTGAAACAGAATGACAGATGTTGGACTTCCGCTTGAGGGATTAGACGAGAGAAATGCTTGGGACATTCTCTCGGGAGGGATATACACCCTACGTGCTATTATTGGCTTTTGTTATGCATTAGCCACTTGAGACATATTTGGAATAGTGTGGACAAATTGGGTTCAAAACTTTGTATAAATAAAAAAAATCTGTTCTAGGGTTTTGATGTGAAATCTAGCAATTTTACCCAATGAAGATTTTGTTTAAGTAGTATATTACAATAGACTCATTTCTTCTGCCAAAAATTCCATTTTGCATAAGTGAAAATTTCATTATGAGTATATCCGTTCAAATTATTTTTATTCATGCATCATGACATAGATTCGAAAATTATGCCACGTCCACACACCGCGAACTTATTGACATTATTTATAATCTCACATTTTTTTTATTATCATGTTTTCAGGAGGAGGTAGGATTATCAAGACCGGGATTTGAAGTTCTATTTTGTAATAGTGTTAGATCTTGATACTTTTGTTACATTTAATTCTGGATGAACAATTAGATTTTCTTATGGCCAAACTTAGAATTTTATTTCGCTGATCTTAGCAAATTGCTTGTGACGTAATTTAAGATAATCACTAGGATTTCTCATATTTCCTTTGTTATCTTCTGTTGAATTTTTTATCATACCGCGTTATAAAACCCCCTAGTCCAAAGTACAGGATGACATACTTATTAGGGGGTGTTACAATTCCAACCCATCCTACTTAGTGGGTCGAGGTATAAGGTCCAATCTCATCCCTATCCTCACCTAAGTCGAAGGATTCCCAAATGAGTAGGGTTGGATCGAGTCGATAATAGTGATAGAGATGATGAAAATGGAGAAGAAAATGTGGAAAAAAGGGTGGCAACAGAATTTGGTGATAATATTGTTTTGAATGTAGTGTTAAGGGTAGAAAGAGTAGCGACGATGGTGCATTGGAAAATATAGGATAGATGATAATCTCCATAGCAGAAGTGAAGGATTAGAATATGAGGAAGATGTCTTTAGGGATAGGTAAATTGATTTTAACATTGTGAAGGACTTTAATGAATTTCATTATTTGACATTGGCATGAGATTTACAAATTCTAAGGAGTTCAAAGTAGTCAAAAAGTACATAAAAAGGGAGGACAACCAGATTCAAAGTGTAGAAATAATGAATGGGTGATTTGTTTATGCATTATTTGTTGAAATAGCTACCAAAAGTAATGACCCAGTTATTATGTTAATGTGTTTAAAGTATAGCTATTGTAAGTTTGTAACTATAAGCGGAAGAATCTACTCATTACTATAAGTCGGCAGTTAATACACTACGGGAAAAATCTCATTTTGCGACGAATTTTTTGCGACGGCTTCAATACTGTCGCTAATAGCGACCATTTTGCGACGATTTTCAATTAACTTGCGAGTTGACCAACACCGTCGCAAAACTATCGCAATTTGCGACGGTTTTATGACGGCCAAAATACCCGTCGCAATTCGTAGCAAAATCGTCGCTATTTGCGAGGGTTTTGCGACGGCTAAAGTGCCCTCGCAACTTGCAAGGGTTTTGCGACGACCAATTATTTAAAAAAATATATTTTTTAAAAAAAATTTAATGTCCATCGCAAAACCTTCGCAAATTGCGAAGGTTTTGCGATGACCAATTGTTTTTTAAAAAAATATTTTTAAAAAATTTAAATGTCCATCGCAAAACCCTCGCAAGCAAAACCCTCGCAATTTGCGAGGATTTTGTGACGGCTCTTAAGCTCTCGTAAATTGCGAGAGTTTTGCGACGACAAATTATTTTTAAAAAATATATTTTTTAAAAAAAAATTTGAACGTCCATCGCAAAACCCTTGCAATTTGCAAGGGTTTTGCGACACTAATAAACTCTCCCAAATTGCGAGGGTTTTGCGACAATCAATTGTTTTTTAAAAAATATTTTTAAAAAATTTAAATGTCCATCGCAAAATCCTCTCAATTTGCGAGGGTTTTCCGACGGCCAATTATTTCAAAAAAAATACTTTTTAAAAAAATTTTGAACGTCCATCGTAAAACCCTTGCAATTTGCGAGGGTTTTGCGACGGCCAATAAATCCTCGTAAATTGCGAGGGTTTTGCGACGAAAAATTATTTTTAAAAAAATATTTTTTAAAAATTTAAATGTCCATCACAATTTACGAGGGTTTTGCGACGGCCTTTAGCCCTCACAAATTGCGAGGGTTTTGCGACGGCCATTTATTTTAAAAAATATATTTTTACAAAAAATTTTGAATGTCCATCGCAAAACCCTCACAAATTGCGAGGGTTTTGCGACGGTCGAATATTTTTAATTAAAAAATATATAAATAAAAAAAATTAAAAAACTCAAAACCCTAATTCGTCGCAAATTCGTCACAAATTCGTCACTAATTGTGATGAATTTGCGAGGGTTTTGCGACAAAATAGGGTTTTAATCTATATTTTTTAAAATTTTTAAATTTTTCTTTATGTATTTGTGTGGTAGTGTATTTTGACAAATTTACTGAAATATTTTTAATAACATGTCTTAATTAGTGCATTTTATTATAATTTTGTATATGTAATTATGTCATGTTATACACCTAATGTATTGCATAAGTCAATATATATAATTAATTATGTTATGTTATATACTTACTCTAATATATAAGTATATGTATACAATGTATATAAGTATCTATTTAGTTTAATATATATATTATAACATGTAGGTATATATATACATATGTCTAATTTTTTAATCTATCACTTTAATTAAGTAGTGTATAAAGTAAAATATATAAAGAAAAATAATTTAAATACTGTTATTATTGTTGATATCACTAAAAAAATGGTGAAATTTATAATGTAGAGATCAATTTGTAATGTTTTTCATCTCCTACATGTTAATATATATTATACTATATAGCTATGTATATACATATGTCCAATTTTTTAATCTATCTATTTGGTTAAGTGGTGTATAAAGTAAAATATATAAAGAAAAATAATTCAAATACTGTTATTATTATTGAGATCACTAAAAAAAATAGTGAAAATTATAATGTAGAGATCGATTTGTAATATATATAGTTAATTATATTATGTTATATACTTACTCTAATATATAAGTATATGTATATGCTTATAAAGTATACAATATATATAAGTATCTCTTTGCTTTAATATATATATATATATTATAACATGTACGTATATATAAAGATATGTCTAATTTTTTTATGTATCACTTTGATTAAGTAGTGTATAAAATAAAATATATAAAGAAAATAATTCAAATACTGTTATTATTGTTGAAATCACTAAAAAAATAGTGATAATTATAATGTAGAGAGATCGGTTTGTAATGTTCTTCATCTCCTATATGTTAATATATATTATACTATATATATATATATATATATATGTATATACATATATCTAATTTTTTGATCTATCTATGTGGTTAAATGGTGTATAAAATAAAATATATCAAGAAAAATAATTTAAATACTATCATTATTATTGATATCACTAAAAAAATAGTAAAAATTATAATGTAGAGATCAATTTGTAATATATATAGTTAATTCTATTATGTTATATACTTACTCTAATATATAACTATACAATATATATATAAGTATCTCTTTGGTTTAATATATATATTATAACATATATGTAAATATAAAGAAAAATAATTTAAATATTATTATTATTGAGATCACTAAAAATAATAATTATTATTATAATATAGAGATCAATTTATAATATTATTTGTATCAATTTATAAGAAATTAACTAGATTTAATTTTTTCGTCACAAATTGCGACAAAAATAGCTAAGAATTTTAAATTTTTTTTTAAAATTTCGTGAAAATTTTCACTTCCTCCTTTTTTTTCCCCCTTCGTTTCCCTCACACTCTTCTTTTTCTTCACCCCTCACCTCCGCCGGCTCTCTCCCCCCCTACGGGCTCTCTCCCCTCCCCCGGATCTCCCCCTCCCCCCCCGCGGCTCTCTCCCCTTCCTCCCGTGGCTCTCTCCTCCCCCAAAGCTTTGCTATCCCTCTCTGATCGTCATCAACAACACCCTCCAAGCAAATGGTGCACTGATCAACTTCTGCTGGAATGTTGGCCGGCAACCGAATTGCTGGGGCTGATTGGCTGCGGTGGTCCATCTCCGAGAACGCTTCCGAGGACGGTTTAGACCACTGGGGTAGCTGTGTCTATCTAGCAAGATACACTTATATAGAGGGTAGAAGCTTCTAAAACTCCACTGAATTTGACAAACATGATGTAACATTAAATTAAAGTTAGGGTTGAATTTGAATCTTCTGGCTATTGTCTTTTCTATTATTCATATATGGTGGCAATTCGTTTGATTACTCTGGGCATTCTAGTATAATCTGTTTGCTTGCAAGAAATACCAATAAAGCATGAAGTTGATTTTGTATAATATGATTTTGTATAAAGCATGAAGAAATACCAATAAATTTGTTTGTATAATCTGTTTGCTTGAAGTGTTGTGATATATTTGCTTGCAATTGGTACCACAAGATCCAAGAAAGCATCTCTATTATCATCTTTTTTTAACTTGTAAGAATGGATCCCCGTGAGTGATGGGTTATCATTCCTCGTGAGTGATAGGTGATCATTCCCCATGGGTAATGGGTGATTACCCTTTCATTGTTGTGACAGTTAATGTTTTTTTTTTTTGAAAATGTTGTTGATTTTGTGGTGGCTTTGTGCCTAGAAATGTCCATTATATAGGGGAAACTCTGTCATTTTTTTTTTTTTGGTAATCTTAATACTCCAAATAAGTTGATTGAGTATATCTACCCTTTTATCTATATCTACCCTTTTTGATTGATTTGTGATTGAAGAGAATAAAGAGTGGTTTGAATGATCTGTCTTTGTTGTTTGGAATCGCATTTTGATTGTCAAATTTTGAGGTGGCCTCGTGCCTGGAAAATATCCAATTATAGGGGAGATTCTGTAAAAATTTTTTCATTAATATGTGGATTTTTCTAGCCCAAGCATGGTTAACTCTAAATGTTTGATGTTTCCTGGCTTGATTTGGATTATTCTCTTGCAGTGCTTTAACAAGAAGCAGCAAAATCTATTTTGGCTAATGACCTATTCACTAATGATGGCTTTTTGTACATTTCTCATTCTTTTCTTTTCTTTTACTCATTTGTATAGCATGATTACAAGTGAAACAAATTCTGCATACTTGAACATGTGGTTGGTGCTTGTTGATGCTGGAGCCACTAAATTTGTTCTGTTTTGTTGTATTTTTTGCATTTCTATTATCATCTTTTTTTCTCTTTTTTTAACTTATAAGAATGGATCCCCGTGAGTGATGGGTTATCATTCCTCGTGAGTGATGGGTGATCATTCCCCATGGGTAATGGGTGATTACCCTTTTATTGTTGTGACAGTTAATGTTTTTTTTTTTCAAATGTTGTTGATTTTGTGGTGGCTTTATGCCTAGAAACGTCCAGGATACAGGGGAAACTATGTCGATTTTTTTTTTTTTTTTTGCCATCTTAATACTCCAAATAAGTTGATTACCCTTAAACTTAATTTTATATAATAGATTTTAATGCCTAAGCATCTTCTTAATGTAAAGAAAATTTGAGAAAGAAGTCACATGGTATGTGGGAAGAATGTACTTATTGACATAAGGATACATACAGCATATGTAAAGGCTATTCGTGCTGTTCAACATTTCATTTACATTGAAAATCAATATTTTATTGGCTCCTCATATAATTGGAGAACATATAAGGATTTAGGTAAGGAATTTCTTCTTGACACTATATGTTCACATTAAAAGCTTAAGTAAATTGAGAATTTTCTTCGATGCTTTCATTCTTTGTCAATATCTGGTTGTCCAGATGACTTCATGTACTATTTGCTGCTTATGGATTTTAGAAACCTTCCTTGTAAATGTTTTGGATAATGAATACAATTTCTTGGGATCATGCCACTACAAAGTACCTAGTGACTTGGAAATTGTTTGAAAGTATAACATTGATTCTGGTAAAAAAAAAAATTAATTATTTCACCATATTTGCTCATCGCTTTGGGCTAAGGGACGGTTCCTTTAACGAGGCTGTGTTTGTTAGGGGGGGGGGGGGCTTTGAAAAACCCCTTATATATATATATATATATATATATATATATATACGATATATATATATATTTAATTATCTCCCCAATAAATTTTTTTAATATATTTTAATATAAACTCTCTTTAAAAAAAAAATTCTATAATGAGCACCTAACATCACCTAACATATGTAGGTTTTGAACTGGAGGTTTATGTTTTAAAATAAAATGGTTTCCTTGGTTAATTAAGTAAATGGTTTTAACCCCTGTTTTAGAGTAAAAGTAGAATTTTGTGTTGAATGTTGGAAAATGAATTTACTCATAGAAATGGCTGTAATTGCTGCAATTTTTCTTATGTGACCCCCTCACAATTTATATAGTTAATAGTGAGAGATTCCTTAAATCTATTACATCATTACTATCTCATGTCAAATTTTAAATGTTTTTTATTACAGAATTTCAATCCTTATTATTATTTGTTTTACATTTCAAAATCTTTTAATTTGTTTTATTTTAAATTTCATCACATACAATTTTTTTACACTAATTTTGTCTAATTCTCGGGAATTTCATCTCCTTTTATTTTTGCAAGAATCTTTCTTTTAGACTTGCACAGGCCGGAGAAAAAGAGATAGATAAAACATAAGATGGCTATATCTATATCTGGTGTTATATTGTTTTGGAATGATATTTGCGAGTATTGACATTTTGTAATATATTCATACTTTGTAATTTTTTATATTATATTATGTTTAATATTTTAATTATATTTATTCGGACTTAGTGTTAATTTTTTATATTATTTTTTGGATTATGAATATAGTTTTGTCATTTGTTTGTATGGTGTTTCAAGACTAATTTATAGGGATCTAATAATTTAAAATAAATATAATAATAAAAATAAAAATAATTTAGCAAAATTCTCGAAATTTGTGATGATTTTGTGAGGGCTAGAAAATTTTGTCACAAATTGTGATGATTTTGCGACGGTGATGATAATTCTCATAAATTGGGACGGTTTTGTGACGAATCAAACTTCGCAAATTTGCTACCATTTTGCGACGAAATGCATTATTCATAGTAAAATCTTTACAAATTGCGACGGTTTTGCGAGGGCCAAGTCCCTCGCAATTAGCGGCGATTTTCCTAGGGCCTTTGGCCCTCGCAATTTGCGACGGTTTTGTGAGGGCATAGTCCCTAGCAATTTGCGATGGTTTTGCGAGAGCCTTGGCCCTAGCAAATTGAGACGGTTTTGTGAGGGCCTTGGCCCTCGCAATTTGCGACGGTTCTAGAATGACCCTCGCAAAACCGTCTCAATTTGCGAGGATTTTGCGAGGAATAATGCATTTCGTCGCAAAATGGTAGCAAATTTGCGAAGTTTGACCAAAAATAATCGTCACAAAATCGTCAAAAATTGCGACGATTTTTTCTTGCCCTCGCAAAAATCGTCGCAAATAGCGATGGTTTCTCTTGGCCGTCGCAAATTGCTAGGGCGTTTTTAGTGACGGTCAAAACCGTCGCAAACCGGGTCAGCGACGGTTTTGTGACGGTTTTTGCCGTCGCAAAAAGTTGATTTTCCTATAGTGATAAATATGTCAGAATCTACTGATATGCATATCTTTCTTCCTCTAAATAGACAAAAGAAAAAAAATGAATAGAGTTCAGCTTGAATTCATTGTTTCAAGAGGAAAAAGAAAAAAAAAAGTGCAAGCCATATTAAAAAAGTGAAGGGATGAGATTAAGACCTTTTCGTAATATCAGTTTAGTAAAATCAATTGTCTTCTTCTTCTTCTTTCTTTTTTTTTTTTTTGGCAAGCATGCACATCTTGAATTCCTCCTAACCAAATTGATAGGGTTTTGACTTGATTCAAAATTTTATAGGAAAAAAAGTTTGTAAAAATTATAATATAATAACAATATAATATAATAAAAATAAGAAATACATAATTCTTACAAAATTTTATATTAAATTTAAATATATATATATATAATAGTATATGAAGGATATATTAATTATTTTATAATATATAGTTTATTAAATACTTTCTTTTTAAGGAAAGTATTAATTTTTTGAGATATTTTAGAAAAATAAGTATGTCAATTTAGTTCAGACAAAAGTTGTGCACTTGACTTGTTCAATGGAGGGAATCATTAGCATCTTAACTCGAGTACTTTTTTAGTTTTTTAAAGCCCTAAGGATGATTCAGAGGAAGTCAAGTACGAGTAGATAACAATTATATAATCGGAAAAAAAATTTATCGTGGGCTAACGTAAAATTTTAAGAGTTAGACAGCTAAGGTATAACAATTGTAGTGGACCTTGGAGCTGGGCCCTCAACTTCCCAGACCACTAAGCCTATGTCTATAACTGTCGAACCAGTGAAATAGGGCATAATGGCTGCAACTCATACACAAACAAATCAAACTGCCTGAAGGGTATGTAAGGGTCGGTCAAGGGGAAGAAGAAAGGGACAATTCCAGACATGCTCTCAATCCCAACTGGGGGTGCATTTTCAAGAAAGGACTGATGTACCGAATATTGGTGCAGGAGCAAATGTGGAGGACCTATCAAAGGTGATGGTTAAAGCTGGAAGGGCAACTTTGCAGGCTTCTAGGTTTATTCGCACGATGTGGAAGAAGTACACGGAATGTAGTCTCGACTTGGTTAGTGCCTATAGGGCCCTGATTAGTCCTCAATGAGAGTTGCATGTTGGAACATAAGAGGGTTCAATAAAACCCTCAAGTAACACGGTGTTCGAGATTTTATTTCGAAGCACAGTGTGGATGTTTTTCACCTGTTGGAAACAAAACTCACTAAGGATAGATTGGAGAACTTCTTAAGGCAACAACTCCCAACTTGGTTTGCAAAAAACAATTTAGCTGATTTGGATGGGGGCCGGGTGGCCATCCTATGGAATAGGGCAACGGTTGATGTGCAAGTATGGCATAGCACTCCACAGGTTATCTCGTGCTACATCACATGCAATGTAACAGATGTCACCTTTTAATTCACCTTCATTTATGCATACAATACTGTCATAGCACAGAGGCCATTGTGGAGAACCTTAAAAACACTATCCACTCAACTATCCGAGCCATAGATCCTTATGGGAGATTTTAACACCTATTTATTTGGGGATGAAAAACTAAGTAGGATCGCACATTCCACCTATGAGCGAAATGACCTCTCCACATTTTATCAAGAGACAGTCTTGAAAGACCTTCCATCTATTGGTATGCGGTTCACCTAGATGAACTCAAGGTTACGGTCCAAACTAGATAGAGTTATGGGGAATGTGGCCTAGTTCCAGGGCCAAGACCGGGCTTCCGTGAATTTTTTTCCCAATTGGCTGCCTATCAGATCACAACCCCAGCCTATGGGTGCATATGGCATATCAGATGACTGAGGCTCGCCCATTTAGATTCCTTAACATTTAGGCACACCATAATTTGTTCTTAAACTTGGTTAATGGGGTGTGGGAACAAAACTATGAAGGATTTCACCAGTTCAAACTCTGTCGAAGGTTAAAAGCATTAAAGCAAGACCTTTGTGGATTGAATAGAAAGGAATTCTCTCATCTCTCGAATCAAGTTGAACAGACAAACTAGGCGGTGCGCATAGCCGAAGAGGAACTGATAACCAGACCCTTAGACCCTGCCCTAATTGCCCGGTACAAGGAATGTAAATTGTATGCATGGAGACTAGCAGAGGCGGAAATGAAGTTCTATCAACAATTGGCAAAGGGGAAATATTTGGCCTAGGCAGATAAAAATACTAGGTACTTCCATCCGATTGTGAATAGGAACAGAAAATGAAACCTCATTGCATCTATTCTCAAGCATGATGGAACAATGACAGATAGCCCAAGGGCATTGGCTGCAGAATTTGTGGAGTATTACCGCTGCCTGCTTGGGACAAGAGTGGCCTGTGAGAAGCTTAATGTGGACTATGTAAGGGCCGGACCAATGGTCCCGTATGAGCATAATGAAGACTTGGTTAGGGAGGTATTAGATCAGGATATTAAAAATGGCACTTTGGGAAATTGGAGACTGCAAAGCCCCGAGGCCGGATGGGCACTCTACCTAATTCTTCAAGAAAGCCTGGGGCACGATTAATCATACTGTTTGCATGGTGGTTCGGGAGTTCTTTCAGTCAGGCAAGTTACTCAAGCAACTCAACCATTCGATGATAATATTGATCCCAAAATCTGATCATGTGAAAATGGTAGGGGACTATAGACTAATATCATGCTGTAATGTGGTTTACAAGATTATCTCCGAAATTCTGGTAGACAAGCTGAAAATCGTACTCCCTAATTTGGTCAATCATGCTCAGTTTGCCTTCATGAAGAACCGACTAATATCTGACAACATCTTCTTGGTCCAAGAACTAATACGGGCCTATAGAAGTTAATGTGTATCTCCACCGTCCATGATCAAAGTGGATTTGAGAAAAGCTTATGACTTAGTTAACTGGGACTTTTTACTGAATCTGATGGATGAATTGGGATTCCCAAAAAGATTCGTTGGCTGGATATCATAGTGCATTACAATAACCTCATTCTCTGTAGCCATCAACGAGACGGTACAAAGTTTCTTTAGAGGAGAAAAGGGGCTTTGACAGGGGGATCCCATATCCCCACTTGTTGCTTGTAATATGCTTGGAGTGCTTTTCATGGGTCGTTAAGGTTCACAATCTAGGGACAGGTTTTAACTACCACCCCAAGTATGACTACTTGAGGATAACACAACTGGCATTTGCTGACGACCTAATGTTCTTTGCTAGAGGGGATAGCACTTCAGTATGCATCTTGCTGGGATGCCTAACACGATGCTCCAGATTGGAAACCAATAAGGACAAGTTTTATCTCTACCTAGCTGGGTTGGGGCAGACTGATCAGGAGACTATAGTGGCTGAGACGGGTATTCCACTGGGAAGCTTTCCCTTCTGCTGCCTTGGTATACCAATAATGATTGATGGAATAAGGGCTTCTTACTAAAAACCACTGCTGGATAGAATTAGGTCCTACATTGGTAAATGGACTGCACGGTCCTTATCCTATGCAAGGCGCTTACAATTAGTCCAAGCTGTCCTGCAAGGTATGGATTGCTTTTGGCTGTCCATCATTCCGACACCAACAACGGTCATCATCCAGTTGGATAGAATGACCAGGGATTTCCTATAGGATTCGAAGCAAGCAAGAGTGGCTTGGAGGGACGTCAGCTTATCGAAGATCGAAGGCAGGCTCGGCTTGATAAACACTACAATAAAAAGGGGCAAATACGATGGAGACAAAAACGTTGATAAAAAAACTATCGTAATAGGTTACTTTATATGATAGTTCTGAAACCATCGCAATAGATTGACATAATACGACGGTCTAATACCAACCATCGTATTTGGTTACCAAATACGACAATTTACACAAATTGTCATAATAGATAGACCAAATACGATGGTTTATTGTAACCGTCACAATAGAGTAGGCCAAATATGATGGTTTAGTTTAACCATCGTAATAGATAGACTAAATACAATGGTATATTGTAACTGTCACAATAGAGTAGGCCAAATACGATGGTTTAGTTTAACGCCGTAATAGAGTAGGGAAAATACGAAGGTTTATTGTATCCATCGCAATAGAGTAGGCCAAATACTGATGGTTTATTTTAACCCTTGTAATAGAGTAGGCCAAATACGACGCATTATTTTAACGTCGCAATAGAATAGACTAAATATGACGGTTTATTATAACCGTCGTAATAGAGTAGGCCAAATACGATGGTTTATTGTAATCGTCGTAATAGATAGACCAAATACGACGGTTTATTATAACCATCGCAATAGAGTAGACCAAATACGACGGTTTATTAGAACCGCCATTTTTAGTCTAATTATAACAAAGCACCTCAAAATTATTTTAATTTTTATCTGATTATTTTCAAATTTAGTCACAATACTATTGGTAATGATTACAATAAATTTAATAGCTGGATCGTTAATTTGATATATTTATATCTGTAAATACTAAGATATCTTTCTATTCTATAGATATTATTGCAAAAATATGATAAAATAAGATGAATGACCTTCAAATTTGGTCACTAAACTTGTTTAAACTTTATTTATACATGTGATAGTTAGATCATTGATTTTTCAAATACATTTTTGTTTACATCTTAAGTTTTCATATATTAGTATTAAAGAGCTTGAATATCGTTTTAATTAATAGCTATTCTAAGACACACACACACATATATAAATATTGTTTATATACAGTATAATATATCATTATTAGTTAGTGAGTATTAGATTAATATATTATATAACATAAATAATTTTTTAATTACGAACATACATCTGTGTGTGTGCATATATACCTAAGTAGAACTGAAAAATCGAAACTAGAACCGAATATATATATATATATATATATATATATATATATAGTCATATAGACACACACACACACACACACACACACATATATATATATATGTATATGTATATATTATATATATGTATATGTATATATATTAGATTAATATGTTATATAACATAAATTGCACGTACTTAACATTTGGTCACTCACTCCGTCTTTCTCAAGCCTTGAAGTCTTAATTAATCTACAAAGAATGCCCGCTCACCCACTTCCTTTCCTCAAATACAGAAGATCTCCACTATTGGATAATGGTTTCATATTCTTGGCTAAAGGGTGGGGTGACCAAGCATTTGTTTTTTTTTTTTTTTTGATAATATTGTTAAGGCGCTTCACCAAGCAATTTTTTTTATTTATGTATTCTTTTCTTCTTAAAATATTTGTGGTCTTTAATTATTTTTATTTTAAATTATCTATTATCCTAAGAAATCAAATATATGTTCATTGTTTTTTAATTGAATTTTATTGTTTATTATTTTATTAGATTATAACATTCTTAATTTTTAAAGTAATTTTATAATTTCTAATTAAAGTAATTTAATCTTTTTCTATAAAAATTTCATACAATAGCTTGTTGGTTTAAAAATATTCCTTCAATTTACGTCACTTGCATTACTTATTTTCATATGTTTATAATTTTCTAATGATGATTTGAAAAAAGTTATACAGAAAATAGTAGAAAATAGTAGAACTTAATTGCTTTTTCTTTGACCGTATCCTACTTCATCAAATTTAAGCTTTGCATATCATTTGGTTCATTTGTCTTCATCCATTTCAGCTTTGCATAGCATCTAAATTAAAAAATAGTAAACTCTATCAGACTTCATTATAAAATTTAGCAAGCTATAAATAAAATATAAAAAATATAACCAAACTAATTTAATACTAATAGTATTAAAATTGACTAATCTAAACAAACTCAAATTGTATGATAAATTTCATAAATCACATGCATTACACAATAAGTGAGTAATAATAGTAATAATAATAATAATAATAATAATAATAATAATAATAATAATAATAATAATAATAATAATAATAATTATTATTATTATTATTATTATTATTATTATTATTATTATTATTATTATTATTATTATTATTATCATTTTAGAATTACACAATAATCACATGCATTACGTCACGTGCTTTACTTTTGTTTGTTACTGAAAATTGTAAAATTATTTTAAATTTTAAAAGTTAATTAATGTTATAATTTAGTAGAGTAATAAATATTAAATTTATAATTAAAAAGGATAATAAATATATTTCTAATTTTATAAAATGACAAATAATCACTTTATCGTTTAATTTTTCCTTCTATTTCACGTACAGTAAAAAAAATGAATTAACATAAAATCATAACAATTGTTTAAGAAAAAGAGAAAATTCTTAATTGCCTCACTCTTTAGCACTTAAATCTAAATATTTATTGATCACATGCAATTTGTTTACTCAAGTGTCTAATATATGACCACCAATATCTGTCAAATGAAAGAATTACTTTGCCACCGAGTATCCACCAATATCATCTTATTATTAACATTATTAAGAAAAAAAAAATGTGTAGGGACAGAATTATGGACATTATTAAGTTGTTTCCCACCGATTGCTTTTTATTTTCCTTTATTGCTTTTGTTTGTTAGCATAGCCTTAGCCATCCAATTTCACTTTTGCCTTTTTCTACCCACTTTGATGATAAAGCAAAAGGTAAGAGAAAACTAAAGAAAGTAAAAAAAAAAAAAAAACGACCAAGAAAGGAAGGAAAAGAAAATTGCTTTTGTGAAATCTCTCCATCTTCTCTTTCTCTCCAACCACTGCCTTCTTCCTCTTCGTGGACTGATGAAAATTGCTTTTGTCTTTCATGAAGGCTCGTGAAGCATTTTGTCTTTCTAATTGCTCGTGGATTGATCTAATTGTTGCTGGTTTTACTCAGCTAAAATTATTTATTTCCTCTAATCAGGGAAAAGAAAAAAATCAGAGAGGAGATAATAGCCTGCAGGCAAGTGTTTTAGTCTGATACACCGTCAACAACAACTCCAGTTAAAACCCTTGATCAACTAACTCAAGTGTTAGCTCAACTCCTACCTTCGACCCTTTATATCACTTCCTTCACATCAAGGTGGCAAGTTCTGTGCTCAAAGCTTACTACTTTAAGACCTATGATCTTGGAGCTATCTGATTCCCCTCATTGGTCGGACAATCCACTGCTTCATACTCTATTACCAGATCTATCATAGGGTTTCAAGTTCTCTCTGATGTCCTTGAAAGGTAGAAACTCATTCACATTGAGATTGGAAAAGCAGCCGTGGCTTCTACTGTCATCAATGAGACGTGTTCTTAGATTTTTCTTGCACTAGGGCTAGCAATAACTGGCTTTAAAAACAACATCTAATGGGCAGTGCTCTGTACTTGTGCCTTTGTGATGTTCTGTGCTTACCAACTCCGTCCTGCTCTCAATTGGATCATCTGAAAAACGCCAGAAGGACAAGGCTACAGTGAGTTCTACATCTGCAGTAACTTCTCACCAAAAGGACAATCCACAGTGACAAAAATTTCTCTCCCATTTTCTTTTACCCTACTTTACGAAACTATTCTAAATTTTGCAGAAGACAATCCACTGTAACAAAAATGTCTTATGTAGAAGACAATCCACAGAAGCCTTTTCTTTCTTCGCTTAAATTTTGCGGCCAAATTCTCTCCCATTTCTTTTGCCTTAATTTACGAAACTATTCTAAATGTCCTTTTCCCTTTGGAAAAAGGTGTTTTCTTTTCACGTACTTTTGTAGATTATTGTCAGCATATATTATGGTAAGAATTTCTATGCAGGGTTCATGTTCTTCTTTCTTGCATAAGACATTTTTTTTATGAAAAAATGCAGCATGGTCGTAGAAATTACATTTCATTATACATATGCATGTCAAATGTATGATGTTGATTGTCCTGGATTAAGCTTTGTGGATTGTCTTCTGCTCTGGGCCACGGCTCTTGAGTGGTATTGAGGTTAAAGGAGACACAAGTTTTAATTCATGCGAACCTTTAATTCTTGCAAAGGGTGGTTTCAGCCAAGCATGTGGGGTAGTGGGATACTTTGTGGCTTGAAAGTAATTTATTAAATGGTGAGCATATTACTTGTTGATTTGTTGAATGAGTGGGAGATAGTCCATTCACGTGAGTATGTATGTGCATGTGATGGGTGGTGTACTGTAATCTATTATGATATAACCTTAATATATTAGTAAAATGGGGTTAGTGTAGTGGATATGTTGCTTTTTAGGTATAATAGGTTGGTGTAGTGAATTCAATCTAAGGTAAATTCATTTAGTATCAGCTTTTGATTATGGAACAACTAACAAACAACATATGAAATACATTGAACCTTGTTGTTGTATTTTTCTATGTTGTGTTCAATGTGTTGCTTCTAATGTATGATTTGGTGTTGGAAAATGCACTCCTCTCCTGTGTATGTAGTTTAGATATCGTGATAAGGCTCATGAACAGGAAGGAAGAATTGTTGATTGCTTTTATAGTTTTTAACATAAATGTTCTTTGTTCTTCTTACAATAGGTTTATTTCTTGAAGATGGAAGATTGATTATGAGAAAAGAGGTGATAGCTCGAAAGCTAGGATATATCAAGGGATATTGTCTTCCTACATGCTATGTAAGGTAAGAGAATTATTTTTATATTTTATTACTAGATCCCCATGAGTGATTTGTGTTGTGTCCTATGTTATGGAGAACGAAACAGTGAATTGTGCTGTGTCCTGTGTTATGCATAAAAGTCTGCAAGTTTCTTTATTTTTCTCTTCTTATAGTTGGCCTTGAAGTATGCTTGTCTCAGTCTTTTAGTTCGGTCCTCCAATTGCGTATCAGGGATTTCTTCCATCAATTTCTTCTCACGTTCTAATATCTCAATGGCTTCTCTCAACTTCTTCTCAGCCATATGTCTTTCTTCTTCTTCATTTTGCATCTCTTGTAAATCTAAAGGCATACTCTCAAATTATTAGTTCTTTGTTATCTTCGGAGCATATAATTAACTTATTTACAAGTGTGTGTGAGAGAGAAACTGAACTTTCTTGATTAGGGTCTCCAAGATCATCAACTTCCTGTGAGACCATCGATGAATTCCCAACTCCTTATATCTTTTCTTGAGAATGGTTAGGCCAATATTTAGTTCTTTAGCTGCCCGAGTGAGTGAAATGTAAAAATACTTCGCAATAGTTGCTCTTGATAATGTCTTGGAGCTACTGCCCTTCTCTTTTCTCTACCTCCTGATTATCTTCTTCTCCACAGGAACTTCGTCTGAAGTGATACCTTCAAGATGCACTTCATGAGCCATATTCTGCCTTTGTTCAAAATTTATTACGGAGTAGAAAGGATCATGCACAAGCATGTCCTCCATAAGAGGAAAAGCATCAAAATAAGTCTCTTAAATGGGCATGTCACATTGGAAATCCAAATAAGCAGTCTCTTGAACGGGCAGATCAAGAGGAAATGGTTGGATTGGAAAGGAAAATATATCAAAATCTTCTTCTTTGGAAACTAATTCAAAATTTGACCACCTCTCAAACAAATTATGACTATCCATTTCTAAGAAAGGGATGTGTGTGTGTGTGTGTGTGTGTGTGTGTGTGTGTGTGTGTATATGCACAGGAAGAGGGGAGGGATGACTGATTAGAGACAGAGACTAAAGGATGACTAATGACTGATGACTAATGAATATATATATATATATATATATATATATAAATATATATATGTATATCTGTACAGGAAGAGGGGAGGGATGAATGAGGAGAGAAAGAGATAAGAAGAAGAGGAAGGGATAAATGACAGGTTCTGTACGGGAAGAGAGAAGAGGGAGGACTGAGGAGAGAAAGAGACAAGGAGGAAGGGGAAAAGGCGATTGGTTTGCTCATTTTACATAAAATATTTTAATTGTACTATCTTGTCTTTTATTGGAGTCGTATTAGTACCCAAAATATTTTAGTTGCACTGCCTTGACAATTTTCTGTTGTTGTGACTTTAAATATAATTGGGTTTTGTTGCAGAAAGGGACAAGGATGAAGGGAAAAAGAAGATTAGTTTGCTCATTTTATATAAAATATTTTAAAGTGGTTGCCTTGTCTTTTTTTGCAGCCACATTAGTGAGCAGAATATTTTAATTGTACTACCTAGACATTTTTCTGTTGTTGTGACTTTAAAAATACTTTGGTTTTGTTGCAGAAAGGGAAAAGAGGAAGGGGAAAAAAGGATTGGTTTGCAAAATATTTTAATTGGAAAGGGATGACTAAGGAAAGAAAAGGAAAAGAGGAAGTGGAAAAGGTAGATGTGCGCAAAATATTTTAATTACACTGCCTTGACATTTTTCTGTTGTTCTAACTTTAAATATGATTGGGTTTTGTTGCAGAAAGGGACAAAGAGGAAGGAGAATATACAATTAGTTTTCTCATTTTACATAAAATATTTTAATTACGCTGCCTTGTCTTTTATTGGAGCCACATTAGTGCGCAAAATATTTTAGTTGCACTGACTTGACATTTTTCTGTTATTGTGACTTTAAATATAATTGAGTTTTGTTGCAGAAAGGGACAAGGAGGAAGGGGAAAAGATGATTGGTTTGCTCATTTTACATAAAATATTTTAAAGTGGGTGTCTTGTCTTTTATTGGAGCCAAAAGATGATTGGTTTGCAAAATATTTTAATTGGAGAGGGATGACTAAGGAGAGAAAGGGACAAATAGGAAGGGGAAAAGGTAGATGTGCGAAAATATTTTAATTACACTACCTTAACATTTTTCTATTGTTCTGACTTTAAATACAATTGGATTTTATTGCAAAAAGGGACAAGGAGGAAGGGGAATGGACGATTGGTTTGCTCATTTTACATAAAATATTTTAATTGCGCTGCCTTGTCTTTTATTGCAGCCATATTAGTACGCAAAATATTTTAGTTGCACTGTCTTAACATTTTTCTGTTGTTGTGACTTTAAATATAATTGGGTTTTGTTGCAGAATATGCTAATTAGTTTCATAGTTTAGAAAATTTATGTCAGTATATATCTACATTTTAATATTCTAAGTTTACAGTTGTACTTTATTTTTTTAAAGATGATGCGAAGGTTTTCTATTTATTGGAATCATTTCATTGTCGAGACTGATCTCTGATTTGTGTATTATGTAGGTAAGGAGACGTTCTAAAGCCCAACCCAATGACCTTGAGCTATGTTGGGTAAAAACTAATATCTTGTCGAGACTGATGAGAGGAAGAGACAAGGAGGAAAGAGAAAAGATGATACTAGGAAGAGATAAGAAGGAAAGGGAAAAGATGATACCGGGGAGGGCTGATGTACTCAAATTTGTTTCTTATTTTACATGTACTACTGTTTCTAATATATTCCTTGGCATTTCCTACTTTTTATATATGTAGTATTACTTCTCTTGTGGTCTTTAAGGGTTATTTATGATTTCAATGTTCAAGAGATTGATTTTGATTTGTGTGGCATCAAGAAAATTATGTTTTATTGTGATTGGTGTTGAATGAGTTGAACGGATTGTATTTGGTTTGAAATTGCAAGTGGATAGGCTTAAATACCAAGCTTTCGAGTTGGGTCAAACTCCAAAACACTCTTATATATATATATATATATATATACTCTATATTTTTTCTTTATTCCAATTTTTGAATTTCAAAAAGTTAGTTTGCGCGTTTTTCTAAACTTCTGTGAAAAATTTATCTTTTCAATGCTCTTTATATCACATTACTCTAGATATTCAAAGCACTCTAGTTTTTTTTCTCAAAACCCTTGTAACCAATTTCTCCAAAAGTCTCTGCGTTCTTCTTCTTCTTTAAAGAAAAACTGCCAGTCCAAAAAGAAAAAGCCCAAATCTCACTAATGGCAAAAACAAATTCTTCTGCACCAAAACCAACGAAGGGGCACAAAACTTCTCCAAAGATGAAGAAAAAGAGTTCAACTTCAAGCAAAATGAAAGGGAAAGAAGTCTCTCCTCAACTGGACTTCTCGACATCTCACTACGACTCATCAAAGTCTTCTCTAGAACAAGTGAGTTCTGAAAATTAGGTACTACGTTTCATAGACTCTAAATGTGACACTGATTATAATGACTGGGTTTCAAGGAACAGAACGATTATTTCTGGATATCGTGCAAATCCTTCCGCCTTTCTAAATCTTTCAAATGTATTAGATATGTTTGAACACATTGGATGGGGTAGTTTGCTTTCTATCAATGAGAAACTATTTACTCCACTTGTCTGGTAATTTAAGAAAAGGTCGTCTTGACGAAACTGGGGGAGGATTCATGATTCGATGGTATGTGTCAAGAGTTAAAGGAAAAGACATTGAGTTTGATCACAGTCTGTTAAATAGGATCTGTGATGTGAAGGATACTGGAATTTAGTATTTTGAGTTGAATAAATTTATTGAGGGAAATGATATCTTTAATTTGAAGAAATTTGAGGAAATCTTTACTGGAGGGAAGAGTTTTGGGAACTCTTGTAACAGAAGTACCAAATGGCTTAATGGAGTTGGAAGAATTCTGCACGATATGGTTTCCACTATGGTGGTTCCAAGCTATAGACATAAGACCTCCATAAGCATTCTGCAAATGGTAATCATGTTGGCCCTGGCAAAGGGTAGGTATATAAGCTTTGGGTTTTTAGCTACCAAATTAATGTTGCAGTCAAGGAATACATCAAGCAAAGCTCTGCCTTATGAAAATCTGTTACCTAGAGTGTTCAGTCACTTTAATGTTGATTTAAATTCTGTTCCTAGTGATCCAACAAAGATGAATGTTTACAGCTTTGACTCATTTGAGATAATGGGTTATATGCATATGGATAATGAATGGAAGCTGTTGAGAGATACTGAAGGTAAAGAAAGAGAAAATTTGATGAAAATTAATGCTGAAGAAAAGTCTATTCCTGTTGCTGGAACAAAAAGAACATTTGAAGATGATCCTCAGGCAGAATCCTCTACTAAGGGGAAAGAAAATGATGAGGGATTATCTGTAAGCATATTGGATGCCATCAATTCACTGGTTATGAAATTGGATAATTTCAGTTCTAAGCTTCAAAGTCTTGGAAACAAATTGACTGCAATAGAAAATACTGCAAAAATAGATGCACTTGTGTCTACTCCAACAATGCCTGCCCAAGAAAAGGAAACAAGAGATGAACCCATCATTGAAAAAGAATCTGATCTGCCTGCTGCGGAGGAAGGGTATGCTACTGAGTAAACCCAAACAAAATCTCTGATTAAAGAAATTGTAGCATCTTCTGCATCTTCTAAACCACATGTCTCATCTAGAAAGAGACAAAAGCATGATGTAGTGAAGAGAAAGTCCAATCGGATAGCTGGTCAACACTCTAAAAATGGTGCCGGTTCAAAAACTGAAACCATTAACATCTCCTAAGAAGACAAGTTAGGTAGAATGATGTTCAGTTGTTATCTCTCCAATAATTTACTTTCTGCAAATTGAACATTTTACTTCCTCGTTTTTAGATTGTGCACAAAGATAATTGCTTATTTTCTGCATATTACTTAAATTATGACTATTTCCTATCTATCTATGTTCTGTTTCTACTTTCTTTCTATTATTACTCTTTTTGATTGATGACAAAGGGGGAGAAAAGATTAGACTATAGATTGTATAAATGACTGGGATATGACTGGGATATCGGTTAAGACTGATATGAACTGTTATGATGCATTTTGAACTGATATGAACTGATCTGAACTGTATGAATGATTGGGATATTGGTTAAGATATGAAGGGGGAGAAGATATTAGACTGATCAGAATGACTAGGAAGATATGAACTGATATTAAACTGATGACTGAGAAGATATTAGACTGATATTAGACTAATATAATCTGATATGATACTATTTGGGAAACTGTTAGATTTACTAGATATGATTATTGAAAAATGATTGAAAATTTCTACTTGGAATATTGGGATAATTTTTTACTAAACTTCTGCTTATAATACCTTATGGTTGATTTGATGAACTACTTGATATAAAAATTGATCATCTCTGATTTCAGTTTATGGTCACTCAAATCTTTTTATCCAAAAGTATTCTCTTTATAATGAAGGTATCTTTGAGACTAATCTGACAAAATGTGGTTATGATTTTGTGATAAAATCAAAATTTCAGCCAGAAGGATTGTCCTCCATATGTTTAAAAATTCTTTGGAAATCTGAAAAATCCATTATTCTGTGCATTGTGTCAGGGGGAGTTTTGGACTCAAATTTTATTAATCTAATTTTTTTTTAAGAGTCTTACTAATTTGGGAACACACCTTTTGGACATCCAAAACCTGCATCACAAAAGGTTTTATACATACTTTCACAAATGTTTTGGATATACGTTTTGGACGTACAAAATTGATTTATGTTTTTCCTCTCTTTTTAAAATATTCATATAAGCAAATATTAAGTGGGAGTATCTCATCATATAACTTGCCTACTATATCTCCTTTATTTATTGAATCATTAGCTCCTTTTGAATATAGAGATAGGATAGGCCATAGGCTCATTGAGCCATGCTTTTGAGCATATGCTTTATAATCATCCATCTTAATCTCATAAGCTCTCTTTGAGACCTATAATAAGAGATTGCATTTCAATAAAAAATTATTCGTATCTCTCTCGATCAACATGTTCACTCTATACACAGTATTGTTCTTTATATATAACATTTTTTTTTATCATGTTTGTCATCACTCAAAAAGGGGGAGATTGTTAGCCCTAAGGGCTTTCTTCTATATTTTGATTTATGACAAACGTTGATGTGAACTAACTTGTGTAATCTATATGTGATAGGACATGTTTAACCCCTGTTCTTCTAAGGCATTTAGATATGATTGTTAGGCAACTCTTCAGTAATGGTATTCAAGAATGGAAGATCAAAAAGAAGATCAAAGTACATGGGGTTGCATACCAAGAAGTCCTTATAGAAGCACTATAGAGTAAGATGTGTTATTAAGGTATTTCTTTTAATTCTTATGTCTCTTTACCTTTTGATTCAATTGATTTTTACCTTGAAGCACATAAAGAAAAAAATTTCAAAGTTTTGAAAATCTCAAAATTCTGGATTGAGTAGTTAGGATGTTTCTGCATCCAAAAGATTCGTCCAAAATCCTATAAACAGTGTTGAAATGTTTTTGCCTAAAAAAGTACGTACCTTTTTGGACTTTTCTTTTGGATGCATCGTCGTCCGAAACCTGAGTCCAAAACACGGATAAATTTAATAGAAAAATTATAGCCGGTGGCACTTTACTTTTTGGCTCTAGAAATAGCCTCTAAACAAGATTACACATTAGATTTTTGTAACATTGTTCTAAGAAACACTATTGCTCAACAGTTTACAAAAATCTCCTTTTATCAAGTGCTTCAAAGAGAATTCATATTATGTCAAAGATAAAAGTGTTTGTACTTTGTATCTTAGTGAACATCTGCTCAAATAAGTGAGCTTTTATTGTTCTATTGATATTCAATCTCCTTTGTAGTACAAGGTTGTGGTGTAAAACCCATTTGGGGTGAACCTTGTTGTGATTGTTTGATTGAGATGTTTTGGAAAACTTGGTGTGGTGATCCTCTCTTGTATGTGGTACAACTTGATTTTATTAAGTGGAGTAAATGAAATCTGGTTGAAAATCCTTAAGTGTGAGCTTAAGGTAGTGGGCGTAGATCTTGGTAGATCGAACCACTATACATTCTGAATCTCATTTCCTTTCATAAGTCATTAACTGCTTTATGTTTCTTTCTTTGTCTAAATCTGGAAATAACTCAAAGAGTTCTTGGATAACTTTCTTTGTCACCATAAAGTCAGTCCAAGAAACTTGATGATCTTTATTATACTGTATTTCAGACGAGTTAAAAATTTTTAGCTTGCCAAAAACCTTATCCCCCCCCCCCCCCCCGCCCAAGGTTTTTCAAAGAGTTTAGGATTAATAAAATTAGAATAGGCAATTGTGATTAGCGTTAGAATATGGAAGAGATTACTTGGAGTATAAGTGACCTCTTTTTCCTTAGGGATTTATGTCATTTGATCTCTAAGGACTTGTAATCAAGAGATTAATTCTTGTATAATTTATATTAGATTTGGAATTGGATTTGAGAGGAAGGAACGCTTAAGCTTTTGAAAAGATTTTTTGCTAAGCTTTTGGATGGAGGTAAGTCCTTACATCTCACGACTTGTTTATGCAAAATAATTCTATGAAAAGTTCATATGATCATGTATACATGTTTATGTCACAAGAAGCACATGATATGATTTCACTTAGAAGTCTTATTTTATGGAACTTAGTATCACTCTTAGCACTTTAAGACTTCCACTTGGGAAAAGTATGCATGATCAATCTTGGGAATCTTCTTATGAATGTTGTGATATGATTAGGAGCCATGCATCATTGTTTATATCTAATGGCAATTTTTCCTTCATGCATATAATTGCGAAAATCATAGCATGAGATTTTAGCTCCTAACAATATCGTCTTTGAGGCAAGATATGAATTGATTTGATTTTATTGCGTCTTGAGCAAATTTGGTTAGAACGGATGAAAGGATTTCAATTTTGAAAATACTTTGGGGAGCAAGTACGGTTGTGGTTTTAGGTTAGGCTGAATTTTAAACCAAATATAGTTCTAGGAGATAGAACAATGTTTTGGAAATGAAATTGTATATTCCAAATCGGAATGGGAATTTCTTGAACTTCTTTGTTGAAGACTTGAGTACTTAAGGGGCGAGGCTATAGGACTAGCTTTCGTTAGACTAGGAGAGAGTTCCGGTTGATAGGCTATCTCCAAGAAACTCTCCTTTCCAAATGGGGCGTTAGTCCTAATAGTTGAGCCGGGTCCTTAGCTAGTAGCAGAGTTATGAGAACTCTGACGGACAGATGTGGAACATCCGGGTTTGAGGCTAATGTGTGAGAGAGAAGAAGAAGGAGCATTATCTCTGTAGGTTGATCACCTACATGTGATTTTTTTGGCATTGTGGATGCCATGGCCATAGTTGTGCAGTATCGTTGATCTACAGTCTCAATACGCGATATGGTAGGTTGATGATTGGTTCAAGAGTTTCGCGAAAATGAATTTTTGTGTTCCAGATGTTTGATGTGAATTGATTGCCCAACAAAATTCTTATCTACATTTCATTATTAAGCGTACCTGTGGTTTTCTCTCCAAAGATTGATAAAGAATTTGAGATAAACAAATGTAAATATTCTAATTATTACATCCATTCAATTTATTGCATATTCATGCATCATGCCATTGATTTCAGAACTGTCACTGTCATACACTACTGACTTACTGAGATTATTTGTAAACTCATACGAACTTTTTTAACCATGATTTTTAGGGCAGTATAAGTTTATCAAAACCAAGTGTTGAAGATCATTTTGTAATAGATTAGGTTTTCGTACTCTTCTACCAGTACTCTAGTGATGATATATAATGATTCTTTTGGTTTGCAAGGTCTTATCCTTGTATTTTTGTACTGGATCTTATTTAGACAAGTATTTCAATTTCTGCTTTGAGGTTAATGCTTAGTTATACCTTGTTACTTTTTTTTCTTCCTTTGTTATAAAGATCCCTTGTTCGAAAGGACAGGACGACATTCTCTAGCCATTTAGGCCACTTAGAATGGGGTGTTACAGTAGCAGTGGAGTTTTGAGAACACTAACAGAGGAATGTGGGACATCTAGGCTTGAAGCAAATGTGTGAGAGAGAGGAAGAATGAGCATTCTCTCTATAGGTTGATCGCCTACATGTGATTTTTCAATGCCATATTTGTGTGGTATCGATGATCTACAGTCTGGATACGCAATATGGTTGATTGATGACAGATTCAAGACTTTTGCTGAAATGAATTTTTGTTGCGAGAATCTTGACTTGAATTGATTGCCTAACAAAAATTCTTATATACATTTTATAATTAATCGTACTTGCGATTTTCTCTCCAAAATTTGATAAAGGATTTGAGATGGACAAATGCAAATTTTCTGATGATTACATCCGTTCGATTCATTTCATATGCATGCATCATATCATTGATTTCGTAACTGTCACTTTCACACACTATGGACTTACTAAGATTATTTGTAATCTCACATTACTTTTTTAACCACAATTTTCAGGGTAGTGTATGTTTATCAAGACCAAGTGCTGAACATCATTTTGTAATAGATTAGGTTTTGATACTCTTCTACCAATACTCTAGTGTTGAAGTATAAAGAATTCTTTTAGCTTGCAGAGTTTTATCCTTGTGTGTTTGTATTGGGATTTATTTAGACAGTTCGCTTTGAAGTTTATGTTAGTTATACCTTATTATTTTATTTTCTTCCTTTGTTATAAAGACCCTTTGTCTGAGAGGATGGGGCGACATTCTCTGGTCATTTAGGCCACTTAGTAGGGGGTGTTACAGACGCTATAACCCATAAATAGTGCCACAGTAATGGGGTTGGCCAGCATGCCTAAAGTGCTATTATCAGACCAAGAAGGGGTCAGTCTAGAGCTTGGGCAGAGGGCAACAACCAGAGCAGATTGAAATCAAGGAATAGGGTGCATTTAGAATAAACCAAGAGGCTGACAGTAGGTTAGGTGGGGCTGCTTAGGCTACCAGTGCTGTTATGCGTGCTGGGAAGGCCACAATCTAGGCCACTAGAATTCTTCAAACTGCTTGGAGAAAGTATGCTGAAAAGGGTCATGATCAATGCCTCTAAGGCACTATTTAGTCTAGCACGAGAGTCAGTTGATAGAATATTCAAGGGTTCCACAAGCCCCTCAACTAGCATGGTGTTTAAAGAATTTATTTGCAAGCACTGTGTAGATGTTTGTGGTATTTTAGAAACTAAGTTATCTCTTGATGGTCTTTAAATGGCTATGTGGATTCAGTTCCCTAGTTGGTCTATTCGTCATAACTTTAAGGATGTAGAAGGTGGGAGAATTGTTGTTTTATAGAATGATAGCAGTGTTAATGTTCAGATAGTCTACTCTATAGCCTAATCTCTTATATGCCTTGTCAGTTGCAAAACTACACTCTTGTTTCTGGTTTTCTTTTGTATATTTGTTTAACACTGTTTTGGCTCGCTGTGCTATTTGGATATCTCTACTTAAGCTAGCTGATAGTATCTCTAGTCTTTAGATCCTTATGGGTGATTTTAATACTTATCTATAGCCTTCGGGAAAGCTTAATGGGTTTTCTTTAACTAATTATGAATTGAAGAATTTCTCTACCTTTTGTCTTGATGGTGACCTTATTGATTTACCTTTCTCGGGGCTTTTTTTACTTGGACTAACTCACGGGTTGGTCTAAGCTGGATCGTACCATAGGTAATGCTTCGAGGTTTCATTCTTCTCACCAAGACACAGCAAAAATCTACCTTATGAATGCTTGGCAAGCCATGGACCATGCCTTTAGTCCCTCCATGTGACTACTTAAGATAAATCTAAGCCTTTTCATTTCTTAAATCTATGGGCAGATCATGCTTCATTTTCGAATTTGGTCAGAGATGCCTAATTCAAATACTAGGACCCTAAACCAAAATAAAGAACTTAGAATACTAGAAATGAAGATCAAGTCATCTAAATCACAACCAAAGCTTAATTGAACAAGAAACCAAGAACACTTTGAAGAAGATGATTTAGGCAACCAACTTTACCTTTAACAAGGAACCTTAAATTATCTATAACCTAAGACTCAAATTAACAAGCTAATTAATCTATCTTAAAAGAGTTTATAGACTTAATACATAGGGAATGACTAGGCCCTAAGAATGGTCTTGATATTAATGGGATTTCCCCAAGAGGAATCACCTCTCAAAAGCTCTCAAAGAGAGTCTATGATTTCTATTAATATTCAAACTTGTTACATTGGAAATGTAATAATGTCATATATATAGGCACCTAAATCTAACTATGGTGAGATGAAATCTTAGTCTTTCAAACCTTTAAAAGATCTAAAATATCCCCATTACATAATAAAAGTCGTAAAAACTAAATTAGAAACAAAAATAAAAAAAAATTAGAAAAATTGGGCTATGCCCGAAGTGACGTAGTGTTGGGTCTCCTTTATGGGCCTGGCACCGGGTTGGATCTACAAAACTTGGCCAATGGGCCGAGAGGACATAGCGACAGGTAGTCCTGTTGGGCCTGGCATTGGGTGCGCACTGGCTCTTCACTGCTACCTCATTTTTCTTATCCTCAACCTTTCTCGTGCACTTAATCCTCCACACAAATTGTTGTTCAAACTTTAATCTTCTTGGCCCTTCTTTGATCCTCCATTGTTTGACAACTTTCTTTATTCTTAATTTTTCTTCTTGAAGGTTTTTCAAGCTTCCCTTTGGCATCCACTTATTTACTATTTTCATATTCTTTGGCTTAGTGGCTTGTTTGGCTTGAATCCTCCATTGAAAGCCTTCGTAATTTAAGTTCTTCCTTGACACCGTGGAATGCGGTTTGAATTTCCATCTCCCTTCTTTAGCTTTAACATGATGCTTTGGTGGATTTCTATCAACTGTAGAAATGTATAATACATAAAAACTTTCGTTCACATCTTATACTTTACCATATTAAATAAGAACCAACTAGATACGAGAAATAAAAAGGTTAGGGTTTACTTTTTCTACTTAAAAATTGAATGAAAATTATAATTTCTTTCATTGGTTTCACATGATTAAACTCTCACAATGAATATAGTAACAAGACAACAGTGTTGCTACAAAATACAGTGCTGTGCATGCAAGTGCTAAAAAAGGCATAAAATTTAACTTCAACAATAATGTTGATCTTTTTCCTTGTTAAACCATCAAATTCTCGTTTTCTTTTCAAGCAAAATGGATATTTTGTGTGTCTAAAGCTACTATTGGAGTTAGATTTCCTATGGCAATACTGATATTTTGACAAATACTTTTTGCATTATCTTTGTTTACCAAATTCATTGAAACTTACTTGGATATTTACCTTCATTGTTAATTTGGTTTCACATGATTGACTCTATACATGAATCACAATCATTAAAGCGATAATGCAACAGTACTAACCATACATTAGTACCTTAAAAATCTATTATTGGATGCTGATTCTGGTATTTTCTCATGTTTAACCGTGAAATTTTTCTTAAAAGCAAACTTATTCTATATCCAATGCTCCTTTATTCTATTTATGGCCAAATATGATCTTTTGACAAATATTTTGATAGTTTCAAATTCTGATGAATGAAAAGTTCTGGTAAGAATCTGAAATTTTCTCCCCAAAAAGGGCTATGCTTGACTAAGGAATGTATTGAAAGGGAAGAAATCAATATGGAAATGATGGCATTGAAAAGTGGAAAAAGGTTTCGAGATAAAAACGATGCCTGAACTAGCTTGGCTTGGAATGATCTGTACATCACCACCCTTCGCTCCTCCGACGATCCTCCCTGTCTCTCTCCATGTTAGGAAAGAAGCCCAATATTTAATGTTTCCCTTCTTTGAAAATAAACTGGGTCCATTGAATTTTGAGCAGAAAGAGGGTCTTGGGAGAGAAAATTCTAGATGAAATTTAGTGCACTGACACATGTTTTAAAACCATTTTGTGAGTTAGAAAAACATCCACTCTTCATCATCAAAGCCTCAAAACAGCAGGCTTTCTGATTTTCATCGCTTTGTTAGCTTCTGGGTTCTACTCAGTTGAGCATAGAGGGTAGGATTTTTTGCAGCTTTTTGGCTTTTCTAAATGTTCCCGGAAATTGGGTTTATGGATTTGTTGTTTTAAACAGTTAACTGGTTTGATTCTTATTTGAATTGTTTCTGAATTTTTTTTCTTTTTTTCCCCTTGTGTATTCAAAGTTTGATCTTTGCGTTTGCAAACATTGTCTGGTTGAACAGCAGCCACATTGAAGTTGTTAAAAATTTTTCCTTTTTCTAGGCGCAGATCACTGTCAAGTACTCCGGGTTTTGTTTCAGTGTGGAAATTTGAGTGGTGCACTTAATAAGGTAAAGTAGTATTTCCTCAGCCATGATCGTGGCACATTCTGAAACTATCTTTTTTTTTTTTTTTTTTATGTGGGGGGAGGGGGTCATTGTTAGTCATATATTATAATTTGATTTTATTTATTTATTTTAAATTTGTGCCCTTTTACTTCAAGCAATTTTTCGGACTGCTAATTCAAAATCTCCTGCTACTTTCCCTGGACCTCAGTCAATGGAGTCACAGAAAGGATCACAACCAAATGTAGCTCCCATTTTGGGTTTGCATAATGAGAATTGGGGAGAGCCCAACATGGTATATTCCTGTTCCCATACAGTTACTTCAACAGATGTGGATGGAGAAGACAAAAATCAGCACGTAATGTGTTTTAGACAATTCAGTATTGATGCTTAGTTGAACTGTCCTTATGGGTCAAATAGTGGCATGTAAAGTCACACATCAAGAATTTTTTTAGAACAATGAAAACATGTAATCTATATTTCATCATAATGTTAGAACATAAAATGGAAACAATCGTTCTATACAGGCGAAATGGATTCATTTTTATCAGGAATGTTGTATTTGAATAATGAACTAAACCTGGTTTCTTTGATATGCTGGTTGAAACGGTAAAACTGCTGGCAATGTTGCTTATGATTCTGGTGACAGTCAAAAGAGAAGAATTTGGATCCAAAGGTTGTCCTTTTGAATACTTGTTATATAACCTATTTTCAGAACCTCTATCTAATTCTTATTGCTTGTAACACTACTTCCAGAGATTGCATAGGCTGGCTCAAAAACGTGAAGCTGATAGGAAAGGCCGATTGAGAGAGAAAGTAGGTTTTTCAAGTTGCGATTGAAAATTCTTTTTAGAAGTTTTTTTGAGTCGTGCATTTCTTTAGCTTCTTATTGCTTTCACTTGCAAATGTTTTTCTTAAGGAAGAGAGGTTATTGTTAAGAGGATTATATGGTTTTGTTATTGAGAATTTGGATTGATGTAGATTAATGCCATTAAATTTCTCTCTAGGCTTACGTACAACAGCTGGAGAACAGCCGGCTAAAGCTAACTCAGCTGAAGCAGGAACTGCAGAGGGCATGCCAACAGGTTTGCTTTTGTGGGGCGATCTGATCTCTTTTTCTCTGGTTAATAAATCCTGTTTAACTGGCTGTTTATCATTTTTATACTTTAAGATTCATGGGTGTGGTTGTTATTTGTGCAGGGGATGTTCATTTCAAGCATGGGTGATCAATCTTGCACAATCAGTGGCAATGGTATGCATGCTTCCTGTTGTATGGCTTTTGTTTGTGATCATGAATAATCAGATTTGGTGCTAAATTCCTTGCATGAAATTTATACTGTTGCTAAATTCCTAATTGATTCTGTTCAAAGTCGTGATCCATATGGAAGAGCATCTTTGGTTGCTTTTCGATAAAAGAAGAAATCTTATTAAATGAAAAGAAGAAATACAAGTGGCTGAGGAATCCTTTAGAATGTAGATTAAGACTACATAAAAGCAGCTATTGATAAGCATTCATTTTGTAAGAAATGGGATATAGAACTAGAATTCAACTTAACATAGATTAATGTCACACGTTCTTCTAAGACTATGGGAAGTTTTATCAGCTTCGTATCATACTGAAAATGTTACGCAGCTTCTGTAGCAAAAAATAAATTCAAACAAATACCCTAGTTGTGGGGACTTTTTTTTTTTTTTTTTTTACTTTTTAATGGATTTCTTAAATGTATATATGAGCAAAATTGTGAAGGCATGCGAACACTAAGTGATGATACTATGCATGCACTTATCCCAGATTTCTAGAATGTTTTTTATTTGTTAAACATAGTGAAATTTGAAAGTTATTAGAGGTCAAATCCATCGGAGGTGAGAGGCTCCTTACACCTTCATATTTTGCACTCTCTCTCTCTCTCTCTCTCTCTCGCTTGAGGGCATGCTTATGTGTACCTTTCTTGTAATTGTCATTAGACTAATTATTGAAAACAGTCAATACAGTTCGTCATCTAACCTTGATTTAATCAAGATCACAAGTGATATCTTCGGCAATGAGGCAATTTTGCCCCTGTCTGTTTATATTTTTGGAGTACGAAGAGTTCAATCTCTTCATGTTGGAAAGATGTTTAAATTAATTGAATTTGTCTCCAGGAGCCACGGCATTTGATGCAGAATATGCTCGTTGGCTGGAAGAACAAGACAGGCATATAAATGAGCTAAGGACAGCAGTAAATTCACATGCCGGGGATCCTGATCTTTGTGTCATTGTTGACAAAGTTACAACTCACTTCAATGACCTTTTCAGGCTGAAAGGCACTGCAGCAAAAGCAGATGTATTCCATATCTTGTCGGGGATGTGGAAAACACCAGTAGAAAGGTGTTTTATGTGGATAGGTGACTTCCGTCCTTCTGCACTTGTCAAGGTGGTTTCCTGACATTTTATACTATTCTGCACGTCAAACTTTTAGGATTTTCTTTTTGGTTTACATAAAGAAGTTATTTTTAGAAGAAACATACAGATGGTATATCATGCCCTGCTTGTAGAATGTCAGTTTAACAAAAACCGAAGATTATATATCTGCACATTCGCCCACACACAAATATAAGTAGGATTGTCATATTGGTCTAGCGTCATTAGAAACATGTCTCTCTCCATTGATCGAAATATGTTATGTGATCTATGGTACCAGCATAGCCTTAGAGAGTGCTGTGAATGCGTCCTCTGTCCAATAATAGCTATGAGATTTCTGACTAGTTATGGGTTGGAGACCTGCTGTGTGAGAACATGCTGGTTTATCTATTAGGGAAATACACTCTAGCTAGTTTGCGGATATTCTGTTTGAAATGCATTGAGAATGTCTACAGGGTACACAAGTAGGGAACTGTCCCACACCCTTAATTACTGGTTTTTTGAAGTGGCTTTGGTACTCCAAAATTTGTAGGATGTCCAGTTAGAATAATTAAAATATCCAAAGTTATGTTTTATGTTTAGAGGTATTCTTAAAATTCAAATGTAATGATATATTTTTTTCCTAAGAATGCAGGCAATAAAAATTACCAAATTTCTGTTGACAATTTGGATCTTTTCATCATATGATGATGTAAGGGCCTAATCATAGTAGGTTTAAAATTTTATAAATGCACGTGGCCAAGATTTCATCTTTTCTTTTTCTGTGTACCCATATCTAACCTGGTGGTAAGGATCAAAATTTAATAAGAAAAGAATCAGCTACCGTTCAATTTGTATTCTCCCAGTGAAGAAGCCTGTTTACATGGCATCACATTATAAAATCTGTTGCTTGTGTGACAACCCCTAATTTTGGTGGTGTGTTGGTCTGTTACTGGATTGAGTTTTGACTTTGGACCAACAGACTAGTTAGTTGCACAACCAAAAAGTAACTGCTGTGTCAAAGGAAGAAAGATGAAATGAGAAAATGCCAAAAACAATAGGAAAGAAAAACTGGAGCAGGGTGTTGTGGGGAGGATTGATTTTTCAGGGAAAAAAAAGGATATGATTTTTTAGTTTGGAAGCAAAATTAATTATTCTCTATGTGATCAGGTGGGTGGGTGTTTGTGGATGTTTTTGCATGCATTCCTGTTTCAATCCTTGGTAAGAACTTGAGCTTCATACATTAGCTGTAATATGCTTAAAGTGATTCAATTCTTGAAGGATTAGCTCAATAAAAATAGTTTTTATTAATACATCTAAATATAATTTTGAATTTTATAAACCATTTGTGGGCCTAGAACACACATTGTGATATAGTGTTTCACTAATAAATTTTATTTGCATTAGGTTATTTTTAATTTTTTTTTATTTTGGCAAAACAATCCCTAAAACAGATTTTTGTTTTTGTAACCCTAAACCAAACATAATCTTCTTAGAAACTCGCAAACATTCCTAAATACATCAATAAGTAGGAAAGAAATCCAGCTTTAGTTCTGAATGAATTAACAGAAGCAACCATCCAGAGCAAGTCTTAACACGGGAAGAAGCCTTAGGTTGAGTGGAATAAAAAAACAAGATTCAAGTAGGAAATAATTTATTTATGAGGATGAGGATTTGGAGCTCTACCCCAGGTAAAATATGTAGTTCACATGCTAACATGGATTGAGGACTTGTGATAGTCAGATTGTGTATTCAACAATATACTGACAATTTGCCTTTATGATTCCATTGTATTGGCTATTTGGACCCTTTTATTTACCCAATGAGCCCCGAGTAATGATCTATGAAATGAATCTTAACAGCTAGTCGATTATTATGGAATTTAGGAACTAATTCACAATACCATCAAAGTGTTTTGATACTGCTGTATCCTAATAATTTGATGTACTATATATATCTTGTTCTTCTTCTAAGAGGTAAATATGGCAATAATGCAGCTCCTGGTGAATCGTCTGGAGTCTCTGACAGAGCAACAGTTGACAGATATTGACAAGTTGCAGCAATCATCTCATCAAGCAGAAGATGCTCTTTCCCTGGGCTTGAAGGCACTGCAGCAATCTGTAGCTGAGACATTGACCAATGGCAGTTTTGGCCCTGACGGTTCATCCGGAAATGTGGCAGACTATATGGGTCAAATGGCTATGGCTGTGGGAAAATTGGGGACCCTTGAAGGTTTCCTTTACCAGGTATTATGCATTTCTTATATTCTTAAGGTGTACGTTTTCTACTGTATTGAAAGAAATCCAAGATACTTCAAGTAGGACAGAGTGAAACTTCCACTATCTATAATTAAAGTGCATCAGCATCAGCATCAGCATGACAGTACAGAGGTCTAAAGCATTCTTTCCAAAAATATGTCCCTCCCTGATGGGTATTTGATGTCTTTTGCAATCTCTAGCCTTAGAGGAGAACTACCTTTTACTCTCTCAACTGATATTTTGGACATGCATGCCCATTGTTAAGTAGAGAAGTACATAAACTTATTCATATGAAAAGGTAGGAAAGCTATTTTTCTAAGAAAGCATATGTTTTTACGTGTTTTTAGCGATCAGTTTTTGTTCTTCATGTATCCCGTAATGGCATCTAAAAAACTCCATTTAACTTTTAGGTTTAAAGCGCTACTAAGAAAGTATTCTATATAAAATGAGATTTAATCACTCCAAACATGGAAGTAGTTTCGAATATATGCAGTCTTGTAGCTCATATTCTCTGAATTTCATAGTAAAAGATAATGTTTAGAACATTGTGAAAGTGATTGATTTAGTTACTATATTGGTCTTTTTTTTGTAACTGACAGGCAGACAATCTGCGGCAGCAAACATTACAACAAATGCACAGTATATTGACCACCAGACAATCGGCTTGTGCTCTTCTCACAATGCATGACGTTTTCTTGCGTCTTGGAGCCCTCAGTTCTCTTTGGCTGGCTAGGCCGCAAGAGTGATTGGCCTGGGGCTCTACAAGGGAGATAATCCCTACACATTTATGTTATGACATTATCAAGGAGCTAGAGATACAAAAGCTGGGTTTGGAACCATCAAATTACTATGGTTATGTTATGCTTTTGTAAAAACTTTAGTACCTGTCTGCTTTTCTAAAATAGTTGTTTCCTATGTCATGAGGTTGAATTTCCCCCAAGAAGGACACCGTGTGACATATGTTGTTTCCTATTAGGGTTATTGAAGAAAATATACAATGACCTTTTAGCTATAGATTTTAATAAAAGAACCTAAATCATTAAAGTAAATTTATTCAAGTTGTAGTACATGTTTGATGTTTCACCCTGCCCCTTCCCTGTCTGCGTTCTAATTTCTTTCTTTGGGATGTGATATGCCAAATGCCTTTTCTTTTTTTTTTTTTTTATTAACCGTCCATTGATATGGAACGATATTAGGACTTAGTATACTGAAAGGTTATTTTTTTGGTAGATGTATTATTTATTTTTAGAGTTGATTGAGCTGTCATTTTGTGATAAGTTGTTACAATTATGTAATGAGAACCCAATAATGCTTTTAGGTTCGTTTTTC
Organism: Voacanga thouarsii; assembly: GCA_026120185.1. Lineage (NCBI taxonomy): Eukaryota > Viridiplantae > Streptophyta > Magnoliopsida > Gentianales > Apocynaceae > Voacanga > Voacanga thouarsii. Next base: position 410,159 of record JANUWF010001027.1, read on the forward strand.
TGAAGTACTAATGCTCCAGGGTTCGTTGTTGACTGTTGTCTCTTTTGAATTGCCTGGCTGTTCCTATGTTTGGTCTTTCTGAAATGTGTTTCTCTGAGTTGTGATTTCACCTTTTATTTATTTTATTTATTATTTTTATTTGCTGATAAAATTATATATCATCCTATTTCGAAACTGATTTTTTTTTTTCTCTCAAAATTTCCCTTTATGCTTTGGATTTTTTTAATCTTCCTTTCTGTCTTTGCCTTTTTCCTTCCTACTTTGTTTATGTTAACGTGGCACATTCAATATACTAATTCTGACTCATCAAGTTAGGATTTTTTTTGGGGGGGGGTCAGAAATGTCATTCGCTTTTTATTTTTTAATTCTTCTAAATTTTGTAAGACATTTCTGCAAAAATATGGGTATCATGAATATTCATTCTTATTCAACTTTGTCAATCTCTTTCTAAGTCTTTTATGACATTATTAATTTTGAGTGCAGTAATAAAATATTTTGAAATTATATATTTTAAGTTGTACATAAAAAGAAAATTTTGAGAAGTAAGATTATGTTATTTGCTCAATCATGCAAATGTTAATTTTATTTGTTTATTTGTTTTTCAAAAAACCAATGTTAAGTTCAATTATGAATACTCTGGTAAACTCGCTAGGATGAATAATATAACATCAAGTTATAAAATTTTGTGACCATTCTTTTAGACCCAAACAATGCTTATCAATGTTTTCCTCTAAGAAAAATACTTATTAATATTTTCACCTTTATTTTTTCCTCTAATTTTTCTATTTTATTTTGGGATAATATCAAATATATTCTCTTAGCTATTTGGGAATATTTAGGGTCGATAATTTGTTCACTTAAATTGGGACCTAGTCCAATCCGGTCTGATTGGGTTAGGAATGTCCCGATTTAAACATGGACGGGGTAGGAGGCGGACTTCATTCCTTGGCCCACCCCACATATGTGTGTGTGTGTATATATATATTATAGATTATTTATATACATATATAGTATATAGATTATAAGTAAATTATATATATAGGTAAATTATACATGTATATAAAATAAAATAAAATAAAATAAGAAAAAATTATCAATTATCAATTTTACATTTACTAATTTGGTGATATGATTAACATGTGAACCATTAGAAACCACTCCAAAAGTTTTCTAAGTGATTACAAAGTTTTGAATGGAAACATATCGGAGGCAAAAGAAACAAATTTTAAAAAACTTAGAAACATTCCCGAGCCCAACAAGGCCTTTGCTTTCTTGCTTCATTGCTAAGTCGGGACCAGAAATTATTTGCTCCTTAGTAGGTTGGGGGCAGGGATCCTCGCCTTTCCCCTATCGAGAATGGAGAAACGAGAAGTATGCGAGGGTGGGACCGAGATTTCTAGTCCCTGACCTGACCCAACCCATTGCCATCCCTAAATACATTACTGGAAAAGGGATTATCAGCCACGGATATAAGGTGTGGGAGACTACCCACAACGGCCAAGTTTCAACAATGGAATGAAGGACATTGGTGATCCGCTGCTGATCTGTGGGAGAATTGGTTCATCCAATATTGAAATTTGTCAATAAAATATCCATATGTGATCCGTTTGTGATCACCCACGAAGCAGCTACGAAACTTTTACAAAAATTTCATTATATTTATGAAAATATTTCGTGGTTGATTCGCAACTGATTTGCCACGAATCATCCACGGTGATTTTTCTAGATTTAATTATTTTTTATAAAAATATTATGTGGTTGATTGCATGTGAATCGGCCACGAAATATTTTAAATTTTAATGAATTTATGAAAATTCTTCATAGTCAATCCATAGGAGCTCGGCTACGAATCAACCACGAAATTCTTTTGAAATAATATAATATATTCTAAAATATATTGAAGTACTCACCCACAGATCGGTCACGACAATATTAAAAAATTTTTATTTTTGTGAAAATATTTCGTGGCTGATTCGTAGATAATTTGCCACGAATCAGCCATGGTGATTTTCATAAATTTATTTACTTTTTAAGAAAATATTTCGTGACCAATACGTGGCAATTAGCCACCAATAGGCAATGAACATTTTTTTTAAAAAAAATCTATTAAACTTATGAAAATTGTTGGTAGCCAATCCGTAGGAGATGGCTACAAATCAGCTACGGAATTCTTTTGAAAGAATGCAATATATTCTAAAGTATATTGAAGTACTCACCCACGAATCGACCATGACAATGTTTAAAAATTTTCATTACATTTTTTGAAAAAATTTCGTGGCTGATTCAGAGCTAATTTACCATGAATCTGCCATAGTTATTTTTCTAAATTTAATTATTTTTTTAAAAAATAGTCCGTGGCTGATCACCTGCGAATCGACCACGGATCTTTTTCAAATTTCTATGGAATTTATGAAAATAATTCCTAGCCGATCCATAAGAGACCGGCTACGAGTCAGCTACGGAATTATTTTTAAAAAATGTAATTGATGAAGTACTCACTCACGGATCGGCCATGAAACATTTTTAAAAATTTTCATTATACAACAACAACAAACTATGCCTTAATCCCAAGAAACTTGGAGTCGACTACATGAACCAATGTCAAGCAACGTATGGTCATCCACATGAATCCTCTCTCGTCACTTCCTTCTATCGACCGTCATACTCTCATCCAAATCTAACAAAGACATATCTCTCCTAATCACCTCTATCTATGTCGTTTTAGGCTTGCCTCTACCTCTGTCTAACATATCCTGCCTCCCTCCCTTAATCGTCCTAACAAGAACATCCCTCGATCTTCTCTGTATATATCCAAACCAACGCAGCGACTTTCTCTCGTCTTTTTCTCAATAGATGCCACTCCCACCTTTTCCCTAATGATCTCATTTTTTACTCTATCCTTTCTAGTATATCCACACATCTACTATAACATACGCATCTTAACTACTTTCATCTTTTGAATATGACATCTTTTAATTGTCTAACATTCCGTGCTATATAACAAAGTAGGTTTTACGGTTGTTCTGTAGAACTTTCCCTTTAGATTCAAAAAAAAATTGTTGTGTTGCTAATTCGTGTCCTTTAGCAATGAATTAGACACAAAATACTTTGTGGGAAATAGTCTAACAGTCAGCAGAAAGAATCCTTAGTTCTAATATATTGAGTTCCTACCGAGCCCCAACACTTGCATTTCTTCTGCTCTGCCACTGCCTACTTCACCTACCCACTCACAGTCGACAAAGAGCTACATTCCGGGTTGCTACCACCGTCTCTTTTGCACAGCTGCTACCACCGTCTCTCCTGCCAGCACTGACAAACTCTTCTTTTGTGATTCAAGGTAAGATCTATCTATGACAAACTGTTGGAGATGTGAAGACATAGGGGCCTGAATTTACTAGTCCTTTTGCACGAACTCCACCTGTGAACAATGGAGCAGAGATAGGGTCATTCCAGGAGCCAGATTATATGAAAGATTCAACGTACTCGGTCAGAGGACTCTGCGTTTTCAAGCAAACCTACCCATTCAATTTTGGGGTGAATGTGTATTACCTGCTGCATATTTGATAAATTGTACTATTTCCAAACTTCTAGAGGGCAAGACGCCTTACGAAGTTTTGTTTCAAAAACCTCCCAATTATAATCACATTCACACTTTTGGGTGCTTGTGTTATACAAGAAACTTAAATTGAGAGAAGAATAAATTTTCTAGTAGGAGTCACCGTTACTTGTTTGTAGGCTATCCATTTGGAAAGAAAGGGTGGAATCTATATGATCTTGAAACAGGACAATACTTTACCTATAGGGATGTGGTGTTTTCTGAAGATGACTTTCCCTATGCCCACATTATTGTGAAAGACTCACAGGAAGCTGTTTCAAGATTTGGTTCTTTAAACACTAGTGTCCAAGCTAAAGATGCTATGTTTGAAGAAGAAGGAATGGCAAGCTATGAGTCACCCATTACAAGTGTGATGCCTGCAAATTAACTCGACTCAATCCGAACAAGATGTTGCAAATAATGAAAGTAAGGGGGGTATGACCGACATAGTGGATAGACCCAGGCAAGAGGAACTTGGGCGTGGTCTACGGACCAAGCATACTTCTACTCATCTAAGAGATTATGTAACTTATACTGCTCAGTGCATAAGCCCTTCTGTGTGTTCATCTAAACCAACCCCCTCCTCAAGTACACCTTATCCTATAGCACACTATGTAAATTGTGACAAAATTTCTCCACACCATCGTGTTTTCCTAGCAGCTTTGATAGCCAATCGGGAGCCAACTTCTTATATTGAAATCGTGCAAGATGCTCGATAGAGAGCAGCTATGAAGCAAGAGATTGAGGCACTTGAGAATAATGGAACATGGACATTAGAAGACTTGCCACCCAAAAAGAAAGCGATAGGGAGTAAATGGGTCTACAAAATCAAGCATAATTCAGATGGCTCTGTTGAACGATACAAGACACGACTGGTGATTCTTGGCAATCATCAAATTGAGGGAATCGACTACAACGAGACTTTCGCTCCTGTTGCCAAGATAGTGACAATTCGGGTCTTCTTGTCAGTAGCAGCAACAAAAGGATGAGAACTATATCAGATGGATGTACATAATGCATTCTTACATGGTGATTTAGGTAAGGAAGTGTATATGAAGATGCCTCTCAGTTTTATGATTTCCCACTCGCACAAAGTGTGTAGGTTGTGAAAATCCCTTTATGGGTTGCTCCAGGCTCCTTGATGTTGATTTGCTAAGTTGACAAATGCTTTAAAACAATATAGGTTTTCTTAATCACATTCTGATTATTCCTTATTCACTTTGCATCATGAAGGGATACAACTGAGTATTTTGGTGTATGTTGATGATCTTGTTGTGCGAGGAATAATGGCGTCGCCATTCAAAAGTTTAAGGACTATTTGTGTAAGTGTTTTCACATGAAAAACTTGGGCATACTGAAGTATTTCTTAAGAGTGGAGATGGCTAGAAATAAAGGCGGTATTCTACTTTGTCAACACAAATACGCCTTGGATATTATTAGTGAAGCTAGGTTATTGGGTGCCAAACCCTCGAGTATTCCCGTAGAACAGAATCATCACTTGGCAATGACTGAAAGTGTAGTTTTGGCAAATCCTGCCCAATATCACCTTTTGGTGGGTAGGTTGATCTATTTAACTCTCACTCGACCTGAGTTATCCTATGGTGTTCATGTTTTGGCACAATTTATGCAATGTCCAAAGGAAGAACATTGGGAATCAACTTTGCGAGTGGTTCATTATTTGAAAAATGCTCCTGGGCAAGGCATCTTTCTTCAAGCTGACTGTTATTTATAATTGTATGCATATTGTGATTCGGATTGGGGGAGCTGTCCTTTAACTCATCGATCTCTCATTGGTTACTTCGTTTTGTTGGGCAACTCACCTATTTCTTGGAAGACTAAGAAACAACATATGGTGTCGCGATCATCTGCTAAAGCAGAATACAGGTCCATGGCTACAACCTTCTGTGAGTTGAAGTGGTTGAAAGGTTTGCTATTGACTCCAGGTGTTATACATTCTACACCTATAAAGGTGTATTGTGATAGTCAAGTAGCCTTACATATTGCTGTGAATCCCGTGTTTTACGAGCACACTAAGCATATAAAAATTAATTGTCATTTTGTGCATGACGAGATACAGTATGACAAAATTGTGACTGCTTATGTTTACAGCTCTGAGCAACTAGCTGATATCTTTACTAAGGCTTTGGGCAAACCATAGTTTCAGTACATCTTGCTCAAGTTGAGCATTCGTGATCTTCACGACCCAACTTGAAGGGGGGTATTACAGTTGTACATATGACAGTTGTATCTTAGCATTTTAGTTAACAACATTAGAGGGATCTTACGCTGATTTTGCTAGGTTTTCCATATTTAGTTTTTGGAGTTGTGTATATATCTATTCACTTGTATCAATACAAAAACAGAGGCGCAGACAACTTCTTCTGCAATATACTTTCTTTCAGATGCCATACGGAATCTATTAGATCTTGGAGACCTATATTAATTGTTTTGATATTTTCATTTCTCCATTCAACTGGGTTTTTTTTTAGTTAGGCATTTGACGTGATTATAAAAGTATTTTCTGGCTTTGTTTTCATGTCCTCTTGTCCAATAACAGTATCTTCTTTTGGTTTCTCTATGCTAGTGGGTCATTGATGTAATATGAGGAGTTCTTCCTAACTTGCAATATGCTATTTTGTAGTCTAGATACTTCTCGTAAATTATTTGATATTGATATTCGACAATTGAGATGTGTGACTAAATTGCTCTGAGAAACTTGAACAATATCTTATGTTCATGCTCTGTTCAGGTTTGTGGGGAGAAAAGCTTGGAATATTTTAGAAAATTTTTGATAAACTCATATTGGGACAAAATGATAGAGCAAACAAAGGGAGGATATTGACGTTGAAGGATAAGGTATTTGAATTTGTAATGTTATGTGCACAACATTTTGGGGAGTTATTATGAATAACTTCCAAGATCAAGGCTGTCAAAGTATTTCCTGTCATATTCTGATACAATAGGATTAAAGGTTTAATTTCCTAGATTTAAACAAGAATGGCTTAATAAATGCTATAAATGTAACCAAGAACATTGATTGATCTAATTTTATTTGGACACTTATTGTAAATTTGCTAGTAATTCTAGTCCTAAAAGTAAAATCAGTAGTCTTGTTTATGCTTTATTTTGGTGGAGAATTTTAGGGGCTTTTTCATGGATTTAGTATAATTAACTTTCAGCTTGCACCAAGACTAAATAAAAGTACCAGCAAATTAATCCATGTAATTGAAGTGTATACTTGAAGCTTATGAAGTAATTAATCCGTATTTGATTTAATTAGAACTATAGGGTGATGGAAGAACATAAATGAATTAGATACCAGGAAACATCTAATTACAATAGGTGTATGCACTAGAAAGACTCCTCCTCCTATATAATACAACAAAGAGTGAATTGTTGTGAAAATTATTGACATTAGCGGAAGCTCCACTAAGTGTTTTGAAAATTATTGAAATTAGTGGAAGTTCCACTAATTATGGAATTTTATGGATGTCCATCACTAGGTGGAGAAACCACTAATTCATATTAGTGGAAGATGATGTATTCCACTAATTAAGAACTCTATAAATAGAGCTATTCTCTAAGCTTGAAATACACCATCATTTTATGAAAAAAAATGTGAGAGAAAGAAAGAAAGAAGTTTGAAGAAATTCTTGTGTAAAGAATAGTTAGAGTTTTCTTAGTGTGTAGTGTGTAGATTTTATTCTAATACTATCCAAAATTCATAACATGAATGATGAATTTCTTAAATTGTAAATATATACTCAATTTCTAAAAGGCCACATTTGCCGATTTGGTTGGGATTTTTCTTGTTAAAAAATGGCCCACTAGGCCCAAGAGCTACATTTTTGTTCATAGTCCACAAATGGGAAAAACCAAAAGATGATTTTCTCCCAAGTTAGAGTCTAGACTTTTTCTCCTACTTCTTTTAACTGTTCATTTTTGGCGGGAATTAGAAAAGCTGTTTTTTCCCTTTTTTTTTTAATTTGGGTGGAAAATGAGAAAGAAAAAGCTGATTTATTTGGCTTTTACAGGACTCAAGTAAAACTTTATTATTTTCATTTTAATATGACCTTAACTAGTTTAGCATTTGAAATTCTTTTGCACTATTTTGAAAATTATAATTTGTCACACAGTGAAATTTACTAGAGGTACCTTAAGACATACCTACATTTATTGAAAAAAGTTGTCCAAACAAAACATTACATCACAATGTCTTAGCCACGTGCTGTCCGTACAAATGGGTGCTAGCAAGACAATAAAAGATTTCCTAATTCTTTGTCCTTTTCTAAAAATTCAAGTACTACATCATAACTTGTGGAATTCATCACTCCCAAAGTCACTTATAAATCCTTTTTCTTTTTTTATTTTCTAAATTTCAAAAAAATCCATTCCAACGTTGTGGAAATTCCTCCAAATAGAGAGAGAGAAAATTCAAGAATACATTTTCTTTAACCATATATATGAAGATTGTCTCGATGTTTTACATCATTTGGTCTTTTTAGTGTTATTTTTATTTAATGTAAAAATAAAATTTTATGTTTTTACACGTTATTTGAGATAATAATTTCAATTTGTATAGTGATGTTTACCTTAGTGAAATTATCAAATAATATGAAAAGTGACAAATAAGAGTTCGTGAGATTCACAAAATTAAAGTATGGATAATAACTTGGTTTCAAAATTGAGAAAATAAGAATATATTTCTTCAAGAATTTAGCAAAGTAAATTCCTATAACATTAAAAGGGCATGCACGTGGTATTGTTTATCCTGCTAAAATCTTTTGGAAGACAAAAGATAAAATTCACAAATTTTTTTAAATTCAAATTTTATTAAGATAAAAATGAATTTATATATATTTGTAAAAAAGGTGTGGACAAGGCCAATTTGTGACTCAAAATTGAATAATATATAAAATTTTCAATATATATATATATATATATATATATATTATAGAATACAGTAGTTCTTTACATAAAATTCAAATGATAACTATCGTCAAGATGTAACCTTTAAAACTTCCTGTAGGAATCATAATAAATATTTCTCATTTAAATCTATTGCATAAACACTACTTACCCTAAATCTAATTCATAAATCTAATTGTATAACAAGTTATAACACTACTTACCCTGTATAATTAAATTGATTTAATGGCTCAAAGGAAGCATCTTTTCGTTGGAAGCAACCATATATTCTTTCTTCACACCTGCTAAATAGATTAAATTATATAAATCTATATCCCCTTAATTTTCATTATTTTTTGTGTCTTTATGCATGATTATTTTGGAAATTAGTTAAATATTTCTGAGTAAGTTAAAATTATTGTCATGTTTGAAAACTAGTTTAAGGTCTTCTGTTAAACTACTAAACTTATGGCTACGGAATTTATAAATCATTTTCGAGCAGAGATAGAAGTTAGATGTATAATTGACTCCTCCCAGATCGTCGAGGCATAACAAAGGAGTTTACACAAGGATTCGACGAGTTTATGCGGGCTGCATCTGTGCAACTGCAATTCATCCATACTGCAATGACAAGGTGTCATTGTTCTCGGTGCAAGCTTCCAAAATTCCGAAATCATGATACCTTTCATGTTCACCTTCTAGATAAAGGTTTTATGCCAAATTATTTTACATGGACTTCACATGGAGAAGAGTACCAAAACCATGAATCAGAACCACATCCTGTAGTACCAAACCATCGTGAAACCACAAATAAGTTTTGAGAAATGGTATATGATGCCGCGGGTCCTTCCTTCAATGATAATTGTAGTGCAGATCCATCGAATATCAAGAAGGAAGCACTGAATCCCAAAGCCCAGCAATTCTACAATCTATTGCATGCAATAGACGAGCCATTGTTTCAAGGTTGTACACGACATTCAAAGTTGTTAGTTGTGTCACAGATGTTGCATTTGAAGTAGAGCAGAATATGTCGAACATTCACTTTAACAATTAGGCCTGTCTCATTAATGAAATTCTCCCCGATGAGGGGAACAAAGTGCCGGACGATTTTTACAAGACTAAGAAATTTGTGAAAGCTCTTGGGTTACCAGTAGAGAAGTTTCATGTCTGTGTCAATAGATGTATGCTATTTTGAAAAGATGACGAGGTTTTATTGAATTCTAAATTCTGCAATCATCCCTGGTACAAGCCAAGAAGTTTGGGAAAATTCTAACCCATTCCATATCAGAATATGCATTACCTTCCTATTACTCCAAGGCTGCAGAGACTGTATGCATCAAAAGAAACTACCGAGCATATGACATGGGATAAAGACCATGTGCAAGAGGGTGATGAAATGAATCATCCATCAAATGGCGAAGTATGGAAAGATTTTGACATAAAACATCCTGACTTTGATAATGAGCCACACAATATAAGATTAGCTCTGTGTGCAGATGAGTTTGCACCTTTTGGTATGTCTGAAAAGTCATATTCTTGTTGGCCTATCATTATCACCCCTTATAATTTGCTACCTTGGATGTGCATGAAGACACAATACATGTTTCTAGCAATGGTAATCCCGGGACCAAGAGATCCTAGGAAGATGATTGATGTGTGTCTCTAACCACTTATTGATGAGATTAAATCACTTTGGCATGCGGGTATTCAAACGTAGAATTTTTCAAGAAAGTGTAATTTGTATATGTGGACTGCCCTTATGTGGATAATAGGAGACTTTCCTACATATGGGATGCTCTCCGGGTGGACAACTTCAGGGCACAAGGCGTGCCCAATTTGTATGGAAAATAGGTAAGGCTTTTCAACTTTGGCATGGAAAGAAAACATGTTGCTTTAATGTTCACCACTAATTTCTCTCACGAGATCGCCCGTAGAGAAGAGACAAGACCAACCTTTTGAAAAATCGTGTTGAAAATTCTCCACTACCACCACCTAGGCTGACGAGTGAAGAAATTTGGCAACGAGTTCAGAATATTACTATGGTTACTAATACCGGTGGTGAAAACACTCCCGAAGGGTATCTCAATAGTCACAATTGGACAAAACAAAGTATATTTTGGGAACTCCCTTATTGATCTTCACTGCTTGTCCGACACAACTTAGATGTCATGCTCATAGTCAAAAATTATTTTGATAATATTTTTAACTTAGTAATGGATGTAAAGGGTAAAGAAAAGATACCCTATATACTCGTTATGACATTAGGGAATTATACTGGAGAAAAGAATTGGCATTGGAACCCGGAGAGTGCATTAGATCAAAGGCAACTTATTATCTTAGTAAATAAGAACAACGCATTTTATATTAGTGGATGGAGGATCAAAAATTTCCTGATGGCTATGCATCAAATCTATCGAGATGTGTTGATATCCGAGAGCCTAAGTTGATAAACACCAAGAGTCATGATTGCCATGTTTTTCTGTTGCACTTGTTACCTGTTGCTTTTAGACAAATGTTGCCAGAGTCGATTTGAAATGCCTTAACTGAGTTTAGCATGTTTTTAATGAATTTGTGCCACTAAGTTGACTATGGGTAAGATAAGGGAGTTGGAGGAAAATATTTTTGTAAAAGTATGTAAGTTGGAGAGAATATTTCCACCCTCATTCTTCAACTCAATGGAGCATCTACCAGTTCATTTACCATATGAAGCTCGTGTGTGCGGTCTAGTTCAATATCGTTGGATGTTTCCTTTTGAAAGGTAATTCATAAACCATTGCAATGTCTAAGTTGTGATTCATTTTCCAATTCTCTCTCTCCGCATTACATATAGTCAAATGATATTGTTTTTACCATATGTGGATATCTCTATCATTTGAAAAAGAAGATTAGAAATAAGGCAAAAGTTGAAGTATCTATAGCCAATGCTTACTTAGTTGAAGAGGCTTCTAATATTATAACATGCTATTTTAAGCCGCATATAGTAACAAGAAGTAGGCGTCCAAGTCGACATGACGATGGCGGTGACATCAACCATTTTTCAAACAATTTATCAATTTTTAATTTACCCTGGCAGTCAATAGGGTAGATCATCTATGCGATGGCTTAGTGACGAGGAATACAAAGCTGGCTATCTCTATGTGTTGCTAAACTGTTCAGAGGTGGAACCGTTTATCAAGTTCATTATCAACAATTTTAGAGACCAATTCTCTAATTTATTGGTCAATTGCGTGCCCATCATTCACAAATCAGAGATTGTGACATTAACAAGGAGATTGAGACCCACTTTGCTAGTTGGTTCCGTAGCCATGTATGTAATTTCATCTTTGTTTATATTACCACATCTCTACTCTTTATAATACTAATATATCAAAAATGATTTGGTTTTGTCATCAGAGAATAATGTTGACAATCAGCTTTTAAAGGACCTCTCATGAGGCCCTTTATTGGCAGTTGAAGTGTACTCCATTTACTATGCTAATGGATATTGTTTTCATACGATAAGCCATGAAGAAGGAAGATCGACAATGAATTATGGGGTGTGCATTTGAGGCACAACTTATGCTCAAACAACAATTGAAGGAAATTATTATGGATTGATACAAGAAATACTACGTCTGCAATATCTTAGCTTGCTTGAGAAGAACATTGTATTGTTTAAGTGTGAATGGTTTGATCCACAATCTCGTGATAATATAAAAGTTCATCCAAAATATAGAATGGTGGAAATAAATTATAGAAAAAGGTTGCCAAAATACGAACCATTTGTGCTTGCCCATCAAGCAATTCATTTATATTATACTCCATATCTGAGTACAGGACGTGATATACTAGTAGGCTATTTTTCACGTTAAAGCAAGAGAGACTTTTGATGTGCCACAAGTTGAACGCGCTTATCAAAATGACCATTCCATTAACTTACTATTACAAATTCAAGTTGATTAACTAGATCATCTACGTGATTGGGATGCTAAAAGAGAAGAGGATGCTATTAGGGGTGATGATAATGATGATGAGATTGAATAACACTCTAAAAATGAGGGAGCTGATGCTGATGAATCAATTGAAATTGAGGACGAGTAAAATATTCTTTGTACATATTCATATTCTTTTACTATTCTTACATATATTTTAATTATTTTTGAATTTTCAAACTACCAAATCATTTACTTTGCATATATGCCTTGGAATAGTTCATATCTCAATACAAAGCACCCCGCACAATCTACCTCCAATGTTTTACCATCACAAACTCCACAGAATCCTTCATCAAATAGGAGCATTGCTGTTAGTGATACTACTACTACTTTTGTTGTCCCTCAACCCATTCCTTCTCCATCATAGAGACCCATGATACATATTCTTCTGAGGAGTGATAATGTGTAAGTATACCATATATGTTTACATAGAATATAAATTTTCACCCACAATAGAAATTGAAATTTTAATACTTTTTTGTTAAATCACTCTAAGTTTCTCCTTTGTCTTTGTGTTAGGTTTGGACCCATAGATATTCAATATAAAATTCATAACTATATTTTAGACTGCATCAAGCAAAAATTTGATGCCCCACATAAAGGTGGTTGCATGTGGATATTTAGACAAAAAATATTTGGTTTCATGAATTCAAGGCAAGTGTTTAATTATTAAATATTATGTAATTTTCTTGTTGCTCTCCTATGAAATTTCGAGTTAAAGTATATATTATTTCTTTTTATTGTAGAAACGACATAGATAGAGGGTAGAGGATAGTAAGATGATCCGAAAAGCTTGGAACTCCAAGGCAGGGGAGCTATTGCAAGGAATATTGCTACAGCCAAAAAAGCATGGATGAAAGATAGGGCTAAACTTTCATGGATGCCTGAGGATGTGTTTGAAGCTATGGTAGCATATTGGCAGAGTCCAGAGACATAGGCACGATCAGATCGGAATTCTCGTAATTGCCGAAACCAGGGAAAGAATGCCTCATGCATGCACACAGCCAGGCCTATTCCACATATCGCATATGTATATTGCATTGTAAGTATCGAATAAACTTTAGGTATATGAATACTTTGTAAGTTAAATCATAAAGATAAATACCATACAAATTTATCGCAAGCAGCGAAGAATGGTGATGTTCTACTAAATACTCTTGAGCTTCATAGAGAGTTACATCAGCACGAGGTTGAAGGGAGGATAGAGTTCATCACATCATATCATCGAGATCTTCATGTAAGTTATTATTATAGAATATTTAATTTTATATTTTTAGTAGTATTATTATTGATTCCTTTTAAAATATTGACTCAATTTTTAAAAATGGGCTATTAGGATGGTTGAGGATGCAGAGATACAAATATCATCTACAATCTCGACAGATGGTGAATCTGGTACTACTATTGAGTATCTAGTGGTCAATTATGATAGCATTATGCTTACAGTGACTGGGGGGTGTCAGGAAATGATGTGTCTCAGGTCTTGGTTCAGTATGTCAGCCTATCTTGAGTTCAAAGTCTGGAGGTAGCACTTCTACGGGGACTAGCTATATTGACCACAGAGTCCTTTAGCAGCTGCATGAGGATTACGGTTGCAAAATGCAAGAGATGCAAGCAAATCATGCTCAGGAGATATTGCGTCAAGAGAAACTCATACTTAAGACTCATCGCCAGATGGATGAGATGATGGCCACGATGCGAGTGCACTTAGAATCGTGCTCATCTTGAGGATCGTGCTCATTTAGAGGAGTTACAGACACTGAGAGGACTCAGGGTGATGCATGATTGTTGTAGCCTTGGATAAATCATCTATGTAATAGATTAGTTTTGATCGAGTGTCACAACATACTTATTACTATTTTGTAATGGAAACCATTTTGTGATGCCTTATTTGCTTGTGTGTGGATGATATTATTGGACTTTATTTCGCTTGTTAATCTATTCTACTTCGTATCTTGTGGCCTGGGTGTTTATTGATATGTTGGATGTTTGGTTATAGGAGTTTGGTTGTTGATATGTTAGGTGTTTGTTGGGTGTTTGTTTATAGGATTTTGGTAAGGTGTTTGATATGTATATATACTACAAGCAGGAATATCAGATAGGGAATAGTCACAGAAATTCCGTGATTGATTTTTTGCCAAACTCGGCAACATAAACAACCACGATATTCTATGGCTGATTACAAAATTCAGCCATGGAATATTTTGTGGCTGATTCAATCAGCCGCAAAAGGTGAGCTTCAACCACGAACTATTCTGTGGCTAATCACCAACAACTTATGTTTTCATGGCTGATTTATTTTTCAATTAAACAAATTTCATTATGTGAAATTAAATCAGCCACAAAATTCTAACTCTAGCTACGATAATTTCTGTGGCTGATCACTCACGACAATTATTTCTGTGGCCGATCACCTTTTTAAATTATATAAAATTTAATTACTATTTATTAAATTAGCCACAAAAATATATTTTCAACCACAAAAATTTCCGTTGTTAATCACCCACGAAATAGAATTCTATGCATGATTCGTTATTTCCAATTAAACAACATTTAATTATTTTAAATTAAAACAACATCGGAATGTAATTTCTCAACAACGAAATATTATGCGGCTGTTCACCCACAGAAATAATTTTTGTGGGTAATTAATCGGCCACTACGATTTCAGCTACGAAAAAAATTCCGTGGCTGAGATCAATCAGGTACGAAATTCAGTCGATCAACCACAAAATTTGTCGTGGGTAATAGATCAGTTTCCAGTAGTGATATCGCTTAACCCTAATATTTCACAAATATCATTAACATTCCTTGTAATGTGTTTATTCAATTTTTTAAAAATTTAGAGTCCAAACTATTACCTCATACTTGAATATAATAATATTCAATATGAATACTTGTGTCTATGCCTTTTTATATTAGGATCATTACCAAAGAAGTAGCATTGAAAGAATTAGAAGGAAAAGAAAGATGTTTAAAATAAACATCAAAATAAAGAAATTTTATTATAATTTTTCACAACGTTTTTCCTTTTATAATTGAAGAATTTTCCTTATATAGAATGGGTATCTTACATATCAATATATCTATATTACTATAATATGACGATAATAAATTAATAAAAATATGCATGTAAGTATAATATGATAACAACAAACTAATAAATATACTTGTACGATTATAATATAATGATAACAAACTAAAAAAAAATACAAGCATATAAATATAAAATGGTAGCAATAAATGGATATAAATATAAAATGGTGACAATAAATTAATAAACACACTCATAAGATTATAATATGACGATAAAGATGATCTTTTAAAGATAAGGAACAATTTCAAAACTATTATTGAAATCTGTTAAGGTGAAAGGAACAAAGCTTGAGTATGTCAAATTAATATTTTTAATAATAGACTTGTACTTTTTAAAACCCCTCCTTGAGTGTTACTATAAGTATAAAGCAACTTCAAGAAAATTTTGTCTCTATTTTAGAGATTAATCATTAATGTTCAATAAATTTTGTAAATAATCTCAAAATTCTTACATATGATTTATTATTGAAACACATATTATAATTTATTATGAATATATTTTGTAAGTTCGACTGATATTGCTGTCATTTATGATAATTTTGACTTATTAGTTTTTAATAATAAACAGTATGTTGTGAAAATTATTGAAATTAGTGGAAGCTCCACTAATTATGGATTTTTATGGATGTCCATCACTTAGAGGAGAAAAGAGGAGAAACCACTAATTCATATTAGTGGAAGATGATGTATTCCACTAATTAAGAGCTCTATAAATAGAGCTATTCTCTAAACTTGAAATGTACCATCCTTTTATGAAAGAATTGTTAGAGAAAATTATGAGAGAAAGAAAGAGAGAAGTTTGAAGAAATTCTTGTGCAAAGAACAGTTAGAGTTTTCTTAGTGTGTAGTGTGTAGATTTAATTCTAATACTACCCAAATTTCATAGCACGTTATCAGCACGAGTCTCTACCATTACAAAAGTCAGAAGACTAAAGCAAGAGTCTTTGCCGTTATTAAAGCCAAAAAACAGGTACAAATTCATTGATTTATATGGCTAACCTTTTGATTTTTATTTGTCGTCATCTCGACGAAAATTTAAAATGGAATATCTTACCGAAAAAAATTCATATGTCCTGTGGGTAAATTTAAAAGAAAGATTTGACCACCTGAAGATGGTCGTACTACCCACTGCATGGTATGAATGGTTGCACCTGAGGTTGCAAGATTTTAAAACCGTGAATGAATATAACTCCGCGATATATGAAATTATATCTCAGTTAAAATTATGTAGAGAAAAAGTTCTTGATGAAGATATGTTGGAGAAGACATTCACCACATTTCATGCCTCGAATATTGTCCTGCAGCAACAATATCGAGAAAAAAAGGTATACAAAATTTACAAATTTAATTATTGCCCTCGTCATTGCAGAGAAAAATAATGAGTTATTATTGAGAAATCATGAAGCCAGACCAACTGGCTCAACAGCACTCCCAGAAGTGAATGCTGTTGGCTCTAGCAGAAGCCATCGTTATAGTCGTGGTCGTGGCTGTGACCGTGGTCGTAGACACGCTCGATATTTACCTAATCATAATCATAATCAAGTTGTGAGAAATACTAGCCACTTGAAGTGGACCAGAAAAGATCATAAGGGAAAAGAAAAAGAAATGGAAAGAAAGCATGAAGATACATGTTATAGATATGGCATGAAAGGTCATTGGTCACGTAACTGTCGTACAGCCAACCATTTAGTGGAATTATATCAAGCTTCACTAAAAAAGAACAATAAAAAAGTGGAAGCAAATTTTTCTCAACATCCAGTAAATGATGCTGAGGATGATGATATTGATCCTGAAGATCTTAATATCAATATTACTCATATGGATGTATCGGATTTTTTTGAACACCCAGACGGTAGGATAGACCAATTAATTGGTGATGGCAGTGTCCAGAAGAACTAAAGCATCACCATGATATTTCTGAATTTTTATTATATTCTAATAATATTTATATTTGCATATATATATATATATATATATATATATTTGTGTTCAGATGGTTGTTGTTAATGATGATGTATGCATTATTAATAGTGGAACTACACCCACTATACTAAAAAATGAGAAATATTTTTCCGATCTCAAAATAGAAGAAATAAATATTTATACGATAAACGGTAGTACAAATGTGATTGAAGGCTCTGGAAGAGCTAGTATATTGTTGTCTGAAGGAACAACAATTATTATTGATAAGGCACTATTTTTCTCAAAATCCAAAAGAAATTTATTGAGTTTTAAATATATCCGCAGAAATGGGTATCATGTTGAAAAAAATGAGAAAAATGGTATTGAGCATCTTTATATTACTCAAAATCATTTGTGTAAGAAATCTGTATTAAAAAAATTACTGTCTTTTTCTACTGGCCTATATTTTGCAAAAATACGTACAATTGAAATTCATCATCTTGTAAATCAGAAGTTTACTGATCCTATTACTTTTAGCATTTTGCATGACCGGTTAGGTCATCCAGGATCTTCCATGATAAGAGGAATCATTGAGAATATACATGGTCATCCATTAAAAAATGAAAGGACATTAACATCAGAAAAATTCGCATGTGCTGCATTTTCCCTAGGAAAATTAATTATTAGACCATCACCAGTAAATGCAGGAGTTGAAAGTCCTACATTTCTTGAACGAATTCGTGGAGATATTTGTGGACCTATTCATCCACCATGTGGATCGTTCAGATATTTTATGGTCTTAATTGATGCATCATCCCGATGGTCACATGTGTGTTTATTTCTACTCGTAACCTAGCGTTTGCGAGATTACTTGCTCAAATAATTAAATTACGAGCACAATTTCCTAACTATCAAATTAAAAATATCCATTTGGATAATGCTGGTGAATTTTCATCACATGCTTTTGATGCATATTGTATGTAAATTGGGATTAATATTGTACATTATGTAGTTCATGTTCATACACAAAATGGTATTGCGGAATCTTTGATTAATATATTACAATTAATTGCTAGACCATTATTATTGAAAACAAATCTCCCAACATCTACCTGGGGACATGCTATTTTACATGCTACAGCACTTGTACGTATAAGGCCAGTTAGTTATCATAAATTTTCTCATTTGCAATTGGCTTTTGGTTCAAAACCAAATATTGCTCATTTAAGAATTTTTTGGTGTGCTGTATATGTTCCAATTGTACCAAACCAACATACAAAGATGGGTCTTCAAAGAAGAAATGAGATATACGTTGGATATAATTCTCTCTCTATGATCAGGTATGTTGAACCACTGACAGAAGATATATTCACATCAAGATTTGCTCATTGTCATTTTGATGAATCATTATTCCACAAATTAGGGGGAGAACATAAACAACATAAGAAAAGATCTTACTTGGACAACATCATTAAATTATCTTGATCTGCACACAAGCGCATGTTAACTTGAAGTTCAAAAAATAATTCATTTGCAAAGCATTGCAAATCAAATTCCAGATGCTTTTGTTGACTCCAAAAGAGTTACAAAATCGCATATTCTAGCTATAAATGCTCCTATTCGAATTGAAGTTCCAGCAGAACAAAATATTATAGTTGTTGAGTCAAAAGCACGCCAGAAGCGTGGCCGACCTCTTGGTTCTAGAAAGATCATATTATATCTCGAAAATCCTCGAAAGAAAGAGGATTAAATGATCTAGAAGATCATATTACAAAAAAAGAATGATAAAGTCCAAGAGAGAACTGATGACAAAGAACCAGAAGTTGATGAAAGTAACATTGAAATTTCTATCAATTATACCACTTTCGGTAGGAGTTGGAATCGGATAGAAACTGTTATTGATAATATATTTGCATACATTATATCTCTTGATGTTACACAGGATAATGATGATCTTGAACCAATATCAATTGATGAACGTCGGCAAAGAAAAGATTGGCTACAATAGAAAGATGCGATTTAATCAGAGTTAAATGCACTGACAAAACGTGAAGTCTTCGGACCTACATTCTGAACACCAGAAGGTGTAAAATCTGTTGGCTACAAATGGATATTTGTGCGAAAGCGTAATGAAAAGAATGAAATCGTTCGATATAAAGCATGGTTAGTAGCCCAAGATTTTTCACAAAGACCAGGTATTGATTATGATGAAACTTATTCTCCTGTTATTGATGCTATTACACTCCGATTTATTATCAGTTTGGCAGTACATGAAAAGATAGATATGTGCCTATTAGATGTTGTCACTGCTTACTTATATGAAAATTTAGAAAATGATGTTTACCTGAAAATCCCCGAAGGATTTCATATGCCTGA
Organism: Voacanga thouarsii; assembly: GCA_026120185.1. NCBI lineage: Eukaryota > Viridiplantae > Streptophyta > Magnoliopsida > Gentianales > Apocynaceae > Voacanga > Voacanga thouarsii. The sequence continues at coordinate 430,010 of JANUWF010001027.1, forward strand.
AGCATATAAACATTATCCTCGTGAAAATTACTCCATCAAGTTGCATAAATCATTATATGGCCTGAAGCAATCTGGGCACATGTGGTTCACTCGTCTTAGTGAATATTTATTGAAAGTGGAATTTAAAAATAACCAGGTATGTCCATGTATTTTTATTAAGACATCTGGTTCTAAATTTGTGATATTAGCTATATATGTTGATAATATTAATCTTATTGGAACCCCTGAAGAGCTCCAAGAAACAATTGATTATTTAAAAAGAGAATTCGAAATCAAGGATTTCGGTAAAACTAAACTTTGCCTTCGTTTAAATATTGAACATCTGAAAAGTGGAACATTTATTCATCAATCAACATATACAGCAAAAGTTCTAAAAAGATTTTACATGGATAAAGCACATCCATTGAGTGTTCCAATGATCGTCCGGTCATTAAATGTGAATAAAGATCCTTCCCGACCTCATGAAGATGATGAAGAACTCCTTGGTCCTGAAGTACCATATCTCAGTGCAATTGGTGCATTGATATATCTTGCTAATAATACACAACCTGATATTGCATTTGCTATCAATTTATTAGCAAGCTTTAATTCTTTACTAACACGATGACATTGGAATGGAATTAAACAAGTCCTTCGATTTCTCCAAGGTACAATTGATCTCGGATTATTTTATTCAAATAAAACCAGCCCAACATTGATCGGTTATGCAGTTGCTGATTATTTATCTGATCCACATAAAATACGTTCTCAAACGGGCTATCTATTTACATGTGGAAATACTGCTACATCATGGCGTTATACCAAACAATCTATAGCAGTTACTTCTTCAAATCATGCTAAAATTATAGCCATTCATGAAACAAGTCGAGAATGTGTATGGCTAAGATCCATGATTCATTATATCCGAGACAGTTGTGGATTATCATCAATCAAAGATATTCCAACTCCTCTTTATGAAGACAATACAACTTGCATAGCTCAATTACGAGGAGGATATATTAAAGGAGATCGGACAAAACATATTTTACCAAAATTCTTCTTTACTCATGAACTCCAGAAGAAAGGTGAAATTAATGTGCTACAAATTCGGTCATGTGACAATCTCGCAGATATTTTCACGAAGACTTTACCGACTACAACATTTGAGAAGTTGAGATATAAAATCGGTATGCGTCGGTTGAAAGATTTAAAGGAATCATCTCATCAGAGGGAGTAATAATCATGCATATAGAATAGTGTACTCTTTTTCCTTCACTAGATTTTTTTCCCACTGGGTTTTTATCTAGTAAGGTTTTAACGAGGCATATTTTTTATGTAATGGATGGACATCCAAGGAGGAGTGTTGTGAAAATTATTGCAATTAGTGTAAGCTCCGCTAATTAGTGGAAGCTCTACTAATTATGAATTTTTATAGATGTCCATCACTTAGTGGAGAAACCACAAATTCATATTAGTGGAAGATGATGTATTCCACTAATTAAGAGCTCTATAAATAGAGTTATTCTCTAAGCTTGAAATGTGCCACCATTTTATGAAAGAATTGTTAGAGAAAGTTATGAGAGAAAGAAAGAGAGAAGTTTGAAGAAATTCTTGTGTAAAGAATAGTTAGAGTTTTCTTAGTGTGTAGTGTGTAGATTTAATTCTAACACTACCTAAATTTTATAACATTGTAACCAAACAGTCCCTAAATTAGGATTTACAAAACGTTACGCTACTGCCCAGTGCCAGCCATGCCGTCTTGTTTTCCCTTTTTCCCTTTATAGCACCTTTGCTACCACACTTCAGTCCATCCTCGTAGATAGTTTGTTTAATCATATTTCACATTAGAAAAAGAAAGGTCTTAAAATTCTTTATTAGTATTTATACATAAAAAATAGTGTCTAAAGTGCTCTCGATGGACATGAGCTTGACCATTTGGTTAGTCCATTTTATAATTCTATTTATATATTAAAAGGGCACTCGGACACTTTTAGGGCAACTTGGGCTTGTTTTAAAAAACACTTTCTCTTTATATTTTTCCTAAAGGATAAAAATGCTTTCAAATGGTTGTTACTTCTTTATATTTTCTCGAATTAATATTTCTTTTTCGGATAAAGACGCTTTCAAACGGTTGTTACTTCTTTATATTTTTCACGAATTAATATTTCTTAAGGGGTATAACTTTCGGATAAAGACGCTTTCAAACAGTTGTTATTTCTCTGTTAGTAATCATTAAGGAGTTATAAAAATTATAGAAATTTTACAGGTTTTATCTAATTTTCTATTTCTACATAAATTTCTCACGAAATTTTATTGTATCTTAGGATAACTTGTTTTGATAAGCAAAATAATATTACACTCAAGATAGTGTAATTACGCCTCAAATTTTGTTATTTATTTATTTTTTTAAACACTTCCACATGCATCCCCGGCACCCTTCGCCCCGCCGCTCTCCGCCCCAGTAGTGTTGATTCTTTATTTCCCTTCTCTGTTTCTCTTCACTCTTCAGTACATATAAGCACCATTATTCACACGATATACATTGTTTTTGGGGCCATATTTTGGCATTCAAGTAAACCTCTTTTTGCACTTTCGAGGTATCTGTTGCTGCTCATTTAGGAGCTATCGGTTTCTAGGTTGGAGCTTCTTAAAAGATATTCCTCCATCTCCTCTTATCTGGCCTATTTGATTGATTATACAAGTTTTTAAAATTTTTTTTAATTAATTAATCAATGTTTCTTATCTTATCCTCTCTCTCCCTCTTTCAATTAATTAATTTCTTAATTTACAAGACCTAATTCATTCAAGAGGAGTTCTCATTTGGCTATAATCACATGTATTAAAGATAGGTATTTGTGAAAAAAATACCTAATTAATATACTCTTGGTTTGTTAATGAAACAGTTGAATTTGAGACAAAAATTTTAATTAAAATGGGACAGATAAAAAGGAAAAGAGGAAGTACATTATAGTTGGTTGTCGATGTTTAATGAGTAAAACCCATATTTTATTTCTTTGAATAGAATTTAGAACATTCTGACTTGTTTTGTGTATGTGTTTTTTTAGTACTTATCTTAGTAATTTCATATTATGAAATGACACTATCTGAAGATTATTCTTGTCATGACTCATTAGAAATGGCAAATTTTGGTGGAAACATTAGATGGTAAACAGAGATTGAATTATATAAGAGAAAACAATGCTAAATTGATAGAATTGTAGATTATGTGGTCTAAGTGGTTATGCCAATTCATTGAACTTACATTGGTGATACGTCTCTTTGTTCACATTATAGCCTCCCTTAAGTGGACATATACTCATTTTGGTAAGAGTTGCTAGCATCTTAAGTTTTGATGAAATGCCAAAGTTAGATCATAGCGAGGAAGATCACTAGGAGATTCTGTACGGCGGCCTTCTAGAAACACATTTCTCGATCCATGAATGAAAAACAATAGCATCAATATCATTGTAAATTCAAGATTTAGATCAGAGATTCTTTTACATTATCACTAACACAAATGATCGTAACAGGCCAGGGTAATTGATGCATTTTTTTCCTTTTATTTTATTTAGTTTCTTGAAGGTTTTAAGTTGCTCATCTTACTCCTCTCTCTCTATACTAAATGATAGGATGTCTATTCTAAGAATATTTAGGGTTAATAAATAATTGCAAAATATTGTAAGGAATAAGCTTTTAGTAGTAGGCCTTTTCTTTTCTCCTTAAAATAAAAGTAGAAGTTGAAATCCATTCCCAGTCCTTTTAGATCTCTTGAGTTCAGAGGTTCTCTTATGTGTCCCTTGAACCCCCCGATTCTTACTAAGCTCTCTCCATGTTGAAACCAGCTGGTCTTGCCACCAGTCTCCTATTCCATTTAAACTAATTGACAACATCAAGTAAATTTTAATTTGTTCTTGTTTTCAAATACTAACGTGTGATTTTCTTCTTGGTTTTCTATATAATGTAAAGTATAATCTCTTTTCTCAATTTATTTTGCATAACTTTTGGTTAATCTGAGTGAATGCATATAATTTAATTTTCTGTTGCAGAAGTTGGCAAAAGCTTTCTATTCACATTATGTATAGAAGGAAATGCCATACCAAACATAACCTACAACAACATTGTTGATGTTTACGGGACTGAACGCTATTTTGCTCCCAATAATAACTCCTCTCTATAACTTTCTGTGATTCCATCTATACTGGGAACAATAGGTAGTGTTCCTTATCTGCTCTTTTTGTTTCTATTTATTTCTCTCTTACTTTGAATTGCTTTTTTCTTTATCTGTTTTTCCAAAAATTTTGAATTTGTTACATTTACATTTATCCTTGATCAGGATAAGTACAAGCCTTCTTTTTAATGAAAAGGTGCTTTGTCATTTATGTGTCGTAGTCTAATGTTTAGTTTGCACAAGTATGTATGCAAGCCACAAAGGCTATATAAACTTGCCACTTATTGGGTTTGTGGAATTTCTTAAAATTTCGGATCATGAACTTCCTATGTATTTTGACTTGTAAAATTATTTCTGAAGCACTGTTAACACTGTCATCTATGGAAATTGTTAACATTCATGATTTTATCCATTAGTGTATGTATCTACTGGCTGAAGTCTAAGCAATTTTGACTGAAAGGAAAGATTACGCTCTAAAATACATATAGGCGACTCCATGTATCTGGATAACGGTCTCTTGATTGGAATGATTGGTGATTGAAATGAATGAAGTATTAAAGACAACGACAATCATAAAAGAAAATGGAAAAAGGAAACGGGACAAGATGAAGTGATACATTGGGTAGCCTCTCTGTTGAGATAGTTATGCTCTCTATCCACTAATCCTCTTAGATATTTTATCCCTTTGTGCATATTATATATATATATATATATATATATATATATATATATATATATAGTATTTCTTTGATGCCTATAAGAAGGTATTTGAAACTAAATGTTGGACCACCATTTAGTGATATCCAGAACCATTTGAAGTAACTCATTGTCTGAGTTAGGGTGTGCCTATCTTGAGGTCAGTACTCTTTGTGTAGACCAATAGGTTTCTGGTTTGGGTTCATTTGCCTGCTTGCATGCTTTTTTACAATCCCTATCACCCTTAACGCCAAAGATAAGTAAGGGCAAAGAACACTCATGTATCATCACACTCATTCCGAGACACAAAGATAAAATTTTAAACTACCATTTCCAGCCCATTCTTGAGTTAAAATGGCTCCATTTTAGTAGCCCAAGCATTACCATCCAAGACTTGAGGTGCCAATAGGACATCCGCTCCAAATCAAAAGTCATAAAGGAACTTTTCCCCAGTCTCAATATCAAGGGTAACTATACAGGTAGTCAGATGAGTGTATGACTTGATACTGGTATTGGAAGATAATCTAGTAGAAGAAAATGATGCTTATGCATCTTGTTGAAGCTTATGCAAGTACATTTGAGGTTGAATTGTTATCACGTGATAGAGATTGTAGGGAATAGTGAAAACAAATAGTGAAATCTTTTTTTCAAAAGCAGCATTCCTTCTGCAATATAAAATACAAACATCATCACAAACATCTAAGCAGTTCTTATCAGAAGATGTTATCCCCAGAGAAAGTGAAAAAGTATGAGCAGTAGTTGAGTTTATTGGTTTCATTTTATAGCATTTTTCTGCTTCTCATTTTGTTATATGATTCCTCAAAAACAAGATTCTAATTCAGAACCAGTAAAGATATAGATGCTACTTTAAGTTGATGATCCACTAGCTTATACTACTTCTCAAGAAGCAGCTCTAAAATGCCCTATAGAGAGGACTAATAAGGTTAGGTTAGTTATAATTCATATTTTACATCAGTGAGACATGCTTGTTACACTTCAAGAAAACAGAAAATTAGCGACGGCTAAAATTGTAGCCAAACCGTCGCTAAACAAGTTTAGTGATGGCTAAAATGGTAGCTGAAATCCTAGTTGCTAAATAAAATTTTTGTGACGGGATGAAAAGTCATTGCTAGTAGCAACGGCTTTGTGACAGAAAATGGCCAAACCAGTGACCAGTCAAAGTTCAGATTAGCGACGGGATAGCGACGGCACAGAAGACTTCGAATTATAGATAATTAATAATTTTACACTGTCGCTAAACCGTCTCTAAATTGCAACAGTGTGCCAACGATTAGGGTATCCCATCACTATGACGTAGCTAAATGTGCGAGGGTTTAGCGACAGTTTACTTTCTAAATTTAAAATGGAAATTATCAGTCGTCGCTAAACCCTCGCAAGATTAGATACGGTGTTGAGATGGCTTTATTAACCTAGCTAATTTGCTAGTTTTTAGTGATGGCATTCGACAATTTAAATAAAAGTTTTATTGTCGTAGCTACGCCGTCGCTAATTTGTAGCCTAGCTAATCCGTAGCTAAACCGTCGCTAATTTTTTTCCCTATTACAGGGCTTTTTTGTATTTATCATGAACCCCCTAAACTATATATCAAATAATATACACCACACAAATTTTAATTCACAATAAAAAGTAGACAGATTTTATTAAAATGCAAAAAACAAATAATCATCTCAGTGATAGAAAAATTCAACACAAATATATAATGTGAATTAAATGTAATATACAAGATAATGTTTATAATAAAATTCTACACTATGGGAATAGTAGCACCAACTAAAGAAGGTGGGGGAGGAGAATAAGGACCAGAATGTCTCGAAGGATGGGGATCTAGTGGCGGAATAAAGCTGGCCCCCATCTCGCCCGCCTTATCATCCTCCTGAATCGGCTAAAATGGTGGAAGAACTATCCCAAACATCTCTGACATCATGCTTATAAATCCACCGATCTGATGCAGTATCTGATCCACATTCTTCTCGAAATCCTTCTTCAACTCATCTCACACAGCATGCACTCTCTCATCATCCCTTCTCTCTACTATGTCCTCCATCTCAGCTGGTGTAGAAGATGTGGATGGCATGGAAGCCTGGTCGTGCTGCTGTCTAGCACGCGAAGCCTGGGACCCCAGTGACCAACAGAAAAACAGAGGAGCATGCTTCTGTGGGAAAAAAACAGAGAAAAAAAACCGCAAGCCTTAAAGGCCACACGGAAGCGTCAAGATCATACCTTTGTGCGCCTTAAACCTACTAGGTTGAGTAGGAGTGGATTGAACAACAGAAATCGCTTCGCCTTGCCCACTTGAAGAAGCTTCCGGTTGAAAACCTACTAGTCTCCTACTTCGCCTTGTTTGCATGAACGCCAAGCCTTTCAGCTCTTAGAATATGCCACAGCCCAACCTCTAGTCGGTGAACATAATGGTGAAGAGGAACGGTCTCAAATCTCCTTGGTTCTCTTGCTATTGGTTAGCAAAGCTCCAAGGAGAAACCAGATGAGAAGGAGACGTGAGTTTGAGAGAGAGTGTTGCGTGAATCACTTGTTAGTTAGGGAGATTAGGGTTTTCTTTTTTAACAGAGACTTGTTTTATTGGTCAGCCAAAACTAGGTCTCAAAATATCTGATAAACATATCCCCGGGATATCATATTTCAAACACCTGGATGTTATCCTAAGAATAAGTTTGGCTTAACCCTAAACTCTTCTTAACCGTATATGGAAAAAACCCTACGGTCCAAGCTATTGTGCCGAAATAATATTTATTATTTTCTTGGACCCAAAAGGCCCAAAATAATAAACACTAATTATTTATTTCCTGAGCTTATATAAATAACCCAATAAATAATTAATGAGCCTAAATGAACCAAAATAATTAATCTTTAATTATTTATTTCTTGGGCTTATATAAATAACCCAATAAATAATTAAACATTAATTATTTCCCCTAATTTAAGCCCAGGTTAATTTCCTAATTATTCATACTGGACCTAGGCCCTGAATAATTAATTAATCAATTAAATCAGATAATTAATTTCTCTCAACTCCTATTTTTATTTATTTATTTATTTTATTCTAGTCTAATAATAAATTAGACATCCTGAATAAAATAAAATAAAATAAAATCCTCTTGAATTGAGATCAATTCCTCAATCCAAAATTAGTTAGGACTTACGGGCTATTCTGATAACCAAAAAGACACATCGCCTTGATTGCTAAAATGACCAAAGTACCCCTACTATATAAATAGCTGTATTTTGCATTTTAAATATTTTCTAATATCACCATAAGGAAATATTGACCCCAAGAACAATGCTGCATTAGCAAAGTCTCCGACCTATAGGTGAAATGACTAAAATACCCCTCTACACATTGTCGTACATTTAGAGAGGAAGAAGTGTACTAACACCCCTCTAAATGACATCTACCATCCTTAGGCTTCTAGTCCAATGATCCACGACTTCCTGGAATATTTTCGCTTTCCAAGGGCTTGGAGCTACATTAAAGCAAACATCCGAGTCATGTTTCCCAGGGCCCTAGACATTTTAGACCATTCGGACAACCACAAGGGGCGATATAGTGCAGAAACTATCTTGTACAAGTCTGTCTTAACTAACTAGTTAAATATACCCAATACACAAGTATATTAGTTCTACTATAGAACCTCAACTATAGCATATCAAAGCATATGCTTCTAGCTTCATTAGACCACCAACTCATACTCAAGTCGTAGAGTACAAGGTTTCTGCTGTAGCGGTAGTAGTCTAGGTTTCTATCATATAGTACTTTTAGAAACCACTACTACAGGTCCTGTCCTACGTATTCGAAATACGCTTATGTCATGAAGTGAGTGGACTACTCACTGGCTAAAGGTAAGTCATTCCCCATTTGGAATTCATAACATAATAACCTAAACATGATGAGATTCCCAGTCTCATCAATAGGTTAAGAACAAATATTTATGTGTTAAATAACCCAAGATCCATACCTTACTGTGAAAGACCACCATTCACATGGATCACTTATTTAAACACAATGGGTCTGTTCCAAACAAAAATTGTGCACAAACAAAAAGTAAATTCACAAGTAATTTCTGAAAATAAATTCTTTTATTAAAATATTCGATTTTACATTAGAAACCTAGTCTAAGAGGGCATGCAATCCAACACCCAGTCCATACACGCATCCTCGATTGTACCCGCCTACCGCCTTGAGAAATAGTGCCCTATCATCTGGGACAACTGAATATATAACACTAGCAGAGGAGGAAGAAGATGCCTGAGTCAGATGCTCCCTCTCAGCCATCACGTCCTCCTAAAATCCAATGCGAAGTATTTTATTTAGTAAAATGTAAATAATTTAAAAATATTTTAAAATATTAAAATTATAAATAATTACCAATATGTGCAGCCTTTTGTACCACTCAATGTGGCTGAACTCATTGCCCATCTTCTGTCCCTGTAATTTAAAATTTAATTCATAAAAATAGTGTCTCAAAAATAAATTGAGTGAAGTAAAATTTAAAAATGTGTAAATAATCGATGTAACTTACTATACGCTCCTCCTGGACTGTAAATGAGACTGAACCTCCTGTATGAGTGGAAGTGTCCTGACCCCTATCCCTCCGAGCAGTGGAGGAGACCCGCTGAGTTCCATCACTACTGTGTCACCTCCTAATACCGAGAGTCGATCCAGGAGGGAGTCTTGCCAGTTGGGGCCGTCTTCAGCAGCCTCAATAGGGTGTCGGAAAAGCGGGTCTGACACTCATGCTCCCAGTTGGACCGGATCTTAGCTCTATGCTCTTCAACCTAATGAAATAGTTTCTACAAAAAAAATTAGAAGTATATCCTAGTTGTTAGTTCAAAATAAATGATTAAAAATATATGTGAAGTAAAAAATAATAATTTAGCATAATCTATACAATAATTAGTCACTTACCACAAACTCCTCAAACCAGACGTTCTTCACGCTCAAAGAGACATTAGCATATGACATGTAAGGCCCGTCAAAGTACCTCTGAAAAATGGATATGATCTCCCATACACATCTATTAGAACCAGTAAATTGTCAAAAGTAATGCAAAAAAATTAGTAGCAATAAGACTCATTTAATATGAAAAATAATGTAACGCAAAACCCTCATTAGTTCACATCAAAATTAAAATATAGTCAAACATATAAATCAAATACTAATAAATTGAAAAGTATATTCATAAAGTAATAATGTACGCGAATATTTTTTATAATTATGCAAATAATATTACAAATTAATTTAATACAAGCCTTATAGACTTTGAACATACCCGTCTGCAAGTGGTATAATCAATGGTCGAGGATCATGTGCCTGTGATCCAGGATGACGCGATGCTGAGGACGATGGAACTACAGGGGAATCTCTATCCTGATCAACAAGTGGTATCCTAGGAGCCTGCGTGGGTGATGGAATTCGGCCCCTAACCGAGTACGCTGTGAGTCATCAATAGATAGCTGCTCTCCTGTAGACATATCTAGGTAGAGGAAGAAAATTATTACAATTTTGTCTTTCGGTGTAAATAAATTAGTAACATATTCTCAAACTTAAAAAGTTTCAAAAATTAAGAGAAATGTTTTTAAGAAGTATAATAATTAATTAAGATGACAAAAAACATGTGAAAATAAAATAGTTAATATATAGTCTGTACTATTTGCTTGTGTCATTTTCTGAAATGAACTCCTCCGAATCAACGTTTGTCTCAAAATCTATCTCCGAATTGCCTCTCATCATCATCCTTATCCTCGTGCAAGTCTCGATCGTGATCTAATAACTCTTCACGAACATCTAACATCTCATTTATGCCTTCCATATATATGTTAAGGGCCCAAGATCGACCATCAAAGATATACTCATTGCAACATTGTCATTAACTTTTTCTTGATAAGCCCGGTCAACAATAGGTGCATCAAACATATGTTGTGCTTTTATTTTGCAGACTGCCATCCATTTAGATTTTTATCTTTTAGTTGAAGGATATGTAGCAAAGTATACTTAATGTGCTTGCTGGGCCAATACAAAAGGGTCATATTTAGGATAATGCCTCTTATGGTTAATATCAACTAACTTATGTTGAGGGTGTATCCTCAATCCCCGATTTGGTATAAGGTCAAACCAATCACACTTAAAAAGCACAACTTTCTGGATTAGGTGACCAGGAAATTGAAGTTCAAGAACCTCTTTTAAGATCCCATAATAATCAACACTGCCATGCTCGTTCTCGGTGCCTTTAACACAAACTCCGTGGTTGACACTTTTTCTATGGTCTGCATGGTCACTTGTGTGAAATCAATAACTATTAATTCGATATCCTTCAAATGATTTCACCTCTCTAATGGTCTACGCAAAAGGTTTTGCAAACATTTGTTTGTCACTCTTTTGGCTGGGTTACGCACCTACAAGAAAGTTGTATTTCATAAGTTCTGTTTGAGATATAGATACAGAAGTAAACTCTATAAAAACACACTCATTGACAATTGAAACCTTTAAGAACTTATATAAATTTTGAACCATCCAGCGAATTCATTCCCAATCCTTCTCTTGATTTCCAACTTTGCAACACCTATTGGAGTGTATGCCCAAAATGGCCTATGTACTTATGTAGTTTAGAAATTAATAAAAGTATTTCATTTATTTGTTTGTTTACATATATTCACATATTAAAGGTCTAAGTGAGTTAGGAAGTAATCTACGTGATTATGTCGTGCTTTTACAGCAAGGCGTAGATTATGGACTACTAACACATAAGTAAAAATTATTCTTGATCGATTGATGAAGTTGGGTACTTTATTAAGGTTTAGGTCATTACACTATAGTTTCTAAATAGGGAATGGTTTACTTTTAACCAGTGAGTGCTCCACTCACACCGATAATGCAAGCGTATCTGGAATATGTAAAACTGGACCACGTGATAATAATATTTATAAAAGTACTAAAATAAATAAAGATTAGTTTATAAGAGCTATGCGTGGATGAGTAGCCTAAGACCTGAGTATAGATTGGTGGTCTAGTAAAGTTGGACTTATACACTTCAATGTATGTTAGGTAATATCTTATTGCAAGGCCAGTAACTTTGTACGATGGGTGTATAACTCTAGTAAATAAAGACAGACTTATACAATAGAGTTCCTATACTTCATTACGTAAAGAAATCACCCTCTTGTGATTGTCCGAGATAATCTAATAATCCAGAGCCCTGGTAAACGTGACTAAGTATGTATGCTTTATGGGTAGCTCTCTGAGATAAGTTGGTACATACTGGAAGTCATAGATTATCGGACTTGCTATCAAAGTGTTAGTACTATTTTCCTATCTTAATTAACTATAGCTCGAGTTAATTAAGATAGACTTATATAACAAAGTTCCTATGTTTCATTACATAAAGAAATCACCCTCTTGTGATTATCCGAGATAATCTAATAATCCAGGGCCCTAGTAAACGTGACTAAGTATGTATACTTTATGGGTAGCTCCCTAAGATAAGTTGGTACATATTGGAAGTTATGGATTATCGAACTAGCTATCAAATGATAATAGACAACATTAAGAAAGGTGTTGGTACTATTTTCCTATCTTAATGATGGGCGTTACGTAAAGAGGTATTTTCGTCATTACACCTGTAGGTCGAAGATATTGCAATTGCAATATTTTTTTCGAGGTCAATATTTTCATATGGTGATAAATAAAATATTTAAAGTGATTAAAATACAACTATTTGTTAGCAGGGGTATTTTGATCATTTTAGTAGTCAAGAATAATACGTTTTTTGGTCCCAGAGTAACTCAAATAACCTTAGTAAATTTATTTACTATATGAGCTTATTTAGTGAATTTATTATTGAAAGAATTATTCTAGAAGTCTAATTAATTATTTATTTGGATTAGAATAATTAATTAGGCCAATTTAATTAATTAGTTTATTAATTATCTTGAATAATTTTATATTGGGCCCAAGCAATTTAATTAATTAATAAAAGAACTAATTAATTTATTAATTAATTATCTTGGGTAATTTTATATTGGGCCTAAGTTGATTAATTTATAAGAAAGCTATTTAATTAGTCATTAGACTAATTAATATTATATGGCCCATTAAGGTTTGATGAAGCTGCCATGTGCAAAGAAGAAAAAAAAAAAAAGAGGAAAAGGAAAAGAAAAAAGGAAATTGAAGGAATGATAGCTAGTTGTTTTTTTTTTTTTTTAAAGGAATAGGAAAGCTAAACGTTTATTTATAAGGCATAATGCGTGTCTGAAAAAGTTTGACCGAAATCTTACACAGGGAAAAGAAAACTAGCTTTTTGGTTTTCCTTAATAACTAAACAACAGGCGCTGTTTTTTTTCTTTGTGATTTTTCTTCGTTCTTTCCTTTAACATTAGCTCTTCTTTTTTCCTTGTAATCTTCTTCACCCTATTTCTACTTTCATCGGTAGAGGTCTATAATGGTTAGAGAGTACTCTGGAAGGCCAGGAGCTAGTAAACGTGGTAAGTGATTGATATGAAGAAGCCGACGGTTAGCTGAAACAAGTAGACATTCCCGTTCGACAAGTACTATCAAACCTGAATCCAAATCCGATTATTAAAGTTAATCACCATAGAAGTAAGTATTCCTAGACTTTGCACGAAAAAATTTTTAATTTGCTGTCTTCCGCTGCATATTTAATTTTTGTGCGATCTTTCAAGCGGTATTAGAGACATGGTTTAAATCGAGGAGCATGCTTAGGGTTAATAATCGAAAAATATGGTTCCTTTACTAATAAAATATAATATTTACGATTGTATGAATTCCTCTTGGTTTTTTATATGGGTAGTTTTGTGTACGCCTCGCGTATGTAGGCATAGACATATGTAATTTAATTTTAATCACTTTCATAGAAATCGTGTATGCCTCATTTTGGAACGTATAGGCGTTTTGAAATTGTATTTCAATTTATTTACATATTCTATAATTAAATGATGCATGGATAAATGCCTGAAGAAAACCCCTGAAGAAAACCCCTGAAGAAGAAACGGGAGAATGCAAGAAAAACTGAAAAAAAAAAAAAGCAACGGACTAGGGGAGGAACCAGCCGCGGTGGGATGCTGGCAAGCCGTGGCTAGCCTAGGGAGAAATTCTCCCTAGAGCTGCGCGTGGCTACATAGTAGCCGCGACCAGCTCAAGGGGAATTTCCTCAAGAGTTGCGGGAGGCTCAACCAATGCCTCCCAGTACTATGCATTTGGGTTGGCATATCGCAGGCACAGTCTAGGTGGCGGTTCATGGGCACTATCTTGGTTCGAGCCTCCTGGAGTTTTTTTTTTCTTATAATTTCTTTTTCTCTTTGGACTCATATCACACGAGGTTATTTTTCTTGCAATGATTTATTTATTGTGATAAATAATTTTACATGAAAATACTTAATAAAGGGGAATCACCTTAGGATTAAACACGATCATTTTAATTTTATTATTATTATAATATTTAATCTATTATTTGGTCACATAAGAATTAATGGTTAGAAAATAGCATGTAAAAGATTTACTTTTTGGAGCATGTCCATTTATTTAATTTTGTGATCAAATGCACAAAAGTTTTTGAGAAATTAATTTTTTTGCTCTACAAAAAACAATTAAGGAAAATGTTTTAAAAATGGAACTAAGTAATTTAAAACTAATTCATGGTTTATTCTTTCAAAGGGTTTTATCCTTGACATGGAGATTAATTTTGAATTTAAGTATTTTAAAATTAGTTCCTATAAATGGTTTTAACTTAAACAGTGAAAATAAAAATTCATGACTTATTCTCTTAAAGGCTTTTATCCTTGACATAGAGAATAATGCGGAATTTTTAGATTTTTACTAAAGTTAATGAAACCAAAATATTTTTTAAAGAAATGTTTTTTTTTTCTAAAAACCTATCTTTCTCAAAAGATTAAGTAAGAGAGAGGTTCCAATGGCCCCACAACTTCTATCACAGATTCTTATTAGAGATTATAGTTATCCTCGCGTCATTCTAAGAATGACCTCCTATAGGATGGATTTTCACAAGAATCTAGAACTAACGGAGAAATTATAACTAAAACCTAGGATAAGTATTAGTGTCGGCCAGCTTTTCGTTGGAGGCATTAATGTTAGATTATCCATAGGTGGTAAAAGTAGTAACCATCCTATCGATGAAACTATTTCTAAATTATTACCTATTAAGGAAGTTTAATTTGTGATAGTTATACACTTAACTTAAAAATTTGTTAACCTTCCTATAAAGCTCTGTTAATTATTCTAAGAGCTAATTTTTTTTCATATTTTTGACAATGGTTTTAATACGCTAACCATATCATGGAAATAATATGTTGTTTTAAATGTGTATTTTATGTTTTTTTCAAAACAAACATTTTTTTGAATGAAGTTTTCTTTTTTTCAATTAACAAAAATATCTGGTTTCAGTCATTTGTCCATTATTCTCAAGGAGAATAAGTTAACTAGACCTAATTATGTAGACTGAAAAAGAAATCTGAACATAGTACTCACTGTGAAGGAGTACAAGTATCTTCTGACCGACCCCTATCCTGAAATTAGGGAAGATTCCATGGACTAAGATTGTGAGATGGAGAAGGCATAGAGGAAAGTTGACGAAATGGCTCGATGCTATAAGTTAGCTTCTATGTCCAATGTTCTCCAGTCAAGCACGAAAACATGCCTACTGCATAGGACATAGATGTATCGTTGCGAACCATATTTGCTGACAAGAGCTGGCCCATAAAACAAGAAGCTCTTAGAGTAATCATGAACACTAGGATGGTTGAGGGGCATCAATTCACAAGTATATGCTCAAAATGATTGTTCACTTCGAGGAAGCCGAGGTCCTAGGGGCAATAATTGATGTTGAGAACCAAATTGATATGGTTCTTAAGACTTTGCCAGATTCGTATTCTTAGTTCAAGCTAAATTATAACATGAACAAGTTGAATATATCTTTGATTGAGCTAATAAAAGAACTCCAGACTGTTGAGAAAATAATGAAGCATGTGTCAAAGGTTTTGTTACTCACTCTGGGCCATCTTCTAGAACTAGGGCCCAGCCCAAGGCATCCAAGTCCGGTCCGTCCAAGCCCAACACCATGCCCAAAGGCAAGTGTTTCAAGTGTAGCAAGAAAGGGCACTTCAAGAAAGATTGTCCGGACTTCTTGGCCAAGTCCTCCTCAGGTATTACTCTATACTTAGAGTCTATTTTTATGGTTGGATCATCATCTACTTGGATTGTTGATTATATTTGTAACTCATTGTAAGGGTTCAACAATTTAAGGTGACTCAATAGAAGAGAGCATAGACTTAGAGTGGGCAACGGAGCACAAGTGTGGGCCGAAGCAGTGGGAGACTTAGAGCTTTTATTTGATTGTAATAGGTTTTTAGTTTTGAAGGAAATTTTATGTTTCTAGCTTTAAACATAATTTGATTTCAGTTTCAAAACTGATTTATCAAGGTTATTCTTTTTCTTTCCATTCTGGTATTTCAATCAATAGAAATGGAAAAATTATTTACACTAGAAATATATATGGCAATCTTTTTTACATTAATCTTGTAACTCATCAAATAAATAATATTCAGATGGAACCTAAGAATAAGAAGAGAAATGTCATATTAAATAACTTATATTTATGATACTTAAGATTAGGACATATAAATCCTAATCAGATTTAGATGTTAATCTAAAATGGATCTTTGGATTTGTTGGAATGGCCTCAGTGTGAATTTTGTCTTAAGGGTAAAATGACCAAAAGGTCCCTTACTCAAATGGCAGAGAGGGTGAAGGAAATATTAGAGTCAGTTCATACTAATGTTTGTGGTCCTATGTCCTTACTAGCTAGAGGATGTTATAATTACGTTATCACGTTCATAGATGATCACTCGCATTTTGGTTATGTTTACTTGATAAGGTGCAAATTTGATTCCTTTGATATATTCAAGGAGTTTAAGGCTAAGATGGAGTGTCAAACAAGTAAACTAATTAAAAAGCTAAGATCGGATTGTGGTGGAGAATATCTCATTAGTGAATTTAAGGACGACTACTTGGCACATCAGGGTATAGTATCTCAGCTAACTACACCTAGGGCTCCCCAGCAAAATGAAGTAGCTGAAAAAAGAATAGAACATTGATGGAAATGGTCAGAACTATGATGAGTCACGCAACTCTTCCTTTTTTTTTTTTTTTTTTTGGGATATGCTCTAGAAACAATAGCATATTTTCTGAAATTGGTACCTTTTAAGTCAGCGCCTAAGACTGTCTATGAGATGTGGACTGGATGAAAGCCCATTATATATCATCTCAAGGTATGGGATTGTCCAACTTATGTACTGACTAAAGGAAGTAAGCTAGACCCAAGATTAGAATTATGCTATTTTGTAGAGTATCCAAAAGGAATAAGGGGTAGATACTTTTATCATCTCCAAGAGCAAAAAGTACTTATTAGTACTCATGCTAGGTACTTAGAAGATGAACAAAATGTATCCGCTAAGGTTTCGAGTAATGTGGAATTGGAAGAGAAGTTGATTGACACTTCAACTTCAAATATCCTAATTGAGGAACCAAAAGAGACATAACTAGATGTTTCTATATAGGTTGAGTCGCGTCATAGTGGGAGGACATCTAGGGTTAGGGTTCCTGAGAGATGGATTAGAGTGGCATTTGAGGTAGTCTCTAACCATCAAGAACAAGATCTCGCTAAATACAATAAGGCCATTGTTGATGTTGACGCAGATAAATGGCAAACTGCAATGGACACTAAGATTGAGCCTATATACCTCAATCAAGACTGGGATCTTGTCACTGCATCTGAAGGGATTAAACCTATAATGTACAAGTGGGTATACAAGAGAAAAGGAGGTGCGGATGGAAAAGTAGGAACTTTTAAAACAAGATTAGTTGCAAAAGGCTATACTCAGAAAGAATGGATTGATTATAAGGATACCTTTTCACCTGTTGCCATGCTTAAGTCCATATGCATTCTCTTAGCCATCATATGTCATTATGAATACAAGATATAGAAAATGAATGTCAAGACATCCTTTCTTAATAGCTATCTTAGCGAAGACATCTATATATTTCAGCCTAAAGGCTTTATTGTGAAAGGTAAAGAACATATAGTCTGCAAGCTTAAGAAGTCTATTTATGAACTTAAGTAAGCATCATGAGCACGTAACATGCGTTTTGATGAGACTGTAAAGTCTTATGATTTCATACAAAATGTGGATAAACCATGTGTATATAGAAAGTCAGATAGGAACAATGTGTCTTTTATGGTATTTTATGTAGATGACATTCTACTCTTTAGAGATGATGTAGAGACATTATCATCTACATTGTCAATTTATCATGAAGAATATAGGAGAAGCTGGCTACATTCTTGGTATTAAACTTCTTAGAGATAGGACGTAAAGAATGTTAGGCTTACCCCCAATCTGCTTATATTGACAAGATATTGGCTAAGTTTAGCATGGATCGGTGTAAATGGGCAATCATACCTTTTAGCACGGATTGACCTTATCTTCCAAATAGTGTGTCCTAAGACATATGAAGAAAATGAGAGGATGAGTAGGATTTTCTATATCTCGGCAGTGAAAAGTCTCATGTATGCCATGCTTTGTACTAAGCTGGATATCTATTTTGCAATAGGCATGATTAGCAGGTATTAATTAAACCTTGGGAAAGAACATTGGCAAGCTCTAAAGCATATACTCAAGTACCTAAAGGGGACGAATGATTATATACTAGTTTACAGAGCTGATGACTTAGTTCTTACCGATTACACGGACTCAGATTTCCAAGCAAATAAAGATGAACGAAAATTCACTAGTGGATATGTGTTCACTTTGTCTGAAGGGGCTATTTAATGGAGGAGTATCAAACAATCTTATATTATTGATTCTACCATGGAAGTTGAGTATGTGGTAGCTTCAGAAGCTTATAGAGAAGTGATTTGGCTCCGAAAGTTCTTCAAAGAACTTAGAGTTGTGCCACACATGGACAGACCTATAGCAATATATTGTGACAATTTTGGAGCTGTGTTTCAATATAAGGAGCCAAGAAACCATAAGAAGGGCAAGCACATTGAAAGGAAGTATCACTTGATCTGGGAGTTTATCCAAAAACAAGAGATAATGATTGATAAAATTTCCTTAGCAAACAATCTAGCAGACCTATTTACGTAGCTTTTGACGGAGAAGGTGCTCAAAAGACACTTGAATGTCATAGGGTTAGGCATATATGGACTATTATAGTCCATTTAGTGCAAGTGGGAGATTGTTGGAATGTATGCCCAAAATGACCTATGTACTTCTATATTTTGAAAATTAATAAAAGTATTTCATTCATGATTATTTGTTTACTATATTCGCACATTAAAGGTCTAAGTGTGTTATTAAGCAATCTACGTGATTGTGTCATGCTTTCTCAGTAAGGTGTAGATTATGGGCTACTAAGACATAAGCAAAAAATTGTTCTCAATCGATTGATGAAACTGGGCACTTTATCAAGATTTAGATCGCTACACTATGATTTCTAAGTGGGGAATGATTTACCTTTAACCAGTAAGTAGTCCACTCAAACCGATAGTGTAAGCATATCTGGAATACGTAAAACTGGATCACGCAATAATAATCTTTATAAAAATACTAAAATAAATAAAAATTAGTTTATCGCAGCTACTGTGTGGATGAGTATCCTAAGACTTAAGTATAGGTTGGTGGTATAGTGAAGCTGGACTTATACACTTTGATGTATGTTAGGTAAGGTCTTATTACAAAGCCAATAACCTTGTACATTGGATATATAACTCTAGTTGACAGACTTATACAATAGAGTTTCTATACTTCATTACGTGAAGAAATCACCTCATTGTGATTGTTTGGAATAATCTAATAATACAAAGCCCCGGTAAATGTGACTATGTATGTATGCTTTATGGGTAGCTCCCTGAGATAAGTTGGTACATACTGTAAGTCATGGATTATCAAACTAGCTATCAAAGGTTGGTAGACGTCATTGAGAATAGTGTTGGGTACTATTTTCTTATCTCAATGACGAGTGTTATGTAAAGGGGTATTTTCGTCATTGCACCTGTAGGTCGAAGACACTGCACTTGCAATATTATTCTCGATATCAATATTTCCATATGGTGATAAATAGAATATTTAAAATGATTAAAATATAGTTATTTGTTAGCAATGGTATTTTGACTATTTTAGTAGCCAAGAATAATATGTCTTTTGGTCCCCAGAGTAGCTCAAATAACTTTAGTAAATTTGTTTACTATATAGGCTTCTTTGATGAATTTATTATTGAAAGAATTATTCTAGAAGTCCAATTAATTATTTATTTAGAATAGAATAATTAATTGGGTCAATTTAATTAATTAGTTTATTAATTAATTATTTTGGATAATCTTATATTGGGCCCAAGTAGTTTAATTAATTAATAAAAGAACTAATTTAATTAATTAATTATCTTGAATAATTTTATATTGGGCCTAAGTGGATTAATTAATTAATAAGAGAGCTGTGTATTTAGTCATTAGAGTAATTAATATTATATAACCCATTAGGGTTTGATGAAGCCGGCATCTGCAAAGAAGAAAAAAAAAAGAGGGAAAAAGGAAAATAAAAAAGGAAATTGAAGGAACGGTGGCTGGTTGTTGTTTTTGAAAAGGAATAGGAAAGCTAAACTTTTATTTATAAGGCATAATGCGTGCCTGAAAAAGTTTGACTAAAATCTTACACTGGGAAAACAAAACTAGTTTTTTAGTTTTCTTCAATAGCTAAACAGCAGTCACACCGTTTTTTATCTTTGTGATTTTTCTTCATTCTTTCTTTTAATGTTTAGCTCTTCAGTTTTTCTTCCAATCTTCTTCACTCTAATTCTACTTTCACCAATAGAGGTCCATAGTGGTTAAAGAATACTCTAGAAGGTCAGGAGCTAGTAAAAGTAGTAAGTGTTTGATGCGAAGGAGCCGATGGATAGCTAGTGTTCTCACGGAACAAGTAGACGTTTATGTTCAACAAGCGCCGTAGAACCCTAATCTAACCCTATTATTAAAGTTAATAGCTCTAGAAGTAAGTATTCCTAGACTTTGACTCGAAAAAAATTTTAATTTGCTGTCTTCTGCTACGTATTTAATTTTCTCGCGATTCTTCAAGACCTATGTGATGGGAGCATAACATTGCAGAAAAAATCCTAATATATGGTTGCACCTCATTGCAGTGCATTAAAATGTAATTTGTGGTAGCATGGAAATCCTCAGAGTTCAGGAATCGAGTTTGTATACTCCCCAATGCTCTTCCTACAACATTGCATATTGAGAACAAAGATTGTTCATGCACATGCTCAGTTATTTCCTCTTCATTACATGCCACTTGTGTATGTCTTGTTTGAACATGTGGCTCAAAGTAGCAGGAAAAGAACATTGATCTTTGTCGAGTAGATATACATTACAAATTGATCTTTCTACCCTTGCCTTATTTTTCACTCTGATCTTTAAACGATGCAAGAATTTGTTATTTGAAACAAGGCAAATTTGATCACAATTTTGCATACCATATTACTATCTTGTACTATAACGTCAATAACTAGCATATTGAATGCCTACGTACCTTTCAAAGGGATACATCCATTTGTATTTATTTGGACCACAAACAAGAGCTTCATAAAGTAAGTGAACCACTAGATGTTCAATTACAATGAAGGAATCGGGAGGGGGGAATATTTTTTCAAGATTAAATATGAGCACAGGAATTTCATTCTCCAATTTCTTCATATGAGCCACTGATAATTTAGGTGAGAACAAATCCCTATAAAAAAGACTCAATTCTATCAACATGTTCTAACATTGACAAGAAGAAATTCTTTTAAAGTAATTGGAAGTAACCATTCCATAAACACATGGCAATTATGACTTTTCATGCCAGACTTCTTCAACTCTTTTAAATCAACGCAACTTGATAAGTTTGAAGCATATTCATCTGGAAGTTGCAACTCCTTCACCCATTCAAGCAGCGCTTGCTTAGCCTCTGCAACCAATGAATAACATACTTTTGGCACGGACATACTTCCTTCGCTGACTCCACAAACTCTTAGTTTAGGCCTATAGTAATACAATACGTATCAACATTACGCCATGTCTTTAAATTATCTTTTGTTTTTTCCTTCACATCCATAATTATATTAAAAACATTGTCGAACACATTTTTTTCATTATGCATGATATCTATGTTATGGGACACCAATAAAGTGCACCAGTAAGGTAAGTCCTAGAAAATGCTCCTTTTCACTCAATTATAATTTACACCTCTACCTTCTCTCCTCCCCAGTTCACATCCTGAATTATTATTCTTGGAAAACAGTACACTCTTTTCCATCCTTGGTCCCCTATTAGACAGGCCGCAGGCAGTAAGGTTTCTTAGCCTCTGTCCCTTCTAAATGATCATGTGTCCCTCCTAAATAGATGATCCACTTGTAAGAAATGACAATGACAATTGAACTAAGAAGTTTTACCCCCAAATTGCAGTTGAAAAGACTCGGTGCGCTCCACGCAAAATGGACATGCAAATTTACCTACAGTGCTCCACCTGCTTAGCATTTCATAAGCTGAAAAATTATTTATTATCCATAGAAGCACAGCCCATAATTGAAAATTTTATTTCTTGGATATGTCATATGTGGGGATACCATCCGACCATAACTTGCTCAGTTCATCTATTAATAGTTGTAGATAAACATCAATTTTGTGTTTAGGATTCTTTGGACCCGAATAATGACAGTCAAGAACATTACCGGATCCTTGATGCACATCCGCAGGGGAAGATTATATGGAGTAAGTATAACTGGCCAACATGAATACTATTTTCCAAACATCCCAATGGAGCAAACTCATATGTGTACATTCCAAGCCTTGCATTTCACACCTCTTTTGATAATTCAAGATGACTCTTATCAAACTATTTACAAGCCTCGCTATCACGATGACAACTCATGTATCCATCCTCTCCAATGCTCTTTGCATGCCATCTCATGTGTGATGCAGTCGCTTTAGACGCATACAACTACTGCAATCGATGTGTTATTAGAAAATAATACATCTTCTTAATAGGTATTTCCTTCTACCTGCTACTCCCTTGACCCTTCCTTTGCATGTACTGTGGATGACTACAAAACTTACATTCTCTATGAGTAAGATCATTTTTCCAATAAAGTATACATCCACTCGTGCATACATCTATCTTCTAAATAGATAAGCCAAGACCATATACTAATTTCTTAAACTCATAAAAATCATCAAAAAATTTATTCGAGCCTAGTACGACCTCCTTTAGAAGCTGAACCACTTTATTGAAGCATCTCTCGGACATATTATTTTTGGACTTGATATTTAATAGACGAGAGACAAGTGAAAGCTGCAAGTGGCTTGAACACCTTTCAGATATGGGCGAGTCAACAGCTCGCAACATGTCATAGAATTTTTGTGCTTCTGCATTTTGAGGTTCTGCAACAGAATCTTCAGATGGTCCAGGAACCACAAACTCAGGCCCTGCAGCTAAAACCATTTCTCGAAATGGGTTGTTCCATCAACTACATTCATTGAAACCATGGCGGTCTCTCTCGATGCTATATGGTATAGTTACCATGAAAAGTCCACCGTTGATAGTTACCAACAAATCTATATTTGTATAAATGAATTTCGACTTTAGGTATGGCCAAATACTTTTTATTCATACACTTTGAGCATGAACATTTTATCTTGGATGACACAACATTCGAAGTTGTAAATGTCAGAAATTCTTTAACCCCTCATTCAAATTTAATAGTAATACTCTTGATGCCGGGAACATGACTTCTATACATCCAACTTTGATTGTCCATCTAAAATCAATACCAGAAATAACTCTAACCAATTGTGTAAGTCTCGATTATGAAGAAGAAAAGAAGGAGTGAAGATAGATGTAAAAGACTTCAGCATAGAAGTCATCGTTAAAAGAGTGTTGAAGAAATGGAGTATGAGATAAGAAATGGATGTTTTCCAAGCCTAACGAAATCTATTAATCTCTAAAAGTAGAAAGGTGATCGTTATAAAAAAAAGTTTAAATCATAGAAAAAAAGGTTTTGCCTTTAGATCTTCAAAACCCTGCATTCTTTCACTTACCCTTCATATAAATCTATTATCCCTATTATTCGATAATTAGGCTACCTACCTGTCTTGGTAGTTTTCATCAGCTGGCAACTACTTTTCCCATTCAATTGATATCTCAAAGATAACATGAACTATTGTTCTTTTTTTCAAGAATTTTCCTACTAGATTTGAGAAAGACTACTTCACTACGAAGGATGAAGAAATGAGTTCATGCTTCAAGTCTCTGGAAAGACGAGAAAATGGACAGCCATTATCCGACTCTATGGCATAAGAATAGTTATACCAATGACAAATAGTCAGAATTCTAACTGGCTATTTCTTATCTGTCCAGAGACTCGAAGTATGAATTTACATTCATCCTTCGTAGTGAAGTAGTTCTTCGCAAATCTAATAAGAAAAATCTAGAAAAAAGAACAATAGTCCATGTCATCTTTAAGATATCAATTGAATAAGAAAAAGTAGTTGCCATCTGATGAAAACTGCCAAGCAAGTGGGTAGTCTAATTACTAGATGAAGAAGGTAGATACATATGATGAACCTTTTTTTAACGACCACCATTTTGCTTTGTTAGTTACATCTATCTATTTTGGGGATGAGTTTCTTGCTAGTTTGTGTTAGACATTGGATAAAATCAAGCCTAAAGGTAATCAACTTATCTGGAGTATTAAGATGACCAATGAAAATTTCGGCAAAATTTTCCCTATAAATTGGACATTTCTAGACATTAAGCCATCACAAAATCAACCAAAATTCAACAAAAAAACACAAACAAAAACATTAACTGCCACAACAATTATTTAATAAAACTAACCTAAAATTAGTTAAAGTTACTTATCAGTTTGGTGTAACACCAAAAAAGGGTTGAAGAAATGGGAAGCAAAAAAAGAGAACAAAATAAATTTCAAGCAAAGAAAGATAGAGAAAGGTGAGATAAAAAATATGCATACTTATGAAGCCCTAATGGAGAGAACCTTCAATCAGAAATACTTGGACAGCTATATTGCCATAAATCATGATGTCGCTTTAGAGTTTGTGCTCTTTGATTAATTCCCATTCTTAGTAAATGTCCCAATATATTTGCTCATGTAAATGAAATTGTGAAAAGAATCCAAGTGAAAAAAATGTCTAATTATCCTTGGATCCTAATTCTAATATAATCCCTATGCTTTGGTCACCCATACTTCTCTCAAAAGAATACGTATTGTTAGAAATAACTTCTATAATTTATTGAGATTTGTAATAGTGCACTTCAAAAAAAATAATAATAAAACCAACAAAAAAAGGTCTTTGAAATGAAATTTCGGAATTGAATTTGTCATATAGAGCCTATTTATCATTTTAAAAAAATGTCGTTTCGCCACTAATTTGAACTAAGATGTTCTATCACTATTTTCTAAAACTAATGTCTGCCAATTTCATTATAACCATGCATTTTGAACTATAATATTTTATCAAGTACCAATTGTCAAGATTGAAGAAGTCAATCTAATATAATATTTTTATTTTCAACAAGTTTCAAATTACTCGAAAAAATAATGAAATTCAAAACAATCAAACAATAGTAGGGTTTTGAATATTCATTAAGGTCTTAGTGATTCTAGCATATTTTTTACTTTCTTAATATTGAACTATTGTCACTAGAAATTTCTACCCTCGTTAAAAGCCAATGAAGAGATAGAATCATCCCCTCCCCAACCAAAAATAAATAAATAAATAAGTTTTTCATTTTTAGAATTTTACTAATGCATTTTGTTTTATCCATAAAATGCAATAAAACTACCCTAACATAGAATATTATCACTGAACTTGACTAGGTTTTACTCATTTGAAATTTACCTTGCAATATTGTTGGGAAATATGCCCTCTTAGACTAGGTTTCTGAAGTAAAAAATTGAATGTTTTAATAAAAGAATTTATTTTCAAAAATTATTTGTGAATTTACAATTTTATTTGTGCACAATTACATTTGAAAAAGACCCATTGTGTTTAAGTAAGTAGTCCATGTGAATGGAGATCTTTCACAATAAGGTATGGATCATGGGTTACTTAACACATAAACATTCGTTCTTAACCGATTGATGAGAATGGGAATCTCATCATGTCTAGGTTATTATGTTGTGAATTCTAAATGGGGAATGGCTTACCTTTAGCCAGTGAGTAGTCCACTCACTTCATGACATAAGCGTATTTCGAATACGTAGAACAGGACCTGTAGTAGTGGTTTCTAAAAGTACTATATGGTAGAAACCTTGACTACTACCGCTACAGCGTGGACTAGTACTCTACGACTTGAGTATGAGTTGGTGGTCTAACGAAGTTGGAAGCATATACTTTAATATACTATAGTTGAGGTTCTATCGTAGGGCCAATATACTTGCATGTTGGGTATGTGTGACTAGTTAGTTAAGAAAGACTTGTACAAGATGACTTCTATACTATATCGCCCCCTTGTGGTTGTCTGAATGATCTAAATATCCAGGGCCCTGGAAACATAACTTGGATGTTTGCTTTAGGATAGCTCCTTTGGAAAGCGGAAACAATCTAGGAGGTCGTGGATCATTGGACTAGAGGCCTAAGGATGGTAGATGTCATTTAGAGAGGTGTTAGTACACTTCTTCCTCTCTAAATGTACGACGATGTATAGAGGGGTATTTTAATCATTACACCTGTAGGTCGGAGACTTTGCTACCGCAGCATTATCCTTGGGATTAATATTTTCTTATAGTGATATTAGAAAATATTTAAAATACAAAATACAGCTATTTATATGGCAAGGGTATTTTGGTCATTTTAGTAGCCAAGGCGGTGTGTCTTTTGGTCCCCAGTATAGACCATGAGTCGTAATTAAATACGGGCTAAGGAATTGATCTTAAATTAAATAAAATTTATTTTATTTAAGTAGCCTGATTTAATTATTGGGCTAGAATAAAATAAAAATCCATAGAGAGAGAGAATTAATTAAATTAGTTTAGTGAGTTAATTAATTATTCAGGGCTTTGGCCCATTCGAATAATTAAAGATTAACCTGGAACTAAACTAATATAGGCTTATTAATTGGACTAGTTTTTTGGGCTGGAAAAATTAATTATTTGTTGGGCTATTAAGTTGGTTCTAACTAGAATAATTAATTAAGCCCAATAGGCTAAACTAAGAGTCTAATGGCCCAGTCCAGTTTAACCTAGGATTTTTATTTAGGTTAAACAGGAGGATTGGAAACAACGTTGTTGTAGAACATACAATCTCTGAGACGGCTTCTTCTCTGTGAAAAGCCAGGCATCTCTCTCTCTCTCTCTCCAGAAAAATTCCCTAGCCTATTAGTTGTTCACCAAACGGTAGTTAGGCAGGCCATATACTGGAAGACTGAGAGTTCGGTGATCACATATATGCAAAGACGGAGTAGGAGGCTTGCAGGAATCGCACCAAAGGCTTCCACCAGCACATCTACCCCGGTTGTGCACGTTCTGGTTTAGCCACCTTTGAGAACCAGATGGAGAGTTAAAAATTTTAAAACCTTAGGATTTTGATAGGGCGCAACCGGCGCCGGCTAGGGCTGCCGGAGTCGGCGTCGGCCTTGCCCTGGAATCCCCTATTCTTGTTTTTCCAATTTTTTTAATTTTCGCTTCCGCTGCGTGCCCTATGTTTCCCGCTTTCTATGCCTTCAAATATCGCTTTCAATCCTTAAACAATGAATAGAGTGAATAAAAAAGAAAATACCACCACCATGCAGCATATATTTCAAATTTTACCAAACTACTAATACTTTACAAATAAAAACTTTATAGAGTTAGTAGTTTAAATTAAAATCTATTGGATAAAATCAAGCCTAAGGGTAATCAACTTATCTACAATATCAAGATGACCAATGAAAATTTTGGCAGAGTTTTCCCTATAAACTGGGTGTTTCTAGGCACTAAGCCACTACAAAATCATCCAAAATTTAACAAAAAACACAAACAAAAATATTAACTGCCACAACAATTCACTACTAGAAAAAGGCTGATTACCAACTGTCAAATTCTGTTGGTAGGTGTCAAATTTTTGTTGGTAATACTAGTTTACCAACGGAATTTAGTCCGTGGGTAAAACGCTTGTTGGAAAGTGTTACCAACAAGAGATTTTTAAGTCTGTTGGTAATTACCAACAGATTTTATTGTTGGTAACATTATAGTTCAGTTGGTAATGATTTTTTTGGGATTAAGTATTTTATGTTGGTAATTTTATTACGTTACCAACAAACTAATGACGTCGTTGGTAAAGTCATTGGAAAATTTTGAATTGTGTATTTTGTTAGTAATTTTTTTTTTATATTTTCTCCAATTGATTATTTAGTTGGTAATGTTGTTGGTAATTTGCCAACAATTCCGTACCAACAAACTATTTAGTTGGTACTTAGTTGGTAAATGTCGAAAAAGAAAATGCGTATTGATAGCTTACCACCTACAATTTAGTTGGTACTGCAAACATACTCCGTTGGTATATACCAAAAGATAAATTTGTTGGTAAGCCATTGCAAGGTGGTGGTGTTACGTACCAACAACAATCTATTGGAAAGCACTTATAGATTGTTGTTAGTATGTACCAATTGATAAATCTATTGGTATGCACCTGCAATTTTGTGTTGGTGATGTCTGTTGGTATGTAGCAACAGATAAATCTGTTGGTAAGCACCTGCAAATATGTAGTAGTAAATAGTAATAGATTATGCGTTGGTAACACCTGTAAATTTCGTTTGATATGCACCAGCAGATTATTTATTGGTAAGTACCAATTGATTTTCCATTAGTAAATATAACTATATTATCACTTTATAATCCATAAACATATTTAATAAAGCAACCCTACATAATATTAAAAGTACATTCATACCAAAAGTCATGCATCCATATTGAAAGAACATCAATATCCATAACAAAAGTACATCAAACTATGATGTGGAAGAAAAAACAGATAAAGTAAATTTGTTATGAGCTTAAAATAATATTTTATTTCAATAGTCCAAAATATGAAATAAATTCAAGATCTAGCTCGTGAAGCATCCTCTCCCTTGAGTTCCTTGACTTCTGATGTTAAGGATTTCACCTCGGATTGCAAGCATTCATTCTCTTCTTGTAGTTCTTGAATAGCCTTGTATAATGATTCGTCAACACTTTGCAATTCTGACCTTTAGACATATTCTGTAGACTGTGCTGATGAACAAGATGAAGAGGATGACTTGTATGTAGTAGATTTTTCTAGGCAGCTCAAACTGAGGGATCCCATGCCTTAGACTGTATTACCCTTTTTTGGTGGTCCTACAACTCGCAACCAAACATCAACCTTGTTAACTGGTTTTGGTTGCTCCCCTTCAGTTGTTTGATTTGTTAGTTTCGTCTCTTTTTGCAATTCCTCTTGGTACTTTGCTTGTGATAATGAAAATAGTATAGTATAAATAATAACCCAATAGCAAAATTTATACATGCTACTAAAATAGTCCCAACAAAATAGTCTCCCAAAAAAATAGCCCCAACCAATAACAAGTTTCTAGAGAAAAGCAAATAGAGAAAAGAGAAGATAGAGGGGTTGTTTCAGCCATTTCAGTCACATTTTTTCAGCCACTTCAGTCACATTTTTCCAACCCTAAATAAGAGGACAACAATCTCGCTCACTGAAGCCACTTCAGTCACATTTTTTCCAGCCACGTCACTCAAAATTTTCCATGTAGTAGTATATTACCACTCAATTCACCAATAAAAAATCAACTCCCCTGAACGAACAACAATCAAGTCAGAACTCTACCACAATCAAACCAATTGTTCCAACACAAGTTTCAATATACCCAACACGTTTACAACCCACATTTCACAACTCAATCAAATAATCGACATACTCCTCCTTATAATTACCACAATAGAAACTCAACAATCCACATTTCAAAGCTCAAATCACTAGCTAACCAACACAAATGCAGTAATTAAACAACACAAATTAACCAATAAAACTTAACTTCTCTTGTCAAGTTTAATTGTATAAAACTAGTATCCAGTCAACTATAACTCAAGCTTAACATTTCACATCAAAGGTAGCTCAATCATATATTAGTTTAAACTCAGCAGGCAAAATCAGAATGAAACTCAACACAGTCAACTCAATTCAATTCAAATTTTAGAGCCAATCTCAATACCAATTGCACAATCTAGTCCTTAGTAGTTTAAGTCCAATCACACAATACTAATTAAATTATCTGTCTAATTATAACACCAATCCTTAACAATCAACAATTCAAACGGTTGTGGATTACTAGTTAATATTATGGAAACAATAATTTCATTGGATCCCCATTAAAATAACACCACAATCAGATTAGATCTCGTAAAACCAAAAGTAGAAATATGTTGATCGTGTATTTCAGTGGATATGACACTTATGTATATGTCCTCAGATTGCTTGTCAATATAGACAAGTTTTGGCACCTCTGGCAGCTCCTATTCCCCCTCTAACATTAGCCTTTCTCGTTTTAGCACTTGCTAAACCTCATCTTTAGTGTTTGTTGTGTGAGTGAAGACATAGATGTCCATCTGCGGATATTCTCGATGGTATTTCTCCTCCTACAAAATCGTCATAACATGTAAGTTGTAACGTATTATACATAAGAACAAAAAATACAAATATATTTCAAATGATAAATTAAAAGAAAATTCTATGTATTATACAAGCTTTCTCTTGTGTACAGTTGCTGGGGTAGATCCTCCTGAATGATTTGAGGCTCCTAAAACACTCTTCTTGTTTGCTAACATAGTCTTTGACATTTTCTTGAATGCATCACTATCCCATTATGCTCGAAGCTCATTGTAATGCTCTTCTTTTATGAAATCATGAGAGATATATCCATTTCGTACTTCTTCCATCAAGTACCTATAACTGTTATTGGCTTTTTTTCCCCCTATTTTGCTCTCATGATCGAATCATATTTGTGGTTCCATTTGTATTGTTTCTATAGTTTTCCCATACAAAATTACCAAATTAGCATAATAAGCATAAAATACAACCTATAGCTATAATTAGAAAAAATAAATTTAATACTAACTGCCCACTCAACGTACCATACATCCCTTGTGGTAGGTGGGACCTTTTTCCAAGTAGGATATGGTCCCAAAAACATAGATTCTATGGTTGGACGAATAGATCGCATGGGTTGTTGAGCGACTTGGCATTGCAAAGAATCCTACAACAAAAAATTAAATATTTAAGGATTTTGCTTGATACATTTATAATGAATACTAAATTTCAGAAAATAACAAATTTTGAAATCACTTACTCATCCCCTTCAATCCAAAATTCAATCTTGCCCTGTGCTGGTGTAGTAATAGCTGTAGATAAGTTAGAGTTTTGCACATTCTCCTGAGCTGGAGTAGACTCAACTTGATCATTAAGAGTGATAGGTGCAACTCGCTCATTGTGAGTGATTGACTCGGCTTGCTCAGAACGAATCTTTCGCTGGATGCTTTCTCTGGAATTGCTACTATTGTGGCCATCAGTAGGAGTAGGCAACGTAGGTGGTAGAGTACGAAAATCATCTGCTGCTTTGCGGCTAGTATTTGGAGAATTCTAATTTTCTATTAGGGGTGAATTCAATGGTTGACCCTCGAAGTCGTTATTTGATTAGCTTACATATCGCCCTACCTTTCGCCCTTTTTTTGGCATTCCTTTCCTACCAGGTGCCATCCGAAAATAATGTATAGAAAATAAGTGACTATGTCATTGAAAGAGAGGAGAAAAGTAAACAGAGAAAAGAGAAGATAGAGGGGTTGTTTCAGAGCTTGCAGGAGCAACAACTTCAGTCACATTAACAAGAGGACAAGAACCCCCCTCACTATAGCCACTTCACTCACATTTTTCCAGCCACTTCACTCATATTAAGGAACCTTTTGATGTAAGTTTTGATGGCTAAAGTTTAAAGAATGCATGTAGTTATGGGGAAACTTTTTGTTGTGAGCTGTTCAATGTTAGGGTGTTAACTGGTGGTCAAGAAGGTTGTTTTGGTGCATTTTTCATTCTTATTTGATGATTTATGAAGTGAAGGAAAATTCAGATAAATGGACAAAAAAAATAGAAACCTAGGCTGAAAGTAGTAGCTTAATAGCAAAAATTTATAAAAGAAATAGAGTAACATAGAGAATCCTTTAAGTTGTCACACCGAGAGATAAGAAAACCTTAGGAATTACTCTATACACTGTTGGACATCTCACTTTAAGGTTGATTGTGCCATACAATCTTAGTAACTGAGGTAAGATGTAGAAAATTTTATAACTAACTCAAGATGTCATAAAATTATGGGTAAGAACTCCATTGCTTATAGACGTTAGAGATGACCACAGGGGGTATATTGTTCAGCTACTGTTCTGGTCATATACAAATGGAGACAAATGGAATTTTCCAAAAGGAAAAGAAATGAAAGTTTACATACATAGAATTGTTCATACAAGCTACAAACATAGAAAATAATACATGGACACCAACTAAATATATTCTACAGTATTTTCCTTCCCATAGGAGTTCGCAGTTGGTGAAAAGGCTCTGAAGAGAGTTGAACCTTCAACCGTTTTATTGCAAGGCTACCAAATCCTAGGAAACCTATAAGAACTTAAAATACCACACTAAAGAAAAACTTATGATAAAGAAAACATGACCACGTAACACCCCATATAAACAAAATAATGATGGTGATTGGTGGACAATTCCCAATCAATGGTGCTATTCTGGTAGTATAAAAATGGAGGCAACTGAAATATGAAATTTTCTTAGTGGGAAAATATAGCCTGCACTGCTTTTCCCTTTCAGAAGTAGTTGTGGAGGGGTTAAGAGGCTCTGGAGAAGGTTGAACCCTTTGATTGCAAGGCTCTTAAGCCCCGGGTAATCCATCACAGCATAAGGTCACCATACTATAGAACTTGTTTCACACTGACATTTCCAATATCAAATACTAAAATTTATATCCTACAACTCACGTAATTCTGTTCCTATGCTTTAATAATTCACTATAATTATTAAAACCTTCTTGATGTAAATTGTTATGTAGGCTCAAATATGAGATGGATACCATCACTATATAGCTGCAATTGATCACTCATAATTACACGGTTGATATCAGAAATAGCTAAGGAACCTTGGCACGCAATCTGAAGGATGCATAACATGTCTAAAATCTAGGCCAAACAGTTCCCTAAACAACACGGGATGAAATTTTAGTTGTTTCCATCTAGCCTGATATCGACAAGCAACATGGTTAGAGAATGAAGATTATACTTGATTGGAGCATTTGCACTTGAAAAATAAGAATAGAATATCATGCTTCTAGAGCTAGAAGTTTCAAAAGGTTATCCATAGCTTCCCTTTAGTGCATGCATGAAATCTTGTGTAAATGCACTATATACACATCAAATGCATATAACTCTCATGGAAACAAGAATGAGATTTGATATCGAACCAGGTAAATTTTCTAGAAATTTTGTCACGCCCTGTTGTTAACAACTAAATATCTTTGTTATGGATATAGACAATTTAGTGAACACCACATTTTGATGAAGACCATGGCACATGGCATAAGATACTTATCCAACAAAGAGATAACAAAGAAAAATAAAACCATCATCAACTATCATGACATTTGTTTACATGTATATGCTCTAGTTAGATAACATTGAAATTTTTGTGTAGTTTCAAAAAAGTAGTTCATAAGAACAATCAAATCTTGTGCTTGAGTATCTTACATTAGGATTCTTTCAGTTGACAATGAACTTTCATGATTGCCATTCAAATTCTCTCTTCATTAGTTTGTATTTTCAAAGGATCTACCTATCATAGGTCAGCATTATTGATCTCAGAATGAGATCTTTCTTATTTCAGGAGGTTTTTAGGTAAAAATGGATTATGACAAGAGTCCATTCAATCTAAATAGAGACTAGCATTTAGATGTCCAGAAATGGAACCTCTATATGGCACCTGAAGTCAAAATTAACTTTATGTTCCTCTTTTCCAAATGCAAATATAAAATTGTTACCACTCTTTATTAATTGTCAGATTAAAATCATATATCAATTAAATGACAAAGGCCCAGGGGAAAAATGATGAAAATGAAACAATTACTGTTAACGTAATTAAACGGTTTTAAAGGACTAAAGATAATGTACTTTTTAAGACTGTAAATAGATGATACCATGCAATAATAGTAGAAAGATAATAAATACAAAACAAGAGGATAGATATAGAAGATTTGACATTTTCTCAAGCAGAAATACAATACAAAAAAAATGAAGTGCAAACATCATATGGCGGCATAAATACAGAAGCACTGGTTCCTAAAAGAAAAGTGCACAAAAACTATATACTACAAAACAAAACTGATTCCATCAACATTAATTCCTTCCTCGGGAGTAGAAAGTAGATATCAAATAATCCTTAACATAAAGTCAACATACTTAACACTATGAAGGAGAGAGCAAACATTTTGAACAAACCACTCCTTTTGGACCACCAAGCATACACCTCAAGAATCTAACTTTTACAAATTAAGAATCCTACTGTGTGCTTTACAAAAGATACCTACATGTCAATCCCCAAATTTTTCTTAAGTCTAGCCAAAAGAGCTGAACTAGAAAAGAAAAACCAGCTATTTTAAATTTCAAATCATACTATGGCACAAATATGAATGCATTGGTTTCTAAAAAAATGCAGTACAAAAACTATATACAGAAATATAGAAGCTCATGGAGTTTCCCAAGTAGAAATGCAATACAAAAAAAATGCAATATAAAAATCATATGGTGGCAAAAATACAAAAGCATTGGTTCCTAAAAGAAAAATGTAGTACAAAAACTATATACAAAAATATAGAAGGTCATGGATTTTCCTGAGTAGAAATGTAGTACAAAAAATGCAATACAAAAATCATATGGTGGCATAAATACAGAAGCATTGACATTTTCCTGAGCAGAAATGCCAGCAAAAACTTTCTTTGGTAAAGTGGTAAAGGAAGTTGGTTGGATAGCTAGATTTACCATATTCTGAATTTATGTTGTCATATACGTGAGACCATTCCTTGTTTATCTAAGGACAAACAACAAATGATTGAAGAAAGCATGGAACTGTACATGCATGCAACTATACAGTCATATTCATTATTTCCCATGTCTCTTTGAACTCCCATTAGTCAAATACATCTTCTGTCAAACTTCAAAATAAAACTATTGCATGCTTTACAAAAGAAACCTACATGCCAATCCTAAATTTTTGTTAAGCCTAGCCAAAAGATGTATACATTACAAAAATTGAGAAGTATAAAATAGATAGGATTAGCTTCTGTTAGTTGATATTATACCTAATTGGATTGAGGTTCTGTTAGTTGTGGACTGCTTCAACTTGTTCGACTAAAAAACCCACAGAATATAGCAACATCGTTAGGCTAAGAAAACACATAATCCCATAAGTTGAATGGTTTTTTACATTAGAGCAGTCCCAAAAAAAAAAAAAACTGTGAGACATATATAGAGATTATTAAGAGTTTTTGACATTAGAAAAAGTTGCAACAGTACTTTGATTGTTAAAAGTAGATGCAGTTAACATTTTAATATATGGGTATAATTGAGAGTTTCTTCACATATAAAGGGCATAATTAAGAGCTTTCATATTTCTATGAGTGTAAAAAAAATAAAGTCATAATTAGAATTTATTAACAAAATAAACCCAAATACATACCACAACTTCCCACAAAATACAACCAAATAATCTGACATAAAAAATTAAATAAAATCAACACCAAAAGGGAGATCTATGTGTTGGAATGTATGCCCTCTTAGACTAGGTTTCTGATGTAAATATCGAATATGTTAATAAAGAATTTATTTTCAAAAATTGTTTGTGAATTTATTTGCTTTATTTGTGCACAATTTTTGTTTGGAACAGACGCATTGTGTTTAAATAAGTGATCCATGTGAATGGAGGTCTTTCACAGTATGGTATGGATCATGGGTTATTGAAACACATAAATATTTGTTCTTAACCGATTGATGAGAATGGGAATCTCATCATGTTTAGGTTCTAATGTTATGAATCCCAAATGGGGAATGGCTTACCTTTAGCAAGTAAGTAGTCCACTCACTTCATGACATAAGCGTATTTCGACTACGCAGAACAGGACCAGTAGTAGTAGTTTCTAAAAGTACTATATGGTAGAAACCTAGACTACTACTGCTACAGCGTGGACTAGTACTCT
Organism: Voacanga thouarsii; assembly: GCA_026120185.1. Lineage (NCBI taxonomy): Eukaryota > Viridiplantae > Streptophyta > Magnoliopsida > Gentianales > Apocynaceae > Voacanga > Voacanga thouarsii. The sequence goes on from JANUWF010001027.1 coordinate 466,281, forward strand.
ATGACTTGAGTATAAGTTGGAGGTTTGGTGAAGTTAGAAGCATATACTTTGATATGCTATAGTTAAGGTTCTATCGTAGGGCTAATATACTTGCATGTTGGGTATGTGTGACTAGTTAGTTAAGACAGACTTGTACAAGATAGTTTCTACACTATATCGCCCCTTGTGGTTATTTGAATGATCTAAATATCCAGGGCCCTGGGACACATGACTTGGATGTTTGCTTTAGGGTAGCTCCCTTGGAAAGCGGAAACACTCCAGGAAGTCGTGGATCATTAGACTAGAAGCCTAAGGATGGTAGATGTCATATAGAGAGGTGTTAGTACACTTCTTCCTCTGTAAATGTACGGCGATGTGTAGAGGGGTATTTTAGTCATTTCACCTGTAGGTTGAAGACTTTGCTAATGCAGTATTGTCCTTGGGTCAATATTTCCTTATGGTGATATTAGGAAATATTTAAAATGTAAAATATATCTATTTATATAGTAGGGATATTTTGATCATTTTAGTAACCAATGTGATGTGTCTTTTTGGTCCTCGGAATAGCCCGTAAGTCCTAATTAATTTTTTGGGTTGAGAAAATGATCTTAGTTGAGAGGGTTTTATTTTATTCAGGAAGTTTAATTTTTTTGTTCATTTGGGTTCATTAATTATTTATTGGGTTATTTATTTAATCCCAAGAAAAATAATTCATGTTTATTATTTTGGGCTTTTCGGGTCCAAGAAAAATAATAATTGGCCCAATAGCCTGGACCATAGGATTTTTCCATACACAGTTTAGAAGAGTTTAGGGTGAAGCCAAAATTTATTTTGTAAATAATACTCGGATATTAAATTCCGAGAATATTATTTTTTAACAAAATAATTCTTTTTGTTTTACGACTCTTGGCTTTCTGTGTGGAAAAATTAAAAAAAATAATTAAAAAATTAAAAATAATAATATCCTCTCATGTGAGCCTCGTGGCTCTTTGTTTTTCTTCAAAGGCTTTTGGTTTTTGTTACCATAAGAAGCCATCAAAAAGCCAACAAGGAGGAGGTGTGTGTGTTTGATCTTCTTCTCACCCAAAGCTGTGTTCACCAACACGAGTTAGGTAGGGTATATTCTGTGAACTGAAAGGTTAAGCATTGCCGGACATTTTTGCACTGAAGCTTCAACCCACAGGAAAAGAAGCAATTCTTGAGCTTCAATTCATTCAATCATATTCTTCAAGGTTTAAGGCTCCAAGAGGTATGTTTTTCATGCCACCATGCTGTGCCAATACTCTGTTTAATGTTCATGTTCTCCATTTTCATTCACTGTGAGCATGCTCTGTAAATTGTCAATTCCTTCAAGTGGTATCAGAGCATGAATTTGATTGACTTAGGGACCATGTTAGTTAATAAAAATGGAGAAGAACATTGTTTGGAGCTTAAACATGTGATCCTTCGCTGTTTATGGTATAGGATATGTCTTCTGTAATTTTCAAGAACTCTCTGTAATTTTTGGCTTTGATGAGTTTGGATCGTGTAAACCCAATTTAAATGGGTATAGGCGGTTGTTATTTTGGTTTGGATGAGTTTTTGTAATGAAAAATGTCCATAGAAGCCAAGAGAAATCAAACCCAGAAGAATTGCAGAGAAATTGAGCGCAGAAAACATTTTGGAGAAGAAATGTACTATTTCTAAGCCGTCGAGGAGCCGAGCCGAGCCGCGCCGCCTAGCCGTCACTGTGCATGTTAGAGGATCCATGCCGATTGAACCGCGTAAGCCGAGCCGGATTGAGTGAAATCCAAGCCGTTTTCATTTGAAATGTTTGCAATTGAAACTGAGTCGTGCGCGCAGGTCGGTCAGCGAAAATGGTAAAAAGCGCGGATCTTGCTCGGGTCGACAACAGAGGAGAAGCGAGCCGGTTCGCGGGTCGCCGGGTTCTTGCTCGGATCCAGCAGGCGCACGCGCGGGCGCGTGCGCGAGCGGATCGAGCGGGGGTCAGCTGTTCGGGCGGGTTGCAGCTTGGCGAGTTGCGGCACACGCGATCTGGTGCGGCCGCGGTGGACCGCAGGCCAAATGGGCCCAGATCTGGTGCGGCCGGTGCAGTGGACCGCAGTCAAATTTTTTTTATTTTTTTAAATTTTTAATTTGGGTCCCATACCAGGCGAAGTTAATATTTTTGCAATAGTTTATATTCTTTGCATGAAAAATATTAGTAAAGGATTTTAGGATTAAACAAGATCATTAATTAATTAATTAATGTGTTTAATTCTATTATTTGGACACTTAGATTTAAAAATAGAAAAACATGAAAACGTTTACTGTTTTCTATCATGCTATTTATTTTGTGTACCTATGTGCGTGTTTTCTCAAAGACCAAAGTCCTTGGGAATATTTATGCAAGGAAAATATTTTTCTTTAAAAAATTAAATGGTTATTTTAACTTGAACAAAAATTTAATCTGTGGCATAGAAAATATGTTAGATTTAGATATTTTTTTTAAGTTAAAATAGAAATCCTTTTTATTTTATTTTGCACAAGAAAAATTGTTTTGTTAAATAAAATTGAGACCAAAGTCTCGGAAAAGTTTTAATTGGAAAATTTTTGAAATCATTAAGTTTTAACCTAAATAAAAGTAGTCCATAGAAAAATCTCTCAAATGATATAATCCCTGACATAGAGATTTTGATGGACTTGGATATTTTAATTTTAAGTTAAAGGAGAACTTAATGGAAATTTCAAACGGCTATTTTTCCATAAATTCGGTCCAAGAAACTTGATATTCTTTATTATTTTGTACATTAGACGAGTCAAAAATTTTTAGCTTGCCAAAAACCTTATTCATCCTCCCTCTAAGGTTTTTCATTTGGTCTCAGAGCTTGGTCTACATATTCTTGGTTTAAGAACCTTATAGAAAAGATCTTCATGGCAAGCTCTTCCTCTCTTCCATATGTTGAAGGATCTTCAACAAATCGCCCTCCTCTGTTCAATGGAAACAACTATACATTCTGAAAAAATAGAATGAAAATTTATGTGTGTTCTATCAACTTTGAGTTATGGAGTTTGATAGAAAATGATCCTTTTATTCCGTCAAAAATTGTTGATGGAATAAAATTACCTAAATAGAATGATAAGGTTAGTGTAGAAGACAATGCTAAGATGACTTTAAATTTTCAGGCTATGAACATTTTATGTTGTGCACTAGATGCAACTGAATACAATTAAGTTAGTGGTTGTTATTCAACCCATGATATGTGGAAATTACTTGAAGTCACTCATGAAGGGACAAATCAAATTAAAGAATCAAAACTAAGGCTTCTAATTCATGATTATGAATTATTCACTATGAAGCTAAATGAAAGCATCACTGATATGTTCACGAGATTCACTAATATCACAAATAGTCTCAAAGCCTACGGGAAGGTTTATTCCCTTGGAGAACAAAATCAAAAAATTTTGGATGCCTTACCTAAAAGCTGGCAGCCTAAAGCTCTTGCTGTGGAAGAATCTAAGGATTTAAAATCCTTACCAACCGAAAAGTTGATCAGATCTCTTCTAACACATGTGATGAAAATCCAAAGGTTTCAAGAATTTGATCATCATGATAGAGGTAAAAAGGGAATAGCATTGAAAGTTGAAAATGAAGATGAAGAAATAAGTCTATCGGACAGCAATGAGGGTATAGAAATAGACAATGAAGATTTGGCTATGATAGCAAAAAAATTCAGAAGAGTGTTCAACAAAGGGAACTACAAAAGAGGAAAGAAGTTCGTGAGAAAGAAAGGACAAACTTCAACATTCAAACCTCAATGTTATGAACGTAAAGGCACTGATCACTTCATTGCTGATTGTCTAGTTCCAAAAAGTAAGGAAGGAAGAATGCTTAGAAAGAAGAAAGACCTGAAGGTAGAGAAAGGTAAAGAATTGATGGGAACTTGGGACTTAAATGGGACTGAATCTGAGATAAAGTTTCTAAGAATGAAACTACCAACATATGTTTCATGGCCTTGAAAAACGAGGCACAGTCTTTGAGCTTCACTAAGTGGTTCTTGGATAGCGGTTGTTCAAAACACATGACTGGAAATGCAGCTTTGTTAAAGGATATACAGACCATAAATGAAGGATTCATTACATTTGGAGACAAGAAGAAAGAAAAGATTCTTGGTATTGATAATATTGGTAAAGGTTCCTTAACCATTATAAAACAAGTATTACATATTGAAGATTTGAAATATAACTTGTTTAGCATTAGCCAACTATGTGATAATGGCTGCAAAGTCATCTTTGAAAAGGATTCTTGTTCAATAATGGACAACTCAAATCTTAAAACAATCTTTACTGCCAAACGTATTGGAAATGTAGATGTGTTCTATCTAAATCACCTTTTAGCTAATGGTATTAGATGCCTATCCGTACATGACAATAATGGTTATCTTTGGCATAGAAGATTAGGTCATGTATATTTTGATTTGCTAAATCAACTGTCTTCAAAAGACCTTGTTAGGAGACTACCCAAAATAAAGATTGATAAAAACAAAAATTTTGATGCATGCCAATTTGGAAAATAAATCAAAACCTCTTTTAAACCCAACAAAATGATTTCAACCTCAGAACCTCTCGAATGAATTCATATGGATTTGTTTGGACCAATGAGAACTGTAGTCTTGGAGGTAAGAAGTATGTATATGTTCTAGTTGATGACTTTTCTAGATTCACTTAGACTTTATTTCTTGGACAAAAGGATGAAGACTTTTCTAAATTTTTGAAACTGATTAAATGCGCCCAAAACTCGATTGGATGTAAACTGATTTCTATAAGAAGTGATAATGGTAAAGAATTTTGCAACAATGAATTTACTCATTTTTGTGATGAAAATAGAATCTTTCACAATTTTTCAGCAACAAAAGCTCCTCAACAAAATGGTGTTGTTGAAAGGAAAAATCGCACTTTGTAAGAAATGGCTAGATCAATGCTTTGTGAAAATGCCCTTCCAAAATATTGTTGGGCAGAAGTTGTTAATACAGCTTGCTATATAGTAAACCGAGTTATACTGAGACCGTTTTTTAGAAAAACACCTTTTGAACTTATGTTTGATAAAACTCCATCAATCTCTTATTTCAAAGTGTTTGGCTGTAAATGTTTTATCCTTAATACCCGAGACAATCTTGGAAAATTTGATAGCAAGTCTGATGAGGCCATCTTTCTTGGATACTCTTCCAACAAAAAGGCATATAGAGTATACAACAAAAGAACTCTTTGTGTGGAAGAATCCGTGCATGCTGTATTTGATGAATCTAACAATTATATTTCAAAAAGAGGTGATGATGATGATGATGTAGGAAGTTCAAAGAAAGTCAAATTAGATCAACTCAAAACTCCACCGCTAGATACTCATGCAAAAGAAGAAGAAATTGAAGAGCTGCAAGCTGAACAAGGAAAAGTACAAACTAAAGATTCTACGAATCAACAATTGCCAAAAGATTGAAAATACAAAACTGGTCATCCAAAGAACAAATCATTGGTGATCTAAACTATGGAGTTAAAACTAGACGGTATTTCATTGACAATTTTTTTCTTCTCTCAAATATAGAACCTAACTATATTGATATAGCATTGCATGATGAAATTTAGATTATTGCTAGGCAAGAAGAATTAAACCAATTTGAAAGAAATTAAGTTTGGAAACCTGTCCCTAGACTTCTTGATCATCCTATTATTGGTACCAAATGGGTATTTAGAAATAAGCTTGTTGAAAATGGAGTTGTGATTAGAAATAAAGCTAGGTTAGTCGCCCAAGGATTTAATCAAGAAGAATGTATTGATTATGATGAGACATTCACTCCTGTTGCTAGACTAGAATCCATAAGAATGCTTTTTGCTTTTATATCTTTCAAAAATTTCATGCTCTATCAAATGGATGTTAAGAGTGCATTCCTAAATGGTTTTATTGAGGAGGAAGTATATGTTGAATAACCTCCTGGTTTTATTTGTGAGCACTTTCCAAATCATATTTTTAAACTTTCTAAAGCTCTTTATGGATTAAAGCAAGCTCTAAGAGCTTGGTATGATAGACTTAGTGGTTTCTTGATTTCAAAAGGTTTTTCAAGAGGCTTGATTGATACCACCTTGTTCATCAAATCTGATAATTTTGGTGATCTACTAATTGTTCAAATCTATGTTGATGATATCATTTTTTATGCTACTAACAACTCTTTGTACAAGATGTTTGCTAAGACTATGCAGCAAGAATTCGAAATGAGTATGATAGGAGAATTAAGCTTCTTCCTCGGACTACAAATTAAGCAAACCAAGGATGGAATTTTTATAAATCAAGCTAAGTATGCCAAGGAATTGCTCAAAAGATTTGGAATGAATGAAGCAAAAGAAATCTGCATACCTATGAGTACTTCTATAAAACTTGATCAAGATGAAAAGGGTAAGAAAGTTGATGAACATAAGTATAGAGCTATGATTGGAACTCTACTCTATCTTACTACTAGCCGACTAGACATTATGTTTTCAGTATATCTTTGTGATCATTTTCAATCTTGTCCAAAGGATCACATCTATGTGCAGTAAAATGCATATTCCGATATCTAATTGGCACATATGATTATGGCTTATGGTATCCTCACACTAACACATTTGATCTTGTAGAATACACTGATGCAGATTATACAGGCTGTGAAGTTGAAAGAAAAAGTATTAGTGGCCATTATCAATTTCTTGGATACTCTCTTGTGTTATGGCACAGCAAAAAGTAGGTGTGTGCATCCTTATCCACTACTGAGGCTGAATACATTGCAACCGGCAGTTGTTGTGCTCAAATTTTGTGGATTGAGAATACATTGCTAGATTTTAGTCTTAACTTTAATTGCGTACCTATATTATGCGATAATACAAGTGCTATTAATCAAACAAAAAATCATGTTCAACATTCTAGGAAGAAGCAAATTGAAGTTAAACATCATTTCATCCGAGATCATATGCTCAAAGGCGATGTGTGTGTTGAATATATTTCAACTGATGAACAACTTGTAGATATCTTCACTAAACCTCTAACTGAAGAAAGATTCAACAATCTGAGAAGAGGTTTGAGAATTACAAAAATCTGATAACTAACCTTTTTGCATAAGTCTTCTTTATTTGCAGGATTAGTGAAGAAAAAGTTTTTGGAAACAATATTTGTATCCAAAACACACTAACAACTGTTTGGACGCAGTATTTAAGTCCAAATCCCGCATCCAAAATGCATTTCTGAAAAATTCTTGTTTGGATGATTATTTCGGGTTGGGTTAAAATTCAAAACATTCTTATATATATATATATATATATATATACACATACATATACACACACACACACACACACACTCTCTATATTTTTCCTTATTCCAATTTTTGAATTTCAAAAAGCTGGTTTGTGTGTTTCTCTAAACTTTTGTAAAAAATTTATCTTTTCAATGCACTTTATATCACATTGCTCCAAACATTCAAAGCACTCTAATTTTTCTCAAAACCCTTGTAACCATTTCCTCCAAAAGTCTCTGTGTTCTTCTTCTTCAAAGAAAACCGCCAGTCCAAAAAGAAAAAGCCCTAATCTTACGAATGGCAAAAACGAAATATTTTGCACCAAAACCAAAGAAGGGGCATAAAACGTCTCCGAAGATGAAGAAAAAAAGTTCAACTTCAAGAAAAGTGAAAGTGAAAGAAGTCTCCCCTCAACCGAACTTCTCAGTATCACACTACGACTCATCAAAGTCTTCTCCGGAACAAATGAGTTCGAAAATCCAGGTACTCCATTTCATAGACTCTAAATGTGAAACTAATTATAATGACTGGGTTTCAAGGAACAAAACTGTTATTTCTGGATATCATGCAAATCCTTCAACCTTTCTAAATCTTTCAAATGTATTAGATATGTTTGAACACATTGGATGGGATAGTTTGCTTTCTATCGATGAGAAATTATTTACTCCACTTGTATGGGAATTTTATGCTAATTTAAGAAAAGGTCATCTTGAGGAAACTGGGAGAGGTTTCATGATTCGATGGTATGTGTCAAGACTTAAAGGAAAATATATTGAGTTTGATCACTGTCTGTTAAATAGGACTGTGATATGAGGGATGCTAGAATTTAGTATTTTGAGTTAAACAAATATCCAGAGGGAAATGATATTTTTTATTTGAAGAAATTTGAGGAAATCTTTACTGGAGGAAAGAGTTTTGGGAACTCCGGTAACAGAAGTACTAAATGGCTTAATGGAGTTGGAAGGATTTTGCACTATATGGTTTCCACTATGGTGGTTCCGAGCTACGGACATATGACTTCTATAAGCATTCTGCAAATGGTAATCATGTTGGCCTTAGCAGAAGGAAAGCAAATAAACTTTGGGTTTTTAGCTGCTAAATTAATGCTGCAATCAAGGAATACATCAAGCAAAGCTTTGCCTTATAGAAATCTGTTATCTAGAGTGTTCAGTCATTTTCATGTTGATTTAAATTCAGTTCTTTGTGATCGAACAAAAAGATGAATATTTATAGAGCTTTGACTCCTTTGAGAGAATGGGTTATGTGAGAATGGGTAATGAATGAAAGCTGTTAAGAGACACTGAAGGTAAAGAAAGAGAAAATTTGATGAAAATTAAAGTTGAAGAAAAGTCTGTTTCTGTTGCTGGAACAAAAAGAAAGTTTGAAGATGATCCTCATGTAGAATCCTCTGCTAAGGGGAAAGTAAAGGATGAGGGATTATCTGTGAGCATATTAGATGCTATCAGCTCATTGGCTGTGAAATTGGATAATCTCAGTTCTGAGCTTCAAAGTCTTGGAAACAGATTGACTGCAGTAGAAAAGACTACAAAAATAGATGCACATGTGTCTACTCCAACAATGTCTGCTCAAGAAAAGGAAACAAGAGAAGAACCGGTTATTGAAAAAGAAACTGCTCTGCCTGCCATGGAGGAACAGCATGCTACTGAGCAACCTAGATAAAATCTCCAATTAAGGAAACTGTAGCACCTTCTACATCTTCTAAACCACATGTCTTATCTGGAAAGAGATAAAAGCATGTTGTGGTGAAGAGAAAATCCAATAGGATTGCTGGTCAACACTCCAAAAAGGGTGCCGGATCAAAAGCTGAAACCATTAACATCTCCTAAGAAGACCAGTTGGGCAGAATGATCTTCAGTTGACATCATAACCAATTTACTTTCTGCAAATTGGACAATTTACTTTCCTGTCTTTAAATTATGCACAAGGATAACTACTAAAATTCTGCATATTGCTTAAATTCTGATCTATCTAGATTCTGTTTCTTCCACTTTCTTTCTGCTATTACTCTTTTTGATTGATGACAAAAGGGGAGAAGATTGAACTAATCTGATGTGAACTGTTATGATGCAATTTGAACTGATATGAACTGATCTGATATGATCTGTTATGATGCATATTGAACTAATCTGAACTATATGAATGACTGGGATATTGGTTAAGATATGAAGGGGGAGAAGATATTAGACTGATTTGAATGACTAGGAAGATATGAACTGATATGATACTGTTTTGGAAATTATTGATGTTGCTGCAATAACTGGGAGGACATTAGACTGATATAAATATAATCTGATACGATACTTTTTGGAAAAATGTTTACTTTACTGGATATGATTATTGAAAAATGATTGGAAGTTTCTGCTTGGAATGTTGGGATAATTTTTTTCTAAACTTCTACTTATAATACCTTATGGTTGATTTGATGAACTGCTTGATATAAAAATTGATCATCTCTAATTTCAGTTTATGGTCACTCAAATCTTTTTATCCAAAAATATTCTCTTCATAATGAAGGTATCTTTTACACTAATCTGAGAAGATGTGGATATGATTCTGTGACAAAATCAAAATTTCAGTCAGATGGATTGTCTTCCTTATGTTTAAAAAATTCTTTGAAAATCTGAAAAATTCATTATCCCATGCATTGTGCCAGGGGGAGTTTTGGACTCATATCTTCTTGATCCAAAAATATTTTTCTAAGAGTCATACTGTTTTAACACACATTTTTTTGGACATCCAAAACCCATATCCATAAAGGTTTCATACATACTTTCACAATTGTTTTGGACATATGTTTTGGACGAACAAAATTGAATTCAGTTTTTCCCTCTTATTTTGAAATATTCATATAGGCAAATATTAAGGGGGAGCATCTCATCATATAACTTGCCTACTATATCTCCTTTATTTATTGAATCATTACCTCCTTTTGAATAATCATAAGGATATGGAGATAAGATAGGCCATAGGCTCATTGAGCCATGTTTGTAAGTATATGCTTTAAAATTATCTATCTTAATCTCATAAGACCTATAATGAGAAATTTCATTTCAATGAAAAATATTCGTATCTCTCTCGATCAACATGTTATTGTTCTTTATATATATCATTTTTTATCAAGTTTGTTATCACTCAAAAAGGGGGAGATTGTTAGCCCTAAGGACTTTCTCCTATGTTTTGACTTATGACAAACATTGATGTGAACAAACTTGTGTAATCTATATGTGATAGGACATGTTTGACCTCAATTCTTCTAAGGCATTCAAATATGATTGTTAAGCAACTCTTAAGCAATAGAATTCAAGTATGGAAGATCAAAAAGAAGTTCAAAGTATATGAGATTGCATACCAAGAAGTCTTTATAGAAGAACTTTAGACTAGTAAGTGTTATTAAGGTATTCCTATTAATTCTTATGTCTCTTTATCCTTTGATTCAATTGATTTTTACCTTGAAGCACACAAAGAAAATGATTTCAAAGTTTTGAAAATCTCAGAATTTTGGATTGAGTAGTTTGGATAGTTCTACATCCAAAAGATTCGTCCAAAATCTTGTAAACAGTGTTGAATTGTTTCTGCCTGAAAAAGTACCATTTTGGACTTACTTTTTGGATGCATCGTCATCCAAAACTTAAGTCCAAAACACGGGTGAATTTAACAGAAAAATTATAGCCGTTTTATAGCCGTTGTTACTTCACTTTTTAACTCTATAAATAGTCTCTAAACAAGATTAGACTTAAGATTTTTGTGACATTCTTCTAAGAAACACTATTGCTCATCAGTTTTATAAAAATCTCCTTGTATCAAGTGCTTCAAAGTGAATTCATATTGTGTCAAAAGTAAAAGTGTTTGTACTTTATACCTTAGTGAACATCTGCTCAAATAAGTGAGCTTTTACTGTTCTATTAATATTCAATCTCCTTTGTAGTACAAGGTTATGATGTAAAACCCAGTTGGGGTGAACCTTGTTGTGATTGTTTAATTGAGAGGTTTTGGAAAACCTAGTGTGGTGATCCTCTCTTGTATGTGGTACAGTTGGATTTTATTAAGTGGAGTAAATGAAATCTGGTTGAAAATCCTTAAGTGTGAGCTTAAGGTAGTGGACGTAGATCTTGATAGATTGAACCACTATACATTCGGTGTCTCGTTTCCTTTCATAAGTCATTAACTATTCGTGTTTCTTTCTTTGTCTGAATCTAGATATATCTCAAAGAGTTCTTGGATAACTTCCTTTGTCACCATAAAGTCGGTCCAAGAAACTTGATGATCTTTATTATTTTGTACATCAGATGAGTCAAAAAATTTTAACTTGCCAAAAACTTTATTCACCCCCCCTCCCCCCCTAAGGTTTTTCACCAAAAAAAATTCCAAAATCACAGAAGCCTTTTTAGCAACATGCAGGTTAAGCTTAGTGGAAAGAAGAGTAGTTTTGCTGAAAACACACATACAAAACCAAAGAGATAACTACCAAATTAAAATATCCTCCAAAAAAATTAAAAGCACGAATACCCTTTTATATTCAAGGAAAACTAAATACCTTCTTTTTCCTCATAATTAGGGATGTAAACAAAATATCAGCACAACACCCATACTTCAACAGTCAAACACCCTAATAATTTTCAATACAAATGTGCTCCAAAATCACAAAAAAAATAGCAGCAAAACAGTTCAAGATTTACAGAGCATAAAATGTAGTTCAATACAAGAAAGATAGTGCATTTTATGGTAACTAAGACTAGAAATTGCTTATGCATAAGAAACAAAATAAGAAAGAAAAAGTGTGCTGAGAAATTTAGTCCCACCAACATTTTTTTAGCCACTTCACTCACATTTTGACAACAAAATCACAACTCCAACTCCTCAAAACCACAACATAAATATCAACATAACACCCACACATCAATAGTCAAACACCCCAATGAAGTTTTCCACTCTTGTGATAGATTTATGAAGATTTAATTTTGTTATATGATTTAAATAAGAACCATACCAATGCTACTTGGGGACAGCTTCAACCTTGTTTAACTGAAAACCCCATAGATTCCTACAGCTCTGCCAGTCCAAGAAAACATATAAATCAATGACGTCACTGGTTTTGGACATTTGAACAATCCAAAAAAAAAAAATAGAATATGGTGAAACTTTGAGCAAAAAGCTGCTAAATAATCAACAAATGGTCACGATTTTATTAGATAAATAAAACAAAATCAATATGTTCAACTGAATACATCCAAAAGAAATGACTTCAAAATATAAATATGTCTCAAAATTCTAGCATATTATAACTATTCACTTTCACTACAGAATTCGATATCTACTTCATCTTCTGACTCTGAAGTAGATATTACTATATCAGATTCATCGGAACTACTTATCAAGTGTTCGTCATTCTCTTGCAAACTAATATTAACAGAGGGATCCACATCTTCATAAATATTGTTTGGGTCCCTTAGATTGTCTAATGGATCATCCATAATATCAATACTTGGATTCTGCACTTCATTTTCTTGCAATGCACTATCAATTGTAGCCATTTCTAACGTTCGTCTTGTAGCGACATGACAAACATGCAACCAATCTACAGTATCCTTTCTGGGACTTGGATATAGTACAAAATACACTTGAGTTGCTTGAAATGCAAGTGCAAATGGCTCAAATTTGTTCCATAATCTTTTAGGATTAATATCAAGCAGTTTGTACCTAGGATGACTTCTTACTCCCACGTCATGTCTTGGATCATACCAATCACAATGAAATAAATAGGTATGTTTAACAGGCAAACCAGGATACTCCAGTTCCACCACTTCTTTCAAAGTACCATAGTAATCCACTGTGCCTCCATCATCATTATTAGAACCTTTTATGCATACGCTACTATTTGTAGTGGCTTTTTCTTTTCTATGAGCAACTATGTGAAAGTTGTAGCCGTTCACAAAAAACTGTGTATACATGCACACAAATCTCTTTGGCCCGCAAGTCAGATATTTTATTTCACCGTTTGAAACATTGTTACTTGGATCGTGCACCTATTTGACACAAAAATATTATAACTAAAAAAGATGAAATTAATTAGAATGGAAATTTGGGATGACACGACATTAAATATATTCTTACATATTCCTTCAACCATTGAACAAACTCTCTTTCCAATGCTAACTCTAAATCAGAATAAAAAATGTTAGTTGTATTAGAGCGTTTCTCAACCTTGAACAACCTGAATTTTATTAAATTAAAAAAAATGGTGAGATGTTAAAATTTATCTCATTCCAAAATAATTTGTGCAAATTCATACTCACTCCATATATAGTTGGACCTCTTCGGTATTTTGCAACACATACAATGCAGCTGTATCATACTCTTTATCTGACAGGCACCTCATCTTTGTAGCATCTGATGGCCGCCAGGACAGCTAAATGTTGAAATACTTGACCTCGTTAACTTATAAAAACCACCACCATCGTCATTTCGTTCAACCCTTCTACTCTTTGTTTTGACATTACGATCAAAGTAAAAAGTACAAAACGTCGAAACTTCTTCAACTAGGTATGCATTGCAAATTGAATCTTCAACTCTTGCTTTATTTTTCACCTTCTTCTTTAAATTGTACAAGAACCTATGGTTGGAGATTTATCAATATGGATATTAACAAATTGAGGTTTAAAAAATAATAAATTACATATTTAACTAACCTCTCAAAAGGATACATCCACCTATATTGCACAGGACCTCCCACTAAAGCTTCATACGGTAAGTGGATTGGCAAATGTTCCATTAAATCAAAAAAGCTTGGTGGAAAAATTTTCTCCAATTTACATATTATCATAGCAATATTCTCTTCTGGTTTCAAAATTTATTCAACAAGTAATATTCTAGAAGTCAAGTCCTTGAAGAACAAGCTCAATTCTATTAGAGAATTGCTAACAACATTTGGAAGCAAATAGCGATACTCTATTGGTATCAACCGAAGTATGAATACATGACAATCATGGCTCTTAAGGCCAAATAATTTGCATTGCTTCTCATCCACACATCTTGACAAATTGGAAACATAACCATCTGAGAATTTCAAAGATTTAATCCACTCACACAAAATTTTTCGAGCATTTTTTTCATACAATAGCATGCCTTTTGTTTCTTGGTACCGTCTTCTACTAACTCTAAATCCCTTCATCGGCAAATCTCATGTAAATCTCTCCTTGCATTCTCATAGTATTTTATCTTCCCCTTCACGTCAAAGATTGTATTGAAGATATTGTCAAAAAAATTCTTAATAATATACATTACATCAAGATTATGCCTAATGACATTTGTCCTCCAATATGGTAAGCTCCAAAATATACTTTACTTACTCCAGTTGTGGGATTTCCCTTATCCTTTAGGTACGTGATTCCCACCATTTTCAATGACAGTTGGAAAATCCTTCACCTGTGCCCATATTTCATCCCCATTTAGTCTACATGGGGGTGCTGAATCCTCAATTCGGTTCTTTCTAAATGAGCTCTTATTCTTCCGAAAAGGGTGGAGTAATGGTAAAAATTGTCGATGGCAATCAAAGAAGCATTGCTTTTTAGATTTTTGAAGCCTGAATGCCTTCGATTTTTCCATATAATATGGACAAGATAATCTACCAACTGTACTCTATCCAAACAACATGCCATGTGCTGGGAAGTCATTGATCGTCCACATTAAAGCAGTCTTCATCTGAAAATTTTGCTTCTTTGAAATGTCATATGTAAGAACTCTGACTTCCCATAGATGTAGCAATTCATCAACCAAAGGCTGCAAATACACATCAAGCTTCATCTAGGGATTCTTAGGACCAGGTATTATTATACTAAAGAAAATGTATGGCGTTTTCATACACATACCGGGTGGAAAATTATATGGTGTTACCATCATAGGCCAACATGAATACTGCTTAACAGATATCCCAAATGGAGCAAAACCATCAGTGGAAAGTCCAAGTCTTACATTTCGAGCCTCAGAAAAAAATGTTGGTTGTGCGCAATTGAAAACCTTCCAAGCTTCTGCATCAGAATGATGACTAATGGTGCTCTGAACGGATTCATGTTCCGCATGCCATCTCATATGCTTAGCTGTAGCTTTCAAAGCATACAATCATTGTAATGTTGCTGTTAATAGGAGGTAGTGCATTCTTGCATATGCTACATTTTTCTCCACGCTTGAACTTCCTTTTTTTGGCTTCGTTCTAGGATGGTTGCAAAACATACAGTGTGTGAACCCATTACACTCTTTTCTAAAAAGCATACAACCATTTACACAACAATCTATTTGGTCATACGGAAGTCCTAAACTAGATACAAGCTTTTTTGTCTGATAAAAGTTTTTAGACAGCTTATCCTCTTCAGGTGTGACATCTTTAATCAGCTATGATATTGCATCATAACAGGCTTCAGGTAAGTTATAATCAGACTTAATGTTCAGAAGTCGCACAACTGTGGATAACTGGGAGTGACTACAGCCTGGCCATAAAAGCTCATATGCAGCATGTAGCAGATCATAGAAACTTTGTGCATTCATATTAGGCTCTTCTTCCATCTATGTAGTTTTATTAAATCTTATATCATGCCCTGTTGCATCAAATACCATTTCCCTAATTTGATGGCTTACAATAGGACTTTCCTCCCTTTCATCATCAACCTCTATGCTATTCCTTCGCTGTGAACTAAAAGTATAAGGTTCCCCATGAGCATGCCATTGATAGTAATTTGGGATAAATCCCTTCTAACACAAATATAGCTTTACATCATCTACCTCAGAAAACCTACGGTTTTTGCACTTTAAGCATGGACACCTTATTTTTCCTTCACTAGTAAAATCAACTTATGCAGTTGCAAATTGAACAAACTCATCAATTCCATGAAGAAACTCCCTTGTTAACCCTTTTTTACTAGGTAAGAGCCTATTATATATCCATGCTCGAGCTTCTGTCATTGTATCAACCTGCGTTTGAAGACAAGCTATATCACCCATTCACCCTAAATACACACAAGCTTTTACACATTTCCCATGCATATACGCATATATACAAATGAATGTCAAATTTATAATGGATAATACCACCACCAAGGAACAAAAAGAAAAAAAATATAGAATAGAAAGATGCCAAGATCATACAATACCCAATAGAAATATCCATTGTTTTTGTTAGAACCGACATCAACCAGAGAAAGTAAGTATCAAGGTGGATTGTTCATTGGAAGAAAAGAAATAAGATATTGGGAGTAAATTACAACCACATAGCCATATAGTAGTAATTATAATAAGCTCACTCCACAAGAGACATTCGAGGCTTTCCTTGTTTTCTAAAGCAATCACAAATATTTTCTAACACATTTTCCTAAAAAGCTCATCATGACTTTATGAGGAAAAGAAAGGCAAATGATAAAGTGAACCATCAAATAACTTTTAAGCAGATGATAATTTGCACCATGTTATAACTTTTTAACATGCTGCCTAAAAATGATTAATCATTAGCATGTGTGGATAAATAAAGCAAAACTACCAATCATAGTGTACTACTGTACTTGGTGAAATTTGCATGGCTATTTCTGTATTTCATATCTATGTTAAGAAAAATGTTGTTCCCTATTATTGTTACTCAAAGAGAATCAAATTGATGCCTACAACACTTGTTTTGGCTAGCATGTCAAACAACTTGTTTTGGTTTCTTTTTTGTTGCGCACACAATTGAAAACCATTTTCCAAACAACTAGTTGGAAAAGGGGAAAGGATAATATTTATAACTAGCCATCACCCTTAAGTACAACACTAACGAATGTAATATATTCATCGACCATTTCTACCAGTCCTTTTCCTTTTTTACCCTCGTGGTTAACTTGTAGGTCTACTAAGGTCAGGGGTAGCTGCCAAAACCTGATGGATAGTACAATAGACTTTCCGGGCTCTAGAAAATCCAGTGAAAAAAGATATAGAACAATAGCAAGATTCAAAATTTGTAAGGGGTAAATGTTTCATGCAATAATGGAGCATTCCAGAGGAATGAAATTTTCCAGTATATATAGAGTATGTATGTGGTGTAAATATGAGGCTATCAAACTCTTAGTTCAGCTGAGCCTTCAATGGGTCAAGTTAATTTACAAAATATGATGGTTGTAGGTATGAAATATTACTAGACATGAATAGCCATTCTATTGAAGTAATCACTGCCATAAAACAACTGCATGTTTCCATATTATGGACATATATGTATAATATACAACTCGAGATAAATTACAATTTCAATCGTTTTATTTCCAACTCCAACATCCTTTCCCACATCACATCATGCAATTTTAATTCAGCAGCATAAAAGCTTCATTGATGTTGCAGTTTTCAACCACTGCTTTTTAATCAAGCAATATTTTCAACTTCCAACAACAAAGTAAATTATTCCTTTCATGATATCATACTACCCAATCACTGTGGAGCTAGTTATGTCAGAAAACATTAGAACTACCCACCCCAGATTTCCTACTTGTATGCCTTAATCAAAAAGTAAAGTATGAGTTCTATGCATTCACTTATTGAGAAGAGAAATAAAAAATAATAAGAATACATAATTGTAGAACCAATAGACTATATAACCGTTGCAAATTTGTGCAAAACCAGCATCATCAAAGAAAATGATATTCAAAGGTTTCCATACACCAAGAATTAACTGTTAGCCAAAAAAATGAGAAAAAAAAATCCTTCTTGTCACTCAAAACCAGAGGGGGAAAAAATACACAAATGGCATCCTTCTTGTATGCCCCTATTATTGTTACTCAAAAAAAAGAATTCCAAAGCCAGAAAAGGTTCATGCTAGCCAAGGGAAGAGAAAGAATAATAATTCCTTCTTGTCTTGCTTTATAAATAGAATAGAAACAGAGGGGGAAAAAGTACATAAATGGAGCGGTTTATTAGGTGCTAATGATAGGTTTCAACAAAACCAAATTCTTTTATTAAATTTTCTCTCTAATATTGGTCATAAGTAATAAAACCTTTAGTCTGTTCTTCCGTTTATGGATTTTCATACATAAAATCAGACATTCCACCACTATATTCGAACTGAAGCAGAAACCCACGTTTAAACTAAGGCCACAGCAAACATAGCAACAAAAAACTACAAGAGTAAACTCAAATTTCAAAGCCTTATTTCAAAATTAATACAAATTTCACACATCTCAACACGAAGGCGGCATAATCAAGTTAAAATTTTGTCTTAAACAACAATCAAATCGAAGAAATAGTACAATAAGGGATGATGCTTACCTGCAGTGTACTTCGAAGGTGCAAACTTAGGCAAATGTGGCCTCAAATCTGAGAGATTTTGAGGGCTTTTCTTTGTTTCTATGTGCATTAATGTGTGTCGCAGCTGATGAGAGTGAGAGGCATGCAGTGAAGAATGGTGACAATTGGTATTAGTAGCGAGAAGCAGAAGGAAGCACCGAGGAGGGTGAGGGTGAGGGTAAGGGTGAGTTGAATTACAACCTTGACAGTTGGTCTTATATTTACAACGTTGAATTATAATTAGTTACTATATTTCTGATTCATATAATATAAATACACATATATATACTAAAAATTAATTATATATATGTATATTGTTGTGTATATATAAATAATAGTAATAAAAATATTTTATGCAAATATATATATATATAAGTATAGTTATTATGTTTATATATATATATATATATATATATATATTTATATAATTACTATCAAAACTACTTAGTTTTTAATTTTAAGTTATTCTATTTTATCCCTCCTCATTGCCTAGACATTTTTTTTTTAATTTGAAAAAATTAGTATAACTTTTGAAATCCTTTTTTAAACAAATTTAATTTTGAGAATCCAATAAATGTAATTTTTTTTTTTTACCTTGTAATTCTTTGTTTCTAAATTTACTGCTCTTATAATTTATGATATAAACATAACCATATAAATAAATATTTTAAAGATGAGATAGATATAACCAATTGGACAGATTGCTTCTAAAAATAATATATAATATCATTATTTGATGTGATATGTCATATTTCTAATATAATTATTAGGGTCAATTTAGAGATCCTTTCAATTCCAATGAACTTCATTTTAATTTATTAATTTTGTAGCTATTCCCAAATATAGCCCCAATATTTGTATATAAAAATAAAATATAAAATTATTGTTTAAACAAACTGATTGAATTTACTTTAAACAAATGTTAGTCAATAGGCATAATATACCAAATAATTTTGGGTTGTTATATAGAGGTTATACTAGATTATATAGAAAAATATATCCAATTACTTTCAAATTTGTTCATGATAATTTTGTTAGCGATTTTAAAAAATCTAACGATTGAATCTTTAATTTGATATGCTTTTCTTTATAAATGCGTTAGGTTTTGGGCCGTTATATAGAGATTATACTAGTTTATGTGAAAAATATATCTGATTACTTTCAAATTTGATTATAATACTTTTTTTAAACAATTTTAATAAATAAAAGGTTGGATCGTTAATTTGATATGCCTATCTTTAAAAAGGCATTAGGTATTGGACAGTTATATAGAGATTACACTGGATTATATGGAAAAATATATCTGATTACTTTCAAATTTGGTCATAATATTTTTTTTAATAATTTTAAAAAATCTAGCGGTTGAATTTTTAATTGGATATGCTTATCTTTATAAATACATTATGTTGTGGGCCGTTATATAGAGATTATGCTAGATTATGTGACAAAATATATGTAATTATATTCAAATTTGGTCACAATACTTTTCTTAATAATTTTATGAAATTTAATGGTTGGATCATAAATTTGACGTCCTTATATTTACGAATGAGTTAGGTTATTGGCCGTTATATAGAGATTATACTAGATTATGTACCTAAATATATCCGATTACCTTCAAATTTGGTCAAAATACTTTTTTTAGTACTTTTAACAAATTCAATGGTTGGATCGTCAATTTGACGTGCTTATCTTTATGAACGAGTTAGGTTTTAGGTCGTTATATAGATATTATGCTAGATTGTTTAGCTAAATAAATTCGATTACCTTCAAATTTGATTAAAATATTTTTTTTACTGATTTTAAAAAATCTAAGGGTTGGATCATAAATTTGACGTGCTTATATTTATGAACGAGTTAGGTTATTAGCCGTTATATAGAAATTATACTAGACCGTGTAGCTAAATATATCTGATTTCCTTCAAATTTGGTCACAATATATTTTTTAGTAATTTTAACAAATCTAATGGTTGGATTGTAAATTTAACCTGCTTATATTTACGAACGAGTTAGGTTATTAGCCATTATATAGAGATTATACTGGTTTGTGTACCTAAATATATCCGATTACCTTCAAATTTTGTCACAATATGTTTTTTAGTAATTTTAACAAATCTAACGGTTGGATCGTCAATTTGACATGCTTATCTTTATGAAGGAGTTAGGTTTTAGGTCGTTATATAGATATTAAGCTAGATTGTTTAGCTAAATAAATCTGATTACCTTCAAATTTGATAAAATTCTTTTTTTTACTGATTTTAAAAAATCTAATGATTGGATCATAAATTTGACGTGCTTATATTTATGAACGAGTTAGGTTATTGGCCGTTATATAGAGATTATGCTAGATCGTGTAGCTAATTATATCCTATTTCCTTTAAATTTGGTCACAATATATTTTTTAGTAATTTTAACAAATCTAACGGTTGGATTTTAAATTTAACCTGCTTATATTTACGAACGAGTTAGGTTATTAGCCATTATATAGAGATTATGCTAGATTGTGTACCTAAATATATCCGATTACCTTCAAATTTTGACACAATATGTTTTTTAGTACTTTTAACAAATCCAACAGTTGGGCCTTCAATTTAATGTGCTTATCTTTATGAACGAGTTAGGTGTTAGGTCGTTATATAGATATTATGCTGGATTATTTAGCTCAATAAATTTGATAACCTTCAGATTTGGTTAAAATACTTTTTTTTTTTACTGATTTTAAAAAATCTAACGATTGGATCGTAAATTTGACGTGCTTATATTTATGAACGAGTTAGGTTATTGGCCGTTATATAGAGATTATGCTAGATCGTGTAGCTAAATATATTCGATTACCTTCAAATTTGGTCACAATACCTTTTTTAGTAATTTTAACAAATCTAGTGGTTGGATCGTAAATTTGACCTACTTATATTTACGAACGAGTTAGGTTATTGGCCGTTATATAGAGATTATGCTAGATTGTGTACCTAAATATATCCGATTATCTTTATATTTGGTCACAATACTTTGTCTAGTACTTTTAATAAATCTAATGGTTGGATCATAAATTTGACCTGCTTATATTTACGAACGAGTTAGGTTATTGGCCATTATATAGAGATTATGCTAGATTATGTACTTAAATATATCCGATTACCTACAAATTTGGTCACAATACTTTTTTTAGTACTTTTAACAAATCTAATGGTTGGAGACATGCTTATCTTTATGAACGAGTTAGGTTTTAGAACGTTATATAAAGATAGATTGTTTAGCTAAATAAATCTGATTACCTTCAAAATTGGTTAAAATACTTTTTTTACTGATTTAAAAAAATCTAATGGTTGGATTGTAAATTTGACCTACTTATATTTACAAACGAGTTAGGTTATTGGCCATTATATAAAGATTATGCTAGATTGTGTACCTAAATATATCCGATTATCTTCAAATTTGGTCACAATACTTTGTTTAGTACTTTTAACAAATCTAATGGTTGGATCGTAAATTTCACCTGCTTATATTTACGAACGAGTTAGGTTATTGGCCGTTATATAGAGATTATGCTAGATTGTGTACCTAAATATATCCGATTACCTTAAAATTTGGTCACAATACTTTTTTAGTACTTTTAACAAATCTAACGGCTGGATCGTCAATTTGACGTGCTTATCTTCAACAAATCTATTTTTCTTCTACTTAAACTTCTACCAACTACCTATGTCTATTGGTATTTCATTGGAACATCGACAGGGAAAAAACATTCCTCTTCCCTTTACCAACAGATTCCTATCAGATATAGTTACCAACTATGCATATTTAATTAGTAATCGGTTGGTAAATATTTTCATATATGCTTACCAACATATTACGAACAGATGACCAACAGAAATATTAACAACTAAATATGCACCATTGGTAATTCGGTTTGCAGTTTGTTGGAGATTGATTTACTATATTTCCAACGGATAAATTGGTTGCTAATGCCGTTGCTAAAAAATAAGCCATCATACTACCAACTATATTACCAACTGAATTAGCTACCAACTACCTACTTTTGTTGGTATTCCGTTGGTACATTGGCGGGAACAACATTCCCAACCTATTACCAACAAATTACCATCTGACACAGTTACCAACCACTTATATTTTGTTGGTAATCGGTTGGTAAATATTTTTTCACCCGTTTACCAACACATTACCAACCGACTACCAACAGCAAAATCACCAACAGAATATACACAGTTGGTAATTTGTTGGTAAGTAACTGAAATGCAACACATTTCACATTTGTTGGGAATCTGTTGATAATTTGTTGGTAATTACCAATTGAACTTGGTTTGTTGGGAATAGTCTATTGGTAATCAGCATTTTTCTAATAGTGATTATTCAATAAAACTAACCTAAGGGTAATCACCTATTACCCACGGGAATGATCACCCATCACTCACGGGAATCTATTCATATAAGTTAAACATATAATGTTTTTAAGTTGAAACGTATAAATTCGTGCACCTTTTGACTTGACGAGCAAAGCTAATGACAAAGAACCTCGGTAAAAAACAAAGCTTGTAATGTGAAGCACTACATTGTAGACAATAATAATGTTAGTTTTCACAAAAATGTAATAGTCACATAACCTATGAGTAGCAAGTAAGTTCATCCATCTATTGAATCCTAAAGACTTCTAAGCATGCCTTCATACTTACATATTTAATTCATGGCCAAAGAGTAAACAAATAAATCAAACTTAGTAATTCATGGCCAAAGAGTATACAAATATATCAAACTTAGTAATTTATTCATTCTTGCATCAAATAAATCAACAAGGAAGCCATTCATTTTCATAAATAATGCGTCTACACATAAGAGTGAAAAAGCACTAATGATTTTAGATCAGAAAGTTCTCCTTATCAAAAAAACATAGAATTCAGCCTTATTCATTTAGTCACACATAATAGAATCTCAGGCAAGTACATTTAATGGAAATAGAGTATAATTCCATAGTCAAGTTCATAAAGCAAAACAATTTTCAACTCATTGACTAAAATCCATAATTTTCAAGTCATCCCAATTGTAAAATAAAAAAACTCCATTCCACTAACTTAGCTTCCCTAATGAATCCCTTTTCCATTACAATTCTTACATTAAATCTCAACAAAGCATTGCCCCCAAACAATAAAGAAAATTTAAGTCTAGTTCCCCTTTTCTAACACAAAAGTCCAGTTTGAAGGCTTGTACATTATGATTGTGAGAAAATATCCTTCTCCACTAACTTATGCTCAAAATAAATTTCGTAGTTTGCTGCCTCTATCGTGTCTGCATATAGAACTTAAGATATAGAGATTTAACAAGAAAACCCAAAGAAAAATAAGGATTGTAAGATGCAAGAGTTACCTTTCAACCGAACATAAGAATAGTTAAACCATTTCTCAAGACAGAAAAATTAATAGCTGGGTGATGCGTGTTTTTTAGTGTAGAAAATATTGCCAACAAATTACACAATCAATCAAGCTTTAATTAAAATGACAACCACTAAAACCACACATACGGGTAAGTATACCCATCGTATAGTACATGGAATAGCAAGTATCAAATCTACGAGAACTTAGACTCCCACCTTACTTTATTCAAATCTTTATTGTTTAGCTAACAAAATAAGAAGATAATAAAAATAAAAATAAATAAAGATAAAAATGTATACAACTCAATGATACAATTTCATGTAATGAGACAATTATCTTGAAAACACCATATTAAATCACTTAGCATTCATCACAATCAATTGTCGTCTTGGCATCATGACAGAATATAAAGTAAAATTCAATCATTTCTCATGTCATGAATCTACTTAGATAAATTTCACTTTGTTTGTCAATCCATTAAATCACTATATTTTGATTAAATTAACAGATTTGTCATTCAAGCTAACATAACCAAAACATGCATTAAGCTCAATTCCTTATAAACATGAAATTAGCTAATGACCCTTTGGTTGAGGCGAAATAAACTAATATTTAATCACTTAGTCCATTAATCTTAACTTTGTCGTTCAAATCCATTAAGATTTAACAAATACGAAATTAATGAAATGAAACTCCTAACATCGTTTTGTCAAGTCAATTAGAAGAACTCGCATCAATAACCGATGATAACAAGTAATCAAATACCAAAGATAACAATAGATTGATCAAAAATTTCAATTAACTCAAAATCATACTCTCCAAAATAATATCTAATTACAATCAAAACATTAAACACATTATTATTCTAAAAAAGCAAACAAAGGATAAAAGATAAAACTCATAGACAAGCATTTCTTCTTCTCTTGAAAACCTCATTTGAACAATGTTCATTTGAATGGTGATTGAGCAGCTAGCTTGGAACCTTCAAATCACACATTTCTCTTATGTTTTTCTTATATTTATAAGCCTCCTTGATACCAAAATTCATTGCTTGAGAAGTCGAGTCCGAGTAGAATTTAGAAAATACCAAATTCGCGCACAACCGCCTCTGTGTAGAGTGGACTAGGCGCCAGGTCCAGTCAGGCCACCTGGCACTGGCTCCAATATGTTTTTGGACTCAATTTCCTCTTTTTCAGAGTAGAACTGGCACATGGTGCATTATTTGGACCTGGTGTCGGGTCCAAGTTGGAATCCTTCACTTTTCACTCGAAATCTACTCAATTCTGCACAAATTCATCAAAAATACGTTTTACAAGAAAAATATCAAATAGGAAGGAATATGCCTAGTTATTACAATAAAAATATCTCAAAACAACCTCAAATAACTAGTAAAATAATGATAAATTTAGACCCTATCACTGGGTCTTATTAACAAATATCCTATTAAGAGTTTTGCGAGCCCATATTCTATAGACAGATTTGCAGGAAAAAACATATATACAGTGCACAATAGTTCTCATATTGCATCTAGAATCTTTTTCAACTAAGTTCATTCAACAACTATGTATTTCTTTCCATAGGGGTTAGGCCTCACAAAATGATTAGCGTAAATTATCAGTATCAACCTATTTAGTTCCTTTGGGACAATCCTACATTTCTATCATCTCTTTGGGCAATAGCATCTGGTGTTCTAAGGGACATAACATTGATGTAGTTTTTTGTTTACTTTCTTGATGATCCCTTATCCTTGTTCTCGTATTTTTTTTTCTTTATGCTAATAAAATTTGTCCATTTATCTTCACAAAAATAATGTGAAAGATTAAGAGTTATCTTCAATATTTAAGTTTCTAAATTAGCATATATTATGCTTTATATGGATAAACATGTTAAACATACCATCAACGTTATAGTCAGTTATTGCTTAAGTACTACAACAACGCAGGAAGAGAATCTAGACAAATGAATTTGGGAGAAGAAAAAGGAAAGAAAAAAGGAAAGGTAATAATCAGCAAACAAGGAAAGAAAAAAGGAAAGGTCATAATCAGAATACTCAAAATACTATGTCAGCAATATATAGTTTATATAATAACCAGAAAATACAATATTACAAACACAAGGTTACAACTATCATAAAATTATCTCAACTCCCAATATAGAATTTATGTAAAAACCAGAAAAAATACAACTTGATGTACAAAAATTGCATCTATTACAAAACTATGAGATATATTAGAAGAACATGAGTGTTAACTTGAGTATTAATTAGAAAATGCCGAATCAAATTCCATTAATATTCATGAATAAAGCTGTTCATCACATTACTATTCATCACTTTTGGAAGTACCAAGTCCCATCATTATCAAACTTTGATCCAATTAACATTTAAAACCAAAAAAATACTTCTAAAAAGGATGGTCACGTATATAGAAGTCGTATACCAAAGTAAGCCCTATAGGGAGAGTTTGTTGAAGAAACAGATTTGGCACACCATGTAGACCTCTTTCATGTTCTCTCTTTGTAACGAGTCAAAGCATGTATAGTAAAGTAACAGCTCTGGTTTAGTTATCACGTCATTCATCAAAATTAATTCAGAACTCTTACAATCTCCAATTTGCATAATGAAAGGAAGGGGAAAAAACCCCACAAAAAAAACACCAAAAAACCATAAACAATAGTCAGGGGCTAAAAAGAAAACATAATATAAAAAGACTAATTTCTTTTGATCAAAACTAGAAATTTCCTAATGTATTTTATCACAAAATAATGACAGCAGCTTAGAACATTTACATTTTTCAAACCTTGCCATCTAAAATATATTTAGAGACCTTTAAATGCATAAAATTTTCAATTGCAAGAAATAGAAAACATCAAGTAACTGACTTTGCTTATTTATATGTCCTCAAAATTTGTTTCACCATCCATATCAACAAAAGTCACAAGCATATTGTCTCATCAACTAGTCATGCGAAACCACTTTTTTATATAAGCACAATTCAGTTACTTCTTTTCTAAGATTACAGGAAAAATCCTTATATCTCAAAACATTCTTCTACAACTATTGTACCTTAAGCATTCACCAATGGGCTTAGGCATTTCTAACATAGGTGGCTCTGCAGCAAAATTGTCCATTGAAATCAACCCAATCGTAAAATGCAGAATGAGTGTTAAGCTGAAATGAAATTGGCAAAAATTGTCACCAATGAATGCAGAATGAGTGTTAAGCGGCAAAAAATATCCATTGAAATTAACCCATAAGCTGAATGAGTGTTAACTTTATGTACAAGCAGAATCAACCTAATTGCATTACCAACTCATAGAATCGACTTACCAAACTTCGAAGGCAATGGCGGCTACTAACTGCTCGATGTTCTGCACACGATTAATGCCGATGTCGACCAATGACTTATGACGAAACAGAGGGGAGATGAGGTGTCGGAGATGACAAATAAACTAAGGCAACAATACTATAAGGGAAGGGGAAAGAGATATCTTCAAATTTGCAGTGAGATAAAGGGGGTGCACTAGAGGTGAGGTGTCGGGAGGCCAAAGGAAGAAGATGAAGTCTGGTCGAAAAAGGCAAAGTCTCAGATTTAGTCTTTATTTTTGCTAGGGCATTTTTCCATCGCTAATCTCTCACTGAATGCAAGGGTTTAGCAATGACAAAAATTCAAAGCTAAAAATTCAAACTTCCATAGCAAAATTCCCTTGCTGGTTTTGCAGATTTAGCTATGGTACATATCCATAACTAAACCGTCTCTAATTTATTAAATTTTTTAAAAAAACTCATTGTATTTCTGTTTTCACAAAAATATAATACTCATAATATCAAAAATATTTTTTATCTCTTTTAAAAATATTTTATTGATATATAAACATACTATGTATGTATATATATATATATATATATATAATAACATATACTAATATGTTATTATATATATATATATATATCTATATATATATATATTAATATATACTAATATATACTAAGATATTAGTATATATGTACATATTAGTGTATATTAATACACACACACACACACACATACATATATGCATAAAGCTATTAGTATATATTAGTGTATATGTGTGGATATGTATATATATGTTAGTGTATATATATCTAATATTGTAATATTAGTGTTATTAATATATATTGTAATATATACATATACACTAATATATTACTAACATATACTAATACATATATCTTAGTATATATTAGTGTATATAAGTGTTAGTTTATACACATCCACTATTATAATAATCATATATTCTACCAATATACATATAATATATTTAATTGTGTAAATTTACAACCTATATGACATAAAAATCACATACTATAACTATACACATATCCACATATAAATGAAATCAAACTATAAAGTTTTTTTCCTTAAATAGTTTAGCATCGGTTTTGAGAGGGCCTAGGGTATCGTCGCTAATCAGCGATGGCATATCGACGGTTCAGCAACGATTAAGGGTATCATAGCTATACCATCACTAATCAGCGACCTTACCTTAGTAACCATAGCTATGCTCTCGCTAATTAGCGAAGGTTTTGCTACGACCATTTACCCTAATTTCCAAAATATTTTTTTGAGAAACCATTTACATCCATAGCCAAACTCTTGACAGTTTGTGATGGTTTAGCAACAACACTTTAATTTAAAAATGCCAAGAAAATCATTTTTGCAGAATAATATAAGGCCGTAGCTAAACCCTTGCAATTAGCGACGATTTAGCTACGGATTCTATATCCTAATATTAAAAAATATTTTTTAGAAAAAAATTTTCTGCCGTAACTAAACTTTCACTAATTGCTGAGAGTCTAGCTACGATTTTTTATCTTAAAATTCCAAAAAAATATTTTTGAGAAAAAAATTAAAGCCATTGCTAATCTCTCACTAATTAGTGAGAGCTTAGCGATGGCCACTACTTCGTAATATTCCAAAATAATTTTTTGGAAAAATATTTAGAGTTGTAGCTAAGCCCTCACTAATTCGCTAGGGTTTAGCTACGGTAGTATTAACCTAAAATTTCGTTCAAGATTTGTAATTCACAAATTTACCACCGTAGCTAAACCCTCTCTGATTAGTGACAGAAAAATGAACTCTCGTTAAGCCGTAGCAAATTGTGTGAGTTTAACTATGGGTGGTCAACCCCTCGGTATATTGTCCCTCCCCTTGCTTGCACTGGCAATACTCTCACTAAATAGCGACGACCAACACCATCGTTATTACTGTGTTTTCTTGTAATGTTATCACAAAACCCACACAGATCTTGTGCGTATCTTAATTGAGGATATTGTTACTTGCTTCCATAAGGTGTGTCGTTCATGTTAACCAAACATTTGCTTGGACTCCCCATCACTAAGGAGGGTGAAAAAAAAAAGCTTTTATATGGTAAAAATTTTCTCTGAAAATTCAATACTAAGGTAAATGTGTTATTTATTTTAATATCTTTATTTTAATAAATTTTTAGAAAATGTTATGTTTAATAATTAATACTAGTATGTTTTGTCACCACATATAAAATAGTTGTAAAGCTTTCTAAATGAACTTGTGTTTTATTATGTATATATACAAATCTAAATTATTTCATACTATTGATAAAAGGGAACACTACAAGAAAACTGTGAATCTACCACGGACTTTTACCATGGAAATTTTTTTGTGGTAATCAACGATGGATTTTGCCACGAAACAACATAAGACAAAGCAAATTGTGAGGGAGAGAATATTATAGCTAATCCGTAGCTATTTGCCATGGAATTGCGATGGAAATAGTAGCAACTAGCAATGAAAAGATGTTTCATCGCAAATCTATAACAAAAAAAAAAGACCAAAAAATTATACCAAAAATTAGCCACCGATTTACGATGGAAAATTTTCCAATTATAACATTTCCCAATAAATTAAAAATAAGAAAATATAGAAGATTTCATTGCAGATCCCTAGCAAATTGCATTAGTTGTATTTCATCGCAAATCCGTGGCAATCTATCACAGATTTGCCACGGAATAAGTTTTTAATAAAATTAAATATTTTCATAGCAAATCACTACCAAACTGTTAGGATTTGCCACAGACTAGTTTGCCACAGCTTTTTGATCGTGGCCAATCCCTAGCAAACTGCTACGGATTTGTCACGAATTTATTTTTTCGTCTTTTTTGTTCTAATTCTTTTATTATATTAATTGTAATTCGACACCCTTTGAAGAGCAAAGATCAAATGTCTTATAAACTTTTTGATTTGTTTATCTGTAACGTATTTAGTCTAAAAATAGAATTTTGGGAATTAATAATAGAACATGTTTTAAATTTTTATTTACTAGTTCCGTGGAAAATCTATAGCAATCTGTCACGAATTTGCCACGGAAAAATAAATTTCTCAATTCTTTCGTGGCTAATCCGTGGCAATCTGCGAGGGATCTGCCACGGATTTGATTTTTTTTACATTTTTTTGCCAACTATTCTATTATATTAATTCATATTAATTCTAATTCAATACCTATTGAGAACAAATATGAATTTTTGTATTCTTTTGTCTCCTTTTTGAAACACTACCTTATTGTTTTTAGATTTCGATAATATTTATATGTTAATTGTATTGATGAAATAAATAATACGTGTAATAAAAAGTAGCAAAATAGGTATGTTACTTATTTTGAAATATTTCTATGAGCTTTTTGAGTTTAATTTAATGTATAATGATTGAGAATATATTAAAAAAAAATGTGTTATGCAAAATAGATATAAAAAGATTGTTGAATATATTTTTATATATTGGTTTCGTCGTAAATTGCCACGGAATTGGTCCATCAAGTTGATTTCATGGCAAATCCGTAACAATCTGCCATGAAAGAATAAATTTCTCAATTCTTCCGTGGCTAGTCCATAGCAGCCTGTGAGGGATCTGCCACATATTTGATTTTTTACATTTTTTATCTATTCTTTTATTATATTAATTCATATTAATTAAAATTCAATACCATTTGAGAACAAATATGAATTTTTTGTATTCCTTTATCTCTTTTTTGAAACACTACCTTATTGTTTATAGATTTTGATAATATTCATATCTTACTTGTATTCATGAATTAAATTATACGTGTAACAACATGTAGCAAAATAGGTATGTTATTTATTTTAAAATATTTCTATGAGCTTTTTGAATTTAATTTAGTGTATAATGATTGAGAATATATCAAAAAAAATGTGTTAGGCAAAATAGAAATAAAAAGAATGTTAAATATATTTTTATTTATTGGTTCCCTCGCAAATTCATGGCAATTTACCAAGGAATTGCCACAGAACTAGTCAATTGAGTTAATTTCGTGGCAAATCCGTAGCAATCTACCACAGAAGAATTAATTTCTCAATTCTTCCGTGGCAAATCCATGGCTGTCTGCAAGGGATTTACCACGAATATGATTTTTTAAAATTTTTTTGCCAATTCTTTTATTCTATTAATTCATATTAATTCTAATTCAATACCTATTAAGGAAAAATATGAATTTTTGTATTCCTTTATCTCCTTTTGATTTACTATGTTATCGATTTTAGATTTCGATAATATTTATACTCGGTGATTGTATTAATTAATCAAATTATACGTGCAACAATAAGTTGTAAAATAAGTATGTTACTTATTTTCAAATGTTTTTATGATTATTTTAAGTTTAATTTAATGTATTATGATTGAGATCCATATCAAAAAAATGTGTTAGGCAAAATAGAGATAAAAATAATATTGAATATACTTTTATTTACTGCCCCTTGCAAATCCGTGGCAATTTTCCATGAAATTAGTAAATTGAAAGAATTCTATGGCAAATCCCTAGTAATCTGTCACGGATTAGCCACGGAATCTCAATTCATCTGTGGCTAATCTGTGACAGTTTGCGAGGGATCTGCCACAGAATTGCAACAGAATAAACTAAAACGATGTTATTTTAGTATTCTTAGGCAAAAATCTGTCTTGCCCATTCCATACTTAGGCAAAAATCCTCTTCCCACGGAAAATTTTCGGGTTCCCTTTCATATCTCCCTACAGGCTACTACTTTCGCACTCCACTACCCACCATAGTCAGCTCTCATTTCCCCTTACCGTCTTCTTACTCCTTCAAATTTGCCGGTCAAAGTAAGACTTCTTTGGTAGCATCAATTTGTGTACTTTCCCTTTGAATTCCCAACTTCGCTGGCGCCATTGCCTTCATCTCCAGTTAATCTCCCAAATCGAGCCTAAAACTTAAAGCTACAAGCTACAATTGTTGGCAGGACGACTAGAATTCTAATTATATTCCCTATTTGCCACCCCATTTTGCATAAAGCTACAAGCTTTCTCCTCTTCTACTTCAATCTTTGACTCTTCACCATCCTGCCCAGTGGCTACTGCAACTGTAAGCCTTCACAAGTCACAATCTTTATCTTCTTTGCTATGACTTTTATGGTTAACTGAAGCACTTTTTGTTTTTCTCTTTCTTTCTTTCTTCTGGCTTTGGTTCATTTGTTTTTTATTTGTGGAATCTGAAGCTCATGGTAGTAAGATATGGTTTTTCTTTTTTATGTTTGTTAGAGCCCATGTTGTACTGGATTCAATTGTCGTGCTCATTCTTGGGATGGTATTCGGCATAAATACCAAATTAGTAGCTGTAAATTTTAGCCAGTGTATTGATTTAGGTTTCAAAACATATCATTTTTTCTTTACTAATTTATTTAGATGGTATTCTAGGAAGGAATTTGGCTGATTTTGTATTCAAATAACTGTTTTATTTGTTCCCTAATGGTGAAATAGAAGTCTACAATATGTTTGTTTTTTATATGTGTTCATGCATATCCCGAACTATAATAAAGAAAGACCTCTTGCATCAGAGGGGTGTCTTTCTGCCTAGTTAGCAAATGTAGAACGTAAGAGTTTCGTGTCTAGGGTGAGGAAAGTAAGCAATTTCGCATCATGAAACTTTACTGGGTATACAGCATTTTGTTTAGGAAACAGCTACGGGTTAGTGATGCTTGTGTTAGAATTTGGAAACTTAATCATCTTCTGCTTGTCAAATTATCAAATTGATGATCTATTTGTTTATAACCATCTTCCAATATTGTGTTTCTCTTTCTAGACTGTGGACAACGATCTTGCACTGAAGATATCTATAAAAGCGAGGGCAACATAGTAGCAGTTGTTGCAACTTTTGCTGAGCTGAGGGATCTCAAGCTGAAATTTCTTTTCCAAGGTATGTAGAATTTCTTATTCTATTGAGTCGTTATGCTTTTCACTTTGGTTACACTTTGGTTCTCATTCTCTTCTTGAAAGCATAATAGCATTCCATCCAAGTTTAATTGTTTTCCAACAAAAAAAATGGGAAAATAAAGATCATGATTAGGAAAAACTGAGAAATTTCAAAGTTGTACAATAATATTATTCGAATTGGAGGCTCTGGTTAAGTCCAAGTCAACTTCTTGAAAGTCTACTTTAGAGGTTGCTATACTCTATTTTCAAAATAAGAAAAAGTAATTCTTATTCTGAAGGGCAAATCAAATTTTGTTAGCTAATGTATAGGATTATCTTGCTGTTGCTTTCTTAAGAGACATTTGTCATGCAAATTATAACTTATCTCATCATGCAGCATAAGAATGAGGGAGTCATTGAGGGCATAAACAATCTCTAGGAATAGAGTCCCTATACAACCACGTCTAATTATACAGCAAATTATTTCTTTGTGACTAATATTAGATGTTTGTTGTTATTGACTTTCATTCCACTTTGATCATCTTGGAAAATACTTGAAGATATTCAAAAAGGATAGTTTGAGCCAAAAAACTCAAGTTTATGATGATCTGGTACATGAATCTGCCACTGAAGATAGTGCTATTGGTATTATTAGAATTTTAGAACTTGAAGGAGAACACAAGGAAGGTTTTGGGGAAGTTCCATGTCCTGTAAGCTGCCTTACAACATATCAATGACCTTGCTCATAGATGGTCTGTGTGACAGATTAGTCTGGATGCACAAAATTCCTACTATTATCATCTTCCTTGCAATTTCATCTTCTTCTTTTGTCATAATTTGATCCTGTAATTTTAAGTCTTCATCAACCATGACACGATGCTATACCCAACGTGGAAAATATGCTTCATTGCTACTGCTCATTTCGACATTAACTACATTCCTTCTCCCTCCAACCATTTCTAGAATCATCGTACCATAGCTATAAAAATCTGACTTGTAGGAGACTCTCCCAAAATTTCTACTGAACACCTCAGGAGCAATATAACCAATGGTTCCTCTAGCTCCTATCATTGACACTATACTTTCTGTCCTGCCACATAGTTTTGCCAATCCAAAATTAGAAATCTTGGGACAAAAATCTTCACTGAGAAGAATATTGTAAAATTTGCATATTGCACCCTCTATGTAAGTATTCTAATCCTCGAGCTATAATAGTAGCAATTTCATGCAACCTCTTCATTCCCAATTGATTATCATATTCCTTATGGATATACTTTTCTAGAAATCCATTTGACAGGAACTCAGAAATGAGAGCTCTTCTTCTACCATCAAGACATAATCCTAGAAGAGTAACAACATTAACATGGGCAGTTCTGCTAATGCTTGCAACTTCATTAATGAATTCTTCTCCATTCCTTTGGTTGTGTTTAGAATTTTTACTGCAACAGGACGACTATTAAAAAGATACCCTTTATAGATATCACCATAACCTCCCTGACTAAGATTACATTTGAAGGATTTTGTAATCTTTATGATGTCAGAATAGCTTATCTTCTTGGGCTGAGGCATCTATGCTGCTTGATCATGGCCTCAAGGTTATTGTTATCTCTTGTTTTCCCCTTATAAAATTGTAAGATCGATCCCTCTAAACATATCTTCTATTTACAATACAAGATGATAAAGCAGGCTAACAGTACTATTAATTTATTTTGATCCTGGAAGCAAAAAAAGAGATGTTGATAAGAACACTGGACTATATTCCCTCCATCCAGATTTGAATGTCCCATTTTGAATTAGATTAGAATAGAAATTTGGATATTCAAATCCAAACAGCTATGAGTAGTTGTCAGCCAGTCATTGCATCTCTACCAAAGGGTACAAAAACATCACAAAAAGATTTGAACTATTCGCAAATGTGCACTGGAAAGATGAAGGATGCCACTTAGCAAAGAAGATTACTTACCAATGCCAATCTTCCATCCCACATTCACGCGACCCCTACAATATATCAATCCCTTTTGGAATCTGAGAGGAGTGAATACTTGTGACAATTTTTTTCATTTTAACATGTTTCTATAGCTGTTGGATTGTCCTTGCATATTGCTATTTATTTTGCTTTCCTTGATGATGATATATGCTATTTAGACCATGTAACTTGATTTCAAAAACTGAGGCCTTGCTATTATAATAGGAATGGTCTCTGAGATATTTCTTCTTTTTGTTCTCTTATCTTTGAATTGCTTTAGGCTTTTTATGTGTTATCTCAACCAGGGTTATTATTTTGCAGCATTTGGCTCCATATCCATCACTAAAAAACATTAAATCACACAAGAAAAGTGTGTGGCTCTTGAAAAAATGAGGAGATGTTCTGACTATTGTAGTTGTACTAGTATGTCGATCTCTTCACTTCAACCTGATACACAATACTTCATTTTTGTTTTCCTAGCCTTTTATTTTTTCCTATTTGAAAAGTATATTGATTGTTCAAAAGGCGTTCAATTTCTCTAGGGGATCCTCAGGAACATTTGAGCTGATGTCATTAAATTTAAATAGAAGAGATAATTTCTTATTCTATTGAGAAGAGAATGAGAATACTATTATGCTTTTTAATAGATAATATCTTATTCTATTGAGCTTATGGCATTAAATTTAAAGCTTAAGTGTCTGTGCTTTTTTTTTTCCAGTTTGTAGTAACTTTGGAGGGTTGAAGTGGCAATATGAATGTTTTACTTCTGTCACTGTTCAGATAGTGAATATAGTTGATCATTTTAGAGGGTTGAACTGACTTAAGAAGCATTCCAATTGATCATTTTTCCAATTATTTTTTTCCTTTCAACTAATTTTGGCCTTCCTTGTGAATCATTTTATTTCTGAAAATTAGTGAATACATTAAGTTTTCTTTTCAGCCTTTAGTTTTTTTTTCCCCTGTAGGTGCTACAATCAACATTATTGCTAAATTAAGAATTGTGAAGAAAATGAAATTCCTGTCCTATTCTTGGAATGTTGTCTACTATCTTTAATATGAAATTTTTCTGAAGGGCCATTTTCTATTTAAACAGCTTTGCAAGAGTAGCAGTAGCTTTTCTTCTTTTTAAACTCTGTCGTTCAGTTAATCACCTTTTAATTTCATACTTCATAGAGACGTGTTAGTTTCTAGATAGAATGGCTAATGCAGGACTGCCAGTAGTTTTTATATCTATTTCAACATTACAGCAGTGATAATTGTTCATTCGCCATCTTGAAGTGTTAGTATACATAATGTAGATTTATTTGATATCTGGCTCCTGCTGTTCTTCAAAGTTAACTAGGTAATACAATAGTACTACTTTTTTACCAAAGTTTAGAACAATTTCTCAATAAACTGCTTGGGCAAGATTGCTAGTCACTTGAAAAGATTATTCTATTGTTTTTCTTTGGAATCATTCTCAGTAAATACCACATAAGTTGAAAGACTCTTCTTCTTTGAAACTATGGTTAAATTGTCTTCCACTTAATTTTTTGCTCAATTTTTTCATTTCTTTGACCTTATTCTTTTATTGTACTAGAGTTATTTCCTATTAATCAATATTCATCATTTACATATTTATTTTTTCAACTTAATAGATGTCACATCAAGGTCGAGTTAGTCAAAATTCATTCAAACTCATGGAAGAAAATACTTCAACCCACATAGTAGTAGAAATCCAATAGAATATCCTATGTAATAGTTTATAAGAGTATTGAACTTTAAGTTGGAGAATCTCAATAGAAATAACAGAGCATTGTGAGATCCTAATCCTAATCCATAGTTTTGCTG
This sequence comes from Voacanga thouarsii, assembly GCA_026120185.1. NCBI lineage: Eukaryota > Viridiplantae > Streptophyta > Magnoliopsida > Gentianales > Apocynaceae > Voacanga > Voacanga thouarsii. The sequence continues at coordinate 503,284 of JANUWF010001027.1, forward strand.
ACATTGATATTAGAGATTTGAACAACTTCTTGGCTTGTGAAATTTGCTTTTGTATAATGAATCCATTTGATTTTGGCCAAGTTTTTTTAGGACTATTTGGACATTAGTTGCTTTTTTGGGACTGCCACAGGACATTACTGGAACCGTGCGTAAATCACAAACTTAGTTGTTTTAAAGCTTCACAAGAGGGAAAAAAAGTGAGATAATGATATTATTTGACAGCTTCTCTCTTTTTTGACATTTATAGGACCTCCGCTTGATTTTATCAACTCTACTTCCAGTGGTTTGCATTAGCGGTTTGCATTAGCAATGACTGCAAACAACTTTCGAATTTTTCAATAGGATCGAATGTGTCATTTTTCTTAAAATTGAACACTTTGTGCAGTTCATTTATTTTTGCATTACCACAAAACTTGTCCCATAAATTTGTTTGTGAGTTTTTTTTTTATTTTTTAACTTATCCATTCTTCTATTCTCATATATTGGTAGACTGAGATTGTAGGTTGAGTTCATTTCTCATAAACTCTAACAGAGGTTAGACTTTATCCTTTTTCTTGTGTGTACTTTTGACATGAGTGACACTTTTTTAGTATCTATTGTATGCATCATGCACTTGAATGAGTTTTTTTAACATAATATTTTGGTATTATTTTGTTAAATGTGCTATCTTTTTACGTACTTTTTGATTTCTATTATGTCCTATGGCAGTATGATGGAAGTATAAAATTTTATTGTATGCGTTGCTATATATAATTATGGTTTTGTCTTTTGCCATATAATTCTGTTATGGAAGTTGAGCCAACGAGGGTCTCATGAACTTAGTGTCCATATGTTTTGGGTGTTTTATGCATGGTTTGTAGAATGAGACCTCATTTTTTAACACAATGCCAGTCCACTAGGCCCTTTAAAACGTCATCAATGAAAGTAGATATCCTTAATTTATAGCTTTTCTCTTGTATGAACAAGTTGAACCTGTTGGGAATATGCCATCTTAGACTAGTTTTTCTGATGAAAATATTGAATATGTTAATAAAAGAATTCATTTGTTGGAAATCGTTTGTGAAATAATTTTCTCTATTTGTGTATATTTTCATTTGGAACAGACCCGTTGTATGTAAATAAGTGATCCATGTAAATAGAGGTTTTTCACAGTAAGGTATGGATCATAGGTTATTTAAACACATAAACAGATGTTCTTAACCGATTGATGAGAATAGGAATCTCATCACGTTTAGGTTATTATGTTATGAATTCTAAATAGGGAATGGCTTACCTTTAGCCAGTGAGTAGGCCACTCACTTCATGACATAAGCATATTTCGAATACGTAGAACAGGACCTGTAGTAGTGGTTTCTAAAAAGTACTATATGATAGAAACCTAGACTACTACCGCTACAGCGTGGACTAGTACTCTATGACTTGAGTATGGGTTGGTGGTCTGGCGAAGCTGGAAGCATATATTTTGATATACTATAGTTGAAGTTCTATCGGAGGGCCAATATACTTGTATGTTGTGTATGTGTGACTAATTAGTTAAGACAGACTCGTACAAGATAGTTTCTACACTATATCACCCCTTGTGGTTGTCCAGATGATCTAAATATCCAGGGCCCTGGGAAACGTGACTTGGATGTTTGCTTTAGGGTCGCTCCCTTGGAAAGCGGAAACACTCCAGGAAGTCGTGGATTATTGGACTAGAGGCCTAAGGATGGTAGATGTCTTTTAGAGAGGTGTTAGTACACTTCTTCCTCTCTAAATGTACGGCGATGTGTAAAGGGGTATTTTAGTCATTTTCACTCGTAGGTCGAAGACTCTGCTAATACAGCATTGTCTTTGGGGTCAATATTTCTTAATATCACCATATTTCTTTATGGTGATATTAAGAAATATTTAAAATGTAAAATACATCTATTTATATAGTAGGGGTATTTTGGTCATTTTAGTAGCCAATGCGATGTGTCTTTTTGGTCCTCGGAATAGCCCGTAAGTCCTAATTAATTTTTGGATTGAGAAAATGATCTCAATTGAGAGAGTTTTATTTTATTCGGGAAGTCTAATTTATTATTGGATTGGAATAAAATAAATGGAGAGAAATTTATTATCTGGTTTAATTGGTTAATTAATTATTCAGGACCTGGGTCCAGTTTGAATAATTAGAAAATTAACTGTGATTTAAACTAGAGGAAAATAATTATTACTTAATTATTTATTGGGTTATTTATTTAATTAAATCCCAAGAAATAAATAATTAAAGTTTAATTATTTTTTAGTTCATTTGGATCCATTAATTATTTATTGGGTTATTTATTTAATCACAAGAAAAATAATTAATGTTTATTATTTTGGGCTTTTTGGGTCCAAGAAAAATAATAAATATTATTTTGGCCCAATAGCCTGGACCATAGGATTTTTTTGGACACAGTTTAATAGAGTTTAGGTTGAAGCCAAAATTTATTTTGTTAATAATATTTGGATATTAAATCCCGAAAATATTATTTTTATCAAAATAATTATTTTTGGTTTCATGACTCTTGGCTTTCTGTGAAAAAAATAAAAGAAAAGAAAAAATAGAAAAATGTCTCTTGGCTTTCTCTCCCTCTCGTGGCTTTTTCTTTCCTGATTGTTGGTTTTCTGTTTTCTGGCTTTTGGTATTGTTAACCATAAGAAACCAGGAGAAGAAAGCCAATAGTGAAGTGGAATAAACAGCCTGTGAAAATAAGAGGAAAAACCGGACGATCATTTCTTCATCCAAATTGAGTGCTCACCAACGGATTTAGGCAGTGGTCATATTCCATGAACTGGAAAGCTAGCATTCCACCAGAGGAGAAGAAAGAACCGGAGATGGAAGTAAGGAAGCTTCACTGGTGTTCATCCCACGGATGATGAAGAAAGCTATTTTCTGGCTTCAAAGCATTTCTTCAATGTTCTTCACGTTTTAAAGGCTCCAACAGGTATGTTTCGAGCCCACCATGATGCTCCAATGCTCTGTTGTTCATGTTCTTGTTCCTCCATTTTTATACCATGTGCATGCTCTGTAAATTTTTCAATCCTTCAAAACCTTTGCAATGTAGTTTGCAAGAACAAAAAGGACTTGTCATGAAACAATCTTGCTCTTTTTAGATTTCCAATACTAGTATTTAAGCAGTCAAATGGTTCACTATTGTTTGTTTACAACAGAAGTAATTATTCTATATCAATTTCATACCTGTCTACTTGCCATGAAATCCAAGAATGTTCTTGTGTACACTAACAACCTTCAATCAAACACCATTTAAGAGTATTAAAGAAGCTCAGTTTTAACCTGATAATGGCCCCAAATCCACTGTAGGGACATGAACTAGAACAGATATATTGTAGCACTAATAGAAAATAAGGAACCCAGGCTGGACTTCCCAGCCTTCTCTCATCTTTGATTATCTGTATTAGGATAGACAAGTTAATCAAACCACTTCTCAGAAAATTTATGCAAACCTCCAAATCTCAACTTAGCAACACAGATTGACCACCATATACACTAATTCAAAAGGAAATAAGAAGAAAAATTATATGACTTCTTAGTAAATCAAGCAGTACAAAGCTCCATTTCTTTTCATGGACTCCCAGGCTGTTTATCAATCCATTTTATGGCAAAAGACTAATCAATCAGATGAAAAAAAGAACTACTGCTCTTTATTTAGCTAGGATTGTTCAAGCAACTTTTTGAGTAATGGAGACTTTTTGAATCTAGCAGCAGCTAAGCTAAAACCTATGTAAGAAATGTGTTGAAACTAAGAATATATTAATATGCAACCAAATGAACCTAAAAGTTATTCTTAACCAAACCGACGCCAAGGAGCAATTTACCACTCACTGGCTGTAGGTCATTCTACCCATGAACTTTCCGTGATACTTTATGCAAAAATTCATAAACTAAATCTCCCTCATTTTGATTATCCTTTATCTTTGGCTTCTACCCATCCCTATTTGGACTTTTATAGTCCAAAATAGAAATATACAAAGTCAAGCATTAAACCTCTTCCTCTGTTACTACTCAGTATTGGCATCACCTTCAATCAAGCACAAAGCCACACTAATGCTGCAAAATATTTATACACCACCATACACCTCTCTTTTGCCACCATGGTATGATTATTCCACTCTATGGCAGTTATTTCAACATCAAAAGACCTATTATAGTACAAAATATTTCTTCATAGAATATATTTTGCTTCATAAAATTGAAACCTTGAAATAAGTGGTTCATCATTTATCTTTGGCTTCTACCCATCCCTATTGAATATATTTCATAATGATTTTCCTTGGTGATCCAATTTGCAACCACGTTCAATTGCTTTTGTATAATGTATTCCTAAAAACCATCTAAATATTTTTTTTTTCCCAATTTTCTTTTCTAGAAAATTTAATAGAGGATAAGAGCTAGATGTATAAGCAGTATGTGACTGGTGTTAAAGGAATTACAATCGAATTTGTTAGGGGAGTCGATCAATTTCTTCAATATACTTTATCAAGAGTAGCAACATCAACTAATCTTAATGAAGTTAGATGTCCTTGCGCAAAGTGCAACAATTTGCATCATCATACTATGGAGGAAATCAAATTACATTTGTATAGAAAGGGATTTACTAAAGATGATTATAATTAGACATGTCATGGCGAAGAATTTCAAAATTTCCCACATATGTCCAATGTAACTGTGGATAGAGATGCTTTGAGATCAACCAGTTGGTATCGGGAAATGGTCATAGATGCAGCAAAACTAAATTTTCATCCAGATCTATCCTCCCCTACTACTGAAGAACCTCCTAATTCCAATGCTCAGAAATTTTATGACATGTTGAGATCTGTAGATACTCCCATATAGGAAAGGTGTACAAGCCACTTACTCATGTCTGGAGTATCTCAATTACTAAACATTAAATCAGAAAATAACATGTCAGAGAAATACTTCAACCAAGTCATACAATTGATGAAGGAGATTTTGCCTCAAAGGAACAAGATACCCTGTGACTTCCACCAAATAAAGAAGTTAGTTTTCGGACTTGGGTTACTAGTTCAGAAGATTGATGTTTACACCAATGGTTGTATGCTTTATTGGATAGATTAGAAGTTTTGCAGTCATCCTCAGTACATGAGTAGGAAGAAGGTAGGAAAAAATAAGCAGCCGAAGGAAATCTCCTTTAAGCGAATGTATTATTTCCCTATTACACAAAGGTTGCAAAGACTTTATGCATTCAAAACAACTGCAGAACACATGAGATGGCACGTGGAGAACCCTATAGAGCAAGATATGATGAAATCATCCTAGAGATGGTGAAGCTTGGCAGCATTTTAATCAGACTTATCTTGAATTTGCAAACAAGATTGAAAAACCTTAGAGAGGGGGGTGAATAAGGTTTTTGGCAAACTAAAAAAAAAAATTGAATCGTCCGAAATGCAGAACAAAAAAGATCATCAAGATTCTTAGACCAACTTTATAGTAACAAGAAAAGCTATCTAAGAACTCTTTGATATATATATGTTTAGATTCAGACCAGAAATGGAAATGCAATTCAGTAATAAAAGAGATAAGATACGGTATGTATAGTGGTTCGATCCTTCAAGATCTACGTCCACTCCCTTAAGCTCACACTTAAGGATTTTCAACCAGATTTCTTAGATTCCACTTAATGAAATCAAACAATATACCATAGAAAAGATGATCACCACTCTAGGTTTTCCAAAACCTCTCGAACAAGCAATCACAACAAGGTTCAGCCCAACTGGGTTTTACACCACAACCTTGTACAACAATAGAGATTGAATATCAATAGAACAATAAAGAGCTCACTTATTTGAGCAGATGTTTGCTCGGATACAAAGCACAAATACTTTTACCTTTAACACAAAATGAATTCACTTTCAAGCTTTTTGATAAAAGGAGATTTTTGAATACGTTGAGCTATAGTGTTTCTTAGAAGAGTGTTTCAAAAATCTTATGTCTAATCTTGCTTAGAGGCTATTTATAGAGTTAAAAAGTGAAGTGCCAATGGCCATAAAGAAACGGCTATAATTTTCTGTTTAAACTTATCCGTATTTTGGACTCGCATTTTGGACGATGATGCATCCAAAAGGTAAGTCCAAAATGGCACTTTTTTTAGGCAGAAACATTTCAACACAGTGTACAGGATTTTGGAGGAATCTTTTAGATTCAAACTATTCAATCCAAAATTCTGAGATTTTCAAAAACTTTGAAATCTTCTCCTTTGATGCTTCAAGGTAAAGTCAATTGAATAAGAAGATAAAGAGACATAGGAATTAATAGATATACCTTAATAACACTTCCTAATCTAAAGTTCTTCTTATAAGGACTTTTTGGTATGCAACTCCATATGATTTGATCTTCTTTTTGATCTTCCATTCTTGAAATCAATCAAGAAAGAGTTGCCAAATAATCATATCTGAATGCCTTAGAAGAAAGAGGTCAAACATGTCCTATCACAATAGATTACTCAAGTCAGTTCATATCAATGTTTGTCATAAGTCAAAACATAGGAGAAAGCCCTTAGGGCTAATAATCTCCCCATTTTTGAGTGATGACAAACATAAAAAATAATACAATGTATTAAGTGAACATATTGATAGAAAGAGATGCAAATAAACATTAAAAAATGCAATCTCACAGTATAGGTCTCAAAGAGAGCTTGTGAAATAGATGATTTTAAGAAATTAGCTTGTAAACATAACTCAATGAGCCTACAGCCTTTTATATCTCTTTATGAATATTCAAAATGATTTTGATAAAGAAGAGATATCAGACAAGTCATATGATAAGATACTCCCCCTAAATATCTACTTATATGAACATTTTAACATAAGAGGGAGAAACAAAAATCAAGATTTGTACGTCCAAAATATGTGTCCAAAATAGTTTTGGAAGTATGTATAAAACAACAGGTCTTTTCAAAAATCCATTTTGGATACAGATTTTTAGAAGTCCAAAAAGGTATGTTCATAATTCAATATGACTTCTTAGAAGAATATTTGTTTGGATCAAGAAAATCTGAGTCTAAAACTCCTCATTACTCAATGTACGAGATAATGGATTTTTCAATTTTTCAAGGAATGTTTTAAAGAATCTAACTGACTAAAATTTTGATTTTATCACAAATCTAGTCTCAGAGATACCTTTAACATAAGGAAAATTCTTTTGAATAAAAATTGAGTAACAAAAAAAAAACTAAATATCATAGGCAGAAGTTTAGTCAGAAAATTATTGCAACTATCCAAGCAGAAGATTTTCAATAATCATATCCAGTAAATCAGTCAGTTATGCTATTTAGATCAAATATAGTTCATATCATTTAATTTCAGTGCACAACAATTCATAACAGTTCATAACAGTTTATAATAGTTCATAACAGTTTATATTAGTAACAGTTCATGCAGTTCATATCATAACAGTTCAGATCCCAGATATTTCCATATATCATCAGTTCAGATATTTCGATATGCCATCAGTCAACAATTCATCTTTTTCTCAGTTCCCGGATAACAGTTCAGGTAGTTCAGTTCATAACAGTTTAGATCCCAGATATTTTCATATATCATCACTCCAAATTATTTCCATATGCCATCAATCATATGCCATTAGTTCATGCAGTTCATCTTTTTCTCCCCCTTTGTTTTCAATCAAAAAGTAGAATATTAGAAAGAGAGCATATCATAAACAGATAGGAAATATGCATAATATAAGAAAGATGCTAAAAATAAACAAGTATCCAGAAGAAGCAACAATTATCCTAAAGTATAATCTAAAAACAGAAAAGTAAATTATTCAAATTTGCAGAAAGTAAATTGTTTGAGAGATCATCAGAGGATCATTCTGCCCAACAGTGCTGCCTAGGAGATATTAATCGTTTCAGCTTTCGAACCGAGCACCCTTCTTAGAGTGTTGACCCGCAATTCTATTTGATTTTCTCTTCACCACAACATGTTTCTGTCGCCTTCTAAAAGATTTTGGCTTAGGAGGAGCCACTGTCTCCTTGAGTGGAAATGGTTTCTGAACTGGTTCAGGAGAATGATCCTTTTCTGCAGTAGGCATATCAGATTCTTCCTCTAAGATAGGTTCATCCTTTTCTTGAGCAGATACCATTAGGGAAGATACTGGAGCAGTAGGTTTAGCAATCATTTCAACTACAGATATCCTATTTCCAAGACTATGAATTTCAGAACTAAGAAGGTCCGATTTCACAACTAAAGAATTAATCGCACCCAGTATACTCTCGAATAAGCCTGTGTCCTGATATTTTCCTTTGGTAGAAAATTCTGCCTGAAGAACATCATCAATTTTCCTTTTTGTTCCTATGCTAGGAACGGATTTTCCTTCATCTTTGATCTTCATCAAATTTTCCCTTTCCTTTCCCGCAGTATCTCTCAGCAATTTTCATTCATTATTTTCCCTCACATAACCCATCCTTTCAAAAGAATCAAAGCTGTAAACGTTTGTCTTGGATAAATCACTAGGAGCAGAATTTAAATTAACTTGAAAATAACTAAACACTTTGGTCAGCAAATTTCCAAAAGGGAGAGCTTTACTTGAAGTATTCCTCGACTGCAACATCAGTTTTGTTGCTAAAAACCCAAAGTTCATCTGCCTACCCTCTGCTAGAGCCAACATAATTATCATCTGCAGAATGCTTATTGAAGTCTTATGCCCATAGCTTGGTACTACCATGGCAGACACCATGTGGTGCAGAATTCATCCAACTCTATTAAGTCACTTCGTGCTTCTGTTTCCAGAATTTCCAAAGTTCTTCCCACCAGTGAAGATTTTCTCAAAAATTTTCAGAACAAAAATATCATGTCCTTCAAGAAACTTATTCAGCTTAAAGTATTAAATCCCAGCATCTCTCACATCACATATCCTATTCAACAGTCTATGATCAAACTCAATATCTGTGCCTTTTACCCTCGACACATACCAATGAATCATGAATCCACCCGCAGTTTCATCAAGTCTACCTTTTCTTAAATTAGCATAAAATTCCCAGACAAGAGGAGTGAATAATTTCTCAACAACAATCAACAAACTACCCCATCCAATGTGATCAAACATATTCATAATATTTGACAAATTCAGAAAAGCAGAATGATTAACACGGTAACTAGAGATAACCGTCCTATTCCTTGACACCCAATCATTATACTCAGTTTCACATTTAGAGTTAATGAAGCGAGGTACCTAATTTTCAGAACTCATTTGTTCTGGAGACGACTCAGAGGAATCATAGTGAGATGCGAAGAAGTCTGGTTGAGGAGAAATTTCTTTCTTTTTTGCTTTGCTTGAACCCGAAACCTTTTTCTTCATCTTCGGAGATGATTTGTGACCCTTCTTTGGTTTTGGAACTGAAGATTTTGTCTTTGCCATCAGTAAGATTAGGGCTTTTCTTGGGCTATTGGTTTTTGAAGAGGAAGAATACAGATGATTTTTGGAAGAGACGGTTACAAGGGTTTTGAGAGAAAAATCAAGGTGCTTTAAATATTTTTGAGTAATGTGAAATAAAGTGTTTTGGAAATATAAGTTTTTCATAGAACTTTAGAAGGATGCGCAAACCAATTTTTTGAAATTCAAAATTTAGAATAAGGAAAATATTAATGATGCGTTTTAGAACTTGACCCAATCCGAAAATATCATCCAAAAGAGTGTTTTCCTGAAATGCATTTTGGATGAAGGATTTGGATTCAAATACTGTGTCCAAATCAGATGTCGGTGCATTTTGGATGCAGAACACTGTTTTCAAAACCTTTTCCTTCACAAATCCTGTATAAAGAAGACTTATGCCATATGGTTAGTTATCAAATTCTTGTAATTCCCAAACCTCTTCTCAGATTGTTAAATCTATCCTCAGCTAGAGGTTTAGTGAATATATCTGCAAGTTGTTCATCTGTTGAAATATATTCAACACATACATCGCCTTTGAGCACATGATCTCGGATGAAGTGATGTTGAACTTCTATGTGCTTTATCCTAGAATGCTGAACAGGATTTTTTGTTAGATTGATAGCACTTGTATTATCACACAATATAGGCATACAATTAAAATTAAGATTAAAATCTAGCAACGTATTCTTCATCCACAAAATTTGAGTACAACAACTCCCGGCTACAATATATTCAGCCTCAGTGGTGGATAAAGATACACACGCCTATTTTTTACTATGCCATGACACAAGAGAGTGTCCAAGAAATTGACAATAGCCACTAGTACTTTTTCTTTCAACTTTACAGCTTATATAATCTGCATCAGTGTATCCTATAAGATCAAATGTGTTAGTGTGAGGATACTATAATCTATAATCATATGTCCCAATTAAATATCGGAGTATGCGCTTTACTGCACATAGATGTGATTCCTTTGGATAGGATTGAAAACGAGCACAAAGACATACCGAAAACATAATGTCTGATCAGCTAGCAGCAAAATAGAGTAGACTACCATTCAGACCTCTATACTTATGTTCATCGACATTCTTACCTTTTTCATCTTAACCAAGTTTTATAGATGTACTCATAGGTGTGCTGATTTCTTTTGCTTCATTCATTCCAAACCTTTTGAGTAACTCTTTGGCATACTTAGCTTGATTTATGAAGATCCCATCCTTAGTTTGCTTAATTTGCAATCCGAGGAAGAAGTTTAGTTTTCTCATCATACTCATTTCAAATTCTAGCTGCATAGTCTTAGCAAACTCTTTGCACAAGGAGTCATTAGTAGCACAAAAAATGATATCATCAACATAGATTTGAACAATCAGTAAATCACCAGAATTATCAGATTTGATGAACAAGGTATTATCAATCAAGGATCTAGAAAATCCTTTTGAGATCAAGAATCCACTAAATCTTTCATACCACGCTCTTGGAGCTTGCTTTAATCCATAAAGAGTTTTAGAAATTTTGAAAACGTGATTTGGAAAGTGCTCATGAATAAAATCAGGAGGTTGTTCAACATATACTTCCTCCTCAATAAAGCCATTTAGAAATGTACTTTTGACATCCATTTGATAGAGCATGAAATTTTTAAAGGATGCAAAGGCAAGCAGCATTCGTATAGATTCTAGTCTAGCAACAGGAGTGAATGTCTTATCATAATCAATACCTTCTTCTTGATTAAATCCTTAGGTGACTAATCTAACTTTGTTTCCAATCACAGTCCCATTTTCATCAGGTGTATTTCTAAATACCCATTTTGTACCGATAACAGGACGATCATGCGGTCTAAGAATAAGTTTTCAAACTTGATTTCTTTCGAATTAATTTAACTCTTCTTGCATAGAAATAATCCAAAATTCATCATGCAATGCGATATCAATGCAGCTAGGTTCTATATTTGAAAGAAGAGCAAAGTTGTCAATGAAATACCATCTAGTTTTAACTCCATAGTTTGGATTCGCAATGATTTGTTCTTTGGGATGACCTGTTTTGTATTTCCAATCTTTTGGCAATTGTTGATTTGTAGAATTTTCAGTTTATTCTTTTCCTTGTTCAGCTTGCAGTTCTTCAATCTCTTCTTCTTTTGCATGAGTGCCTAGGGGTGGAGCTTTGAGTTGATCTAACTTGACTTCCTTTAAACTTCCTACATCATCGTCATCTCTTTTTGAAGTATAAATGTTAGATTTATCAAACACAACATGCACGGATTCTTCCACACAAAGAGTTTTTTTGTTATATACTCTATATGCTTTTTTATTGAAAGAGTAACCAAGAAATATTGTCTCATCGGACTTGCTGTCAAATTTTCCAAGATTATCTCGTATATTTAGGATATAACGTTTACATCCAAATACTTTAAAATAAGAGATGGATGGAGTTTTGTCAACCATAAGTTCAAACGGAGTTTTTCTCAAAAATGCTCTTAGCATAACTCGGTTTATTATATAGCAAGCTGTATTAACAGCTTCCACCCAAAAATATTTTGGAAGGATATTTTCACAAAGCATTGATCTAGTCATTTCTTGCAGAGTACGATTTTTCCTTTCAACAACACCATTTTGTTGAGGGGTTTTTGCTGCTGAAAAATTATGAAAGACTCCATTTTCATCACAGAAGTGAGTAAATTCACTATTGCAAAATTCTTTGCCATTATCACTTCTAATAGAAATTAGTTTGCATCCAATCGGGTTTTAGACATGTTTTATCAGTTTTGAAAATTCAGAAAAGGCTTCATCCTTTTGTCCAAGAAATAATGTCCAAGTAAATCTAAAAAAATCATCAACAAGTACATATGCATATTTCTTACCTCCAAGACTGGCAGTCCTTATAGGTCCAAACAAATCCATATGAATTAATTCGAGTGGTTTTGAGGTAGAAATCATTTTCTTCGGTTTAAAAGAGATTTTAATTTGTTTTCCAAAGTGACATGCATCGCAAATCTTGTGTTTATCAAATTTTATTTTTGGAAGTCCCCTAATAAGTTCTTTTGAAGACAATTTATTTAGTAAATCAAAAGATACATGACCTAATCTTCTATGTCAAAGATAACCATCATTGTCATGCATGGATAGGCATCTAATACCATTAGCTACAAGGTTATTTAGATAAAACACATATACATTTCCCATACGTTTGGTAGTAAAGATTGTTTCAAAATTTACACTATCAAGTATAGAACAAGAATCCTTTTCAAAGATGACTTTGCAACCATTGTCACAAAGTTGGCCAATGCTAAGCAAGTTATATTTTAAATCATCAGTAAAACTTGTTTTATAATTGTCAAGGAACCTTTACCAATATTACCAATGCCAAGAATCTTTCCTTGCTTCTTGTCTCCAAATGTAACAAATCATTCATTTGTGGTTTGAATATCTTCCAACAAAGCTGCGTTTTCAGTCATGTGTCTTGAACAACCACTGTCCAAGAACCACTTAGTGAAGCTCAAAGACTGTGCCTATACATGAGAAGGAGGAATGATTTTTGGTACCCACACTTTCTTGGGTCCATGAAGGTTATTAACATTTCCTTTAATTTTTCAGAATGTAACTTCACCAGATTCCACTTTTCTTTTACTAAGACATCTTGAAACTATATGTCCCGATTTTTCACAATATGTGCAAGCTTTGTGTATACTGTAAGATAAGGCAGTTTTAACATATTGAGACTTATTATTTTTGTTCTTATTCTCATGTTCATATCCTAAAGCACTTCAATTTCCAGCATAAACAAATATGGGCTTGTAAGTTTTGTTTTTATCCTCATGTCTATATCCTAAGCCATTTCAGTTTCCAATTTGATGTTGAGTTCCGAGTAACTTTTTCAGATTGCTTTTACCATTTGTGAATTTTTCAATGCAATTGGTAAGATCATTAACTCTATTTTTTATCTCATTAAAAGTGCTAACCATGCCTTCAAGAGTTTAAATTTTATCATACAAGTTTTTATTTTCTAGAGATGCATGTTGCAAAGCAGTCATGATCACATCTTTCTCAATAATAGCACATGTATGTGACTCAAGAGACATTTTGTTATCATTCAACAATACTTCATTTTCTTCCATCAGACATTTAATCTTCAACTTCATTTTTTTATTTTTTCTGGACAATTTTTTTTAATTCATGAAACATGTCACTTAACAACTCATTTGGATCAACAAGCTTTTCAATCATAGATAAAAGTGAATTAGGCATGTAATTCGATGTGGAGGAGTTTACCTCATTTTCCAAAGCTATGAAGCATATGTTGGCATTTTCTTTTTCAGAATCTCCATCTTCGGACTCAGTTTCATTTAAGTCCCAAGTTCCCATCAATCCATTACCTTTCTTTGCCTTCAGATCTTTCTTCTTTTTAAACGATCTTCCTTCCTTACCTTTTGCAACAGGACAATCAACAATGAAGTATCAGTACTTTTACATTCATAACATTGAGGTTTGAAACCTGAGATTTGTCCTTTCTTTTTCAAAAACTTCCTTCCTCTTTTGTAGTTTCCTTTGTTGAACATTCTTTTGAATTTTTTTGCTATCATCGCCAAATCATCATTGTCCATTTCCATGCCCTCACTGCTTTCTGATAGGCTCGTTTCTTCATCTTCATTTTCAACCTTCAATGCTTAAGGCTTAAATGGGAAAACAAAGCACGCAACGGAAGCAAAAATTGAAGAAACTGAAGAACAGGAAACAACTCGAACAGAGCCGACGCCGGTCCCGCTCTTTCCAGATTCCGAGGTAAAAAAAAAACTAACCTTTTCTTCTTGTTCTCAAAGTTGACTGGACCGGAATGTGTGGAACTGGAGTAGGTGCACTGGTGAAAACCTCTGGTGCGATTCTTGCAAGCCTCCTACTCCGTCTTTGCATGTATATGAATGCCAACCTCTCGATCTTCCAATATATGGCCTACCTAATCCCACTTGGTGAACAATTCATAGGTGTAAGAAATTTTCTTGGAGAGAGAAAAAAGCGTCTTGTTCTTTCCACTAGAGAAGAAGTAGTGAAAACAACGTTGTTCTTAGAGAGGGCAAGCTGAATCAACTTCTGTCTTCTCCTATTTAACCTAAATAAAATCCTAGATTAAACTAGACTGGCCCATTGGACTCTTAGCTTAGCCTTTTGGACTAAATTAATTATTCTAATTAGAACCAAATAAATAACCCAATTAATAATTAATTTTTCAGCCCAAATAAACTAGTCTAATTAACAAGCACATATTAGTTTAGACCTAGGTCAATCTTTAATTATTCAAACTGGGCCAAAGCCCTGAACAATTAATTAACCCACCAAACTAATTTAATTAATTTTCTCTCTCCATGGACCTTTATTTTATTCTAGCCCAATAATTAAATCAAACTACTTAAATAAAATAAATTTTATTTAATTTAATTTAAGACCAATTCCTTAGACTATATATAATTATGACTCACGGTCTATACTGGAGACCAAAAGACACACCGCTTTAGCTACTAGAATGACCCAAATACCCTTTTCATATAAATAGCTATATTTTTCATTTTAAATATTTCCTAATATCACTATAAGAAAATATTAATCCTAAGGACAATGCTGTGTTAGCAAAGTCTCTGACCTACAGGTATAATGACTAAAATACCCCTCTATACATCGCCGTACATTTAGAGAGGAAGAAATGTACTAACACCTCTCTAAATGACATCTATCATCCTTAGGCTTCTAGTCTAATGATCCACGACTTCTTAGATTGTTTCCGCTTTCCAAGGGAGCTATCTTAAAGCAAACTTCCAAGTCATATTTTCCAGGGCCCTGGATATTTAGATCATTCAAACAACCACAAGGGGCGATATAGTATAGAAAGTATCTTGTACAAGTCTGTCTTAACTAACTAGTCACACATATCCAACATGCAAGTATATTAGTCATACGATAGAACCTCAACTATAGCATATCAAAGTACATGCTTCCAGCTTCGTCAGACCACTAACTCATACTCAAGTCGTAGAGTACTAGTCCATGCTGTAGCGGTAGTAGTCTAGATTTCTACCACATAGTACTTTAAGAAATCACTACTACAGGTCCTGTTCTACGTATTCGAAATACGCTTATGTCATGAAGCGAGTGGACCACTCACTGGCCAAAGGTAAGCCATTCCCTATTTGGAATTCATAACATAATAACCCAGACATGATGAGATTCTCATTCTCATCAATCAGTTAAGAACGAACGTTTATGTGTTAAGTAACCCATGATCTATACCTTACTGTGAAAGACCTCCATTCACATGAACCACTTACTTAAACACAATGGGTCTTTTCCAAACGTAATTGTGCATAAATAAAATGTAAATTCACAAATAATTTCTGAAAATAAATTTTTTTATTAAAACATTCGATATTTACATCAGAAACCTAGTCTAAGAGAGCATATTTCCCATCAAATGCTATCCCTTTTTTACCTCTATTATGATCATCAGATTCATGAAATCTTCTAAGCTTCATCTCATGAGTTAGAAGAGATCCAATCAACTCTTCAGTAGGTAAGGATTTTAAATCCTTGAATTCTTCTATAGCAAGAGTTTTAGGCTGTCGGCTTTTTGGTAAGGCATCTAAAATTTTTCGATTTTGTTCCCCAAGGGAATAAACCTTCCCGTAAGCTTAAGACCATTTGAGATACTAGTAAATCTCGTGAACATATTAGTGATGCTTTTATTTGGCTTCATAGTAAACAATTCATAGTCATGAATTAGAAGCCCTAATTTTGATTCTTCGACTTGGTTTGTCCCCTCATGGGTAACTTCAAGTAATCTCCATATTTTATGGGCTGAATCACAACCACTAACGCGGTTGTATTCAGATGCATCTAGTGCACAACATAAAATTTTCATAGCTTGAAAATTTAAAGTCATCTTCGCATTGTCTTCCATACTAAACTCATCATTCTGTTTAGGTATTTTTATGCCATCAATCATCTTTGATGGAATAAAAGGACCATTTTTTTTATCAAACTCCATAATTCGAAGTTAATAGAACACACATAAATTTTTATTCTATTTTTCCAGAAAATATAGTTACTTCCATTAAATAGAGGAGGACGATTCGTTAAAGACCCTTCAACATATGGAAGAAAGGATGAGCTTGCCATTAAGATCTTTTCTATAAGGTTGTTAAACCAAGAGTGCGTAGACCAAGCTCTGATACCAAATGAAAAACCTTAGGGGGTGAATAAGGTTTTTGGCAAATTAAAAAAAATTGAATCGTCCGAAATGCAGAACAAAAAAGATCATCAAGATTCTTAGACCAACTTTATAGTAACAAGAAAAGCTATCTAAGAACTCTTTGATATATATATGTTTAGATTCAGACCAGAAATGGAAATGCAATTCAGTAATAAAAGAGATAAGATACGGTATGTATAGTGGTTCGATATTTCAAGATCTACGTCCACTACCTTAAACTCACACTTAAGGATTTTCAACCAGATTTCATATACTCCACTTAATGAAATCAAACAATACACCATACAAGAGAGGATCACCACTCTAGGTTTTTCAGAACCTCTCGAGCAAGCAATCACAACAAGGTTCACCCCAACTGGGTTTTACACCACAATCTTGTACAACAATAGAGATTGAATATCAATAAAACAGTAAAGAGCTCACTTATTTGAGCAGATGTTCACTCGGATACAAAACCCAAATACTTTTACCTTTGACACAAAATGAATTCACTTTCAAACTTTTTGATAAAAGGAGATTTTTGAATACGTTGAGCTATAGTGTTTCTTAGAAGAGTGTTTCAAAAATCTTATGTCTAATCTTGCTTAGAGGCTATTTATAGAGCTAAAAAGTGAAGTGTCAACGGCCATAAAGAAACGGCTATAATTTTCTGTTTAAACTTATCCGTATTTTGGACTCGAGTTTTGGACGATGATGCATCCAAAAGGTAAATCCAAAATGGCACTTTTTTTAGGCAGAAACATTTCAACACAGTTTATAGGATTTTGGACGAATCTTTTGGATTCAAACTATTCAATCCAAAATTTTGAGATTTTCAAAAACTTTGAAATCTTCTCTTTTGATGCTTCAAGGTAAAGTCAATTGAATCAGAAGATAAAGAGACATAGGAATTAATAGATATACCTTAATAACACTTCCTAGTCTAAAGTTCTTCTTATAAGGACTTTTTGGTATGCAACTCCATATGATTTGATCTTCTTTTTTATCTTCCATTCTTGAATTCAATCATGAAAGAGTTGCCAAATAATCATATCTGAATGCCTTAGAAGAAAGAGGTCGAACATGTCCTATCACAATAGATTACTCAAGTTAGTTTATATTAATATTTGTCATAAGTCAAAACATAGGAGAAAGCCCGTAGGGCTAACAGAGGTGAGTAATGTTAGACTGGGACTATGCACAGATGGTTTTGCACCATTTCAAATATCAGAAAAGCAATACTCATTTTAGCTTGTTATTATCATTCCATACAACCTAGCCCCATAGATGTGTATGAAGAATTCAGTGATGCTTTTTTACAATCATTATACTAGGGCCAAAGAATCCTAAGAAAAAACTAGATGTGTATCTACAACCATTGATTAATGAATTGAAACAGCTGCAATTTGATGGTGTCTAGGCTTATGATATTTCAAAGAAACAAAACTTTCAATTGCGGGCAGTCCTTCAGTGGACCTTCAGTGACTTCCCTACATATGGCATGTTGAATGGGTAGAGTACAGGAGGGAAACTTTCTTGGCCGTATTGCATGGAGCAAACAAAGTCGTTCCAACTACAAAATGGTAGGAAACAATGTTGGTTTGATTGTTATCGACAATTTTTGCCAATTGAACACCCTTTAGGAGGGACACCAAGTCTTTTAGAATAGATAAAGGTAAAGAAAAATCACCAACTCCATCACATAATTCTGGGGATCAAACGTGGAACCGAGATTGTAATCTTCCAATGATAATCAAAACTGCAACAGAACTTGGGAAGAGTGATAGTAGGGGTGAATTCGATAATTGGGCAAAACATAGTATATTTTGGGATTTGCCTTATTGGCTCACAAATCTCATTCGTCACGATTTAGATGTGATGCATAATGAGAAGAATGTGTTTGATAATATGTTGAACACTGTCATAGATGTTAAAGGAAAGACCAAAGATAACATTAAGGCTCGTCATGATTGGCTCAAGTATTGTAACCACTCAGAACTTTGTATAGGCTAAGAAAGGAATGGGAAAGTGTGTATACCAAAAGCATGCTATACTTTAACCAAAGAACAAAATAGGCTTTTACTTGAAAAAAGATTCTAGAATGAGTTTACAGGATGATTGAGGGCTTATGTAAGTTTGGTAATGTATACGAAGTGTTTGATTATTTGATATAACACTGCCACTCATGTACTTAATTTTTTTCATTTAAATAGATTCATGATCCAAGTAACAGAGAAGATAAAATATGCCTAAAGAATTTATCTTGGGGACCCTTGGCACAAGTAAAGTCATTTAATGGTTATTTTGTAAATGGGTTTAGATTTCACACATATAGCTATGGGGATAGAAAGAAGATTGTGAATAGTGGTGTATATGTTAAAGGTGGTGGAGGTGGGATGTTTGGGAATGATTATCATGGAATCTTGAAAGAAATAATTGAAGTTGAATTTGTTGACAAACCAATCCAAAAGGCCGTGCTTTTTAAATATGATTGGTTTGATATCACACCCAATCGGGGTAAAAGAGTGCATTCTCCATATAAGCTTGTTGACATTAATCACAAGAGAAGCTATGCTAGATTTGATCCATTTGTGTTTACCCATCAAGCTATGCAAGTATATTTTACTTCATATCCTAGTAGCAAAAGACCAAATTATGATTGGTTAGCGGGGTGCAAAACAAAAGCACAACATGTAATTGATGTACCATTAGTTGACAAAGCCTACCAAGAAGATATGGATGAAGATGAAGCAATAACCATATGTATAGGAAGATGACATTAGTCCCCTAGCACATGAATTTGGTGAAAAGGAGACGGTGAATATTGAAGTAGAGTTTATTACAACTTAGAGAATGACTTAAGTCACGAAGAAGATGAAAGAGAGACTGATTGGGAAATGGATGATGAAAATGATGACTTTGATAAAGAGTATGTGTCAGATGATGAACCAGAATGACTGTTGTTGGTAATATCAAAAGATGTTAGTAATTTCATTAGTTTTGCTTGTAAAAATGTAGCCTTACATGTGTTACCTAAAACAAATATTAATATGCTATAAGTGAAAAATAAATATTAATATGAGAATGCCAAACAATTTTATTTTTGAAAAAGTAGCATACTATCCTTCAAGTCTTGTAGTTTCATCTTTAATTATCCTTCCTTTCCTCTTTCAATTGTTTGTTGTCGGTAAAAGGTGATTTTTTTTTTTTTTTTTTGCTTTATATATGTATAAAAACATTGAATTTGTTGAAGAAGTTCCTGTGTTTTATAAGCTATAGTCTTATAAATTTGTCATCTTCTTTTTTCATCTTCATCTTCTGTTCTTTTAATTAAGTATTGAAAACTAATGATTATTGTCATATGGCTTATTGTTATTATTACAAAATTAACTTGATCAATGACTTTATACTAATGGACAGATATGGCTAAAGGGGGAGGAAAGAAGCATTCGAGTCATAGTTCATTTATATATGTTCCAGAGGTAGTGCAACCTTTATCTTATGCCCTGGAATTTAGAACTCTAGTAGCCGCTCCTTCTTCTAGTCATCTAGATGTGTCATCTATATCTACTCACTAGTCGACATCCATTTCTGCTCCCAGTCGATACCTATGGACAGCAATAGACCTGGTGTACAGTAGGGGTTTTCCTTATATACCCCAGAGATTTCTTGTCTTCTTGTGGTTGGAGGTGTACCACCTATTTTGTGTCCACCTACTGAGCCTACTGATTGTAGATAGCAGCAGCAGGATGCTGAGTCTCTCAGTCCAGTAGTGCACCCATCAGTAGCTAGTATTACATCACAATCCGAGGATAATAACTTAATCGAACCCTATGGTGATACGTAAGTAGAACATAATGTTTTATTTTTATTTTACTTCATTTCTATGTTCTTCCAATTCATAAACCTCAATATCTCCCCCTTTGTCACAAATTCTACTTCAATTCTATATTTTATTATGCTATCTAGGTTGCTCGACCCATTCTATGGCCTTTTTCCCTTAATTGTTTTCTATTCAAATCTAGCCCATTATGCTTAGATTATTAACATTTGCCTAATTATTATAGATTCATACTGATGTCTGAGTGTGCAAAAACTATCACCATAATAATGAAGCAACAATTTACGAGGTATTAGCCACGATTCAGCGATGTACCTGCTAATGTGAGGGATGTTTGGTTTGGGGAGTTTGCTATAAGTATTTTTCTATTACTTTATTTTGCTGTACGAAACACTTATTATCATTCTAAATAACCATTATCAACCTTCATCTCAGAATAAGCAATCCTTTTACAATGTACAAACATGTTCATTATTGTAGAAACACTGGACATGACACTCGTATCATTTGCCAAAGATACATGCAGCATGAGAGGAAAGGTGTAGGGCAAGAATAACGAATACCCTTTCAAAGATCAGGAATATGCACAATAAGAGGCCTACTTGAATGTCACAGGACATATATGACCAATTATGTAGACACTGGCAATCCGAGCATTGGCAAAAAAAATCACATATTGCCGAAGAAAATAAAAGGGCAGCTCTGCCAAACACACCGAAGGTTCCATCAGCTTTATGGAGCATGAGTCAAGAACGGTATTTTCTCTTACATGATCTTACATTAAATGTTCACTTCAATAATTGCTATTAAATTTGTGCATGTAAATTCTAATTTTGAACTTAATTATCACTTTAATACTTCTTGTAGCATGCGAAAAAAGGGTATGAATTTGACTATCTTGCATTATTTGAAAAATTATACCAGTTTCAAGATGGGCACAATAAGGGCAAATTTGTAGATGAGAGATCCCGCAAGATCATTGTATGTTACCTATTAATTTTATTTTTATAAAATTTCATAACACTTTATCTTTTGATTAGATTTTCATCTTCAAATTATTTAGGAGGATGTCCAAACGATAAAGTGGCAGTACTCCTACATGGAGTCTACTAATTCAACATCTACTCCAAGTTTCGTGCCAGATGAGAAAGCTATGATTTTGTTGTTAGGGATATGCCCTCTTAGACTAGTTTTTTGATGAAAATATCGAATATATTAATAAAATAATTTATTTATCGAACATTATTTCTGAAATAATTTTCTTTATTTGTGTACAATTTCGTTTGGAACAGACCGATTGTGTGTAAATAAGTAATCCATGTGAATAGAGGTATTTCACAATAAAGTATGGATCATGGGTTATTTAAACACATAAACAG
This sequence comes from Voacanga thouarsii, assembly GCA_026120185.1. Lineage (NCBI taxonomy): Eukaryota > Viridiplantae > Streptophyta > Magnoliopsida > Gentianales > Apocynaceae > Voacanga > Voacanga thouarsii. The sequence continues at coordinate 525,152 of JANUWF010001027.1, forward strand.
TCGTTCTTAAGCTGATTGATGAGAATGGGAATCTCTTCATGTTTAGAATATTATATTATGAATTTCAAATGGGGAATGGCTTACCTTTAACCAGTGAGTAGTCCACTAACTTCATGACATAAGCATATTTTGAATACGTAGAACATGACCTGTAGTAGTGGTTTCTAAAAAGTACTAGATGGTATAAATCTAGACTACTACCGCTACAACGTGGACTAGTACTCTATAACTTGAGTATAAGTTGGTGGTCTGGCGAAGCTGGAAGTATATGCTTTGATATGCTATAGTTGAGGTTCTATCGGATGGCCAATATACTTGCATGTTGGGTATGTGTGACTAGTTAGTTAAGACAGACTTGTACAAGATAATTTCTACACTATATCGCTCCTTGTGGTTGTCTAAATGATCTAAATATCCAAGGTCTTGGGAAACATGACTTGGATGTTTGCTTTAGGATAGCTTCCTTGGAAAGCAGAAATACTCCAGGAAGTCGTGGATCATTGGACTAGAAGCCTAAGGATGGTAGATGTCATTTAGAGGGGTGTTAGTACACTTCTTCCTCTCTAAATGTACGGCAATGTGTAGAGGGGTATTTTAGTTATTTCACTTGTAGGTTGAAGACTTTGCTAATGCAGTATTGTCCTTGGGGTCAATATTTCCTTATGGTGATATTAGAAAATATTTAAAATATAAAATACAACTATTTATATAGTAAGGGTATTTTGGTCATTTTAGTAGCCAAAGCGATGTGTCTTTTTGGTCCTCGGAATAGCCCATAAGTCCTAATTAATTTTTGGGTTGAGAAAATGATATCAGTTGAGAGAGTTTTATTTTATTCAGGAAGTCTAATTTATTATTGGACTGGAATAAAATAAATGGAGAGAAATTTATTATCTGGTTTAATTGGTTAATTAATTATTTAGGGCCTAGGTCCAGTTTGAATAATTAGAAAATTAACCGAGACTTAAACTAGAGGAAAATAATTATTATTTAATTATTTATTGGGTTATTTATTTAATTAAATCCCAAGAAATAAATAATTAAAGTTTAATTATTTTTGGTTCGTTTGGGTTCATTTATTATTTATTGGGTTATTTATTTAATCCCAAGAAAAATAATTAATGTTTATTATTTTGGATGTTTCGGGTCCAAGAAAAATAATAAATATTATTTTGGCCCAATAGCCTGGACCATAGGATTTTTTCGGACACAATTCAGAAGAGTTTAGGGTGAAGCTAAAATTTATTTTATAAATAATATTCAGGTATTAAATCCCGAGAATATTATTTTTTATCAAAATAATTATTTTTGGTTTCATGACTCTTGGCTTTCTGTGTGGAAAAATAAAATAAAAGAAAAAGGAAAAAATAAAGTGAAAATAAATTTCTCCCGCATGGCTCTTGGTTATCTGGCTTTTGGTTTTGCATTTAAATCAAAGAAAGCCAACCGAAAGGGTGCATGAGTCTCTTGATTTTCTGGCTTCTGGATTTAGTACATATCAGAAGAAATCAAGAGTCCATCGGTTCACTGGGCTTGCTTCTTCTGGGTTATATATAACAAGCTGATACAAGGAAGAAGGTTAGGAAGAAGAGTGTGAAAAACCAGTGAAGGAACCGTGAAAAAAAAACTGAGGATCATCTTCTTCTCAATCCATTTTCTTTGCTCACCAAAAGAGACTAGGCTGGGTCATATTCCGTGAACTGGAAAGCCTAGCATTATTCATCATCACTCACCGGAGAAGAAGGAAGAAAGGATGCAGTGCACTGGACGGAGAAGAAGAAGCTGTATCTGTGCTTCAAGCATTTCTTCAACATTCTTCACGTTTTTAAGGCTCCAAGAGGTATGTTTTCATGCCACCATGCTGTGCCAATACTCTGTTTTAATGTTCATGTTCTCCATTTTTGTTCACTGAAGAATGCTCTGTAATTATGTCAATTCCTTCATTTGTCGGCAGCGGGTGGATTGAAAAATAGTAGGGTCTATAGCATGGGATCTGAGGCCTCGTCTTCAGATTTCAGTACCATCAGTCCGGGGCCTCGTCTTCAGGATCATCAGTGGATATGGAGAAGCTTCATGGCGAGCTTAAGCAGACTCTTCAGCAGCAACTTCAGCAGCAGCTTCAGCAAGAGTTAGACAAGAAGGAGAAAGAGATAGAGAAAGAGAGGAAAAAGATGAAGAGGACTTTGGCGAAGAATGATAAGATGTCTGCATTGATTGAGATGAATCGCATGATGATGCAGCATCTTAACTTATAGGTGCCCTCCATTCCATCTTCAGACTCTGATGATTCTGACGAGGATGACTCATCTTCTGGCCCTTCAGCCGTTGCTGATAGTTAGATTGGTTTTATTTTCATGTGGATGTTAAGTCGGATCGCTTGAATTATGGATTTAATATTATTATGAATTTGTATTTGCCATTTTTAGATATTTTGATGATATATGATTATTTGTGAATTTGGACTCTAAACAAATTATGGATATTTTGGTTCACTAAAACAATTGTGGTGAATGTGTTTTGCCATTGTGCATGTGTGCTAGGAATATATTTGAAATGTTGTAGGCTGTGTGTTGTGCATGTGTGTAGGGAATGTGATATTTCAAAGTTGTAGGTTGTGTATTATGCATATATGTGTATGGATAATGGATTATAAATGTTATAGGTTGTATGTTGTGTATATATCTAGGGAATGTGATTGGAAACATTGTAGACAGGGAGTGTGACAAGGAATGTGCATGTGTGTTAAAAGCTGACTAGTTGCTATGGAATTGTGAACAGGGAATGTAACAGGTTTTTAAAGCTGAAATTGTAGGCAGTATGCAATTGAATTGCCACTAAAAACAAAATTCTGAAGCAGATTACCACAGATTTGTCACAGATTGATCCCATTGTAATTAGGTTCCATGGCAAATCCGTAGCAATTTACCACGAATTTGCCACTGATAATTATTTAATGTATTATTTCCATGGCAATCTGCCACGGATTTGCCACGAATGATTATTTAATGTATTGTTTTCATGGCTTCCGTAGTAAGTCCATGGTAATCTGTCACGGCTTTGGCATGGATCATTATTTAATGTATTGTTTCCGTGGCAAATTCGTGACAGATTTCCATGGATTTGTCACGGATTACATCTTTTAGTATTAGCTTCGGTGACAAATCAATAACAATCTGCCACAAATACGAATTTGCCACGGAATCAATATGCAAATAATTTTTCATGCCATGAAAGATAGTACCAATGGATGTAATCCGTAGCAAATCTATAACAAAATCTGTGGTAATCTGCCATGAATTTGCCACAGACAATTACTTGTATATTTTTTCCGTTTCGAATCTGTGGCAATTTACCACGAAATGTGAACTATTTGTGTACTGTCTGTCGCCAATTCGTACCAATCCTACGACAGATTTACCACAGATCCTAGCTAAATCCGTGGCACATTTTTGCCGTTTACATGAATTTTTTGTTGCTACTTGTATAAAATTTGCTCGCAAATCCATGACCATTTGCGACGAATACATAGTTCCGTCGCAAACATATCTTAGTGACAAAGGTAGTTGCTTGTTACATCGTCCGTCGCAGAATCCGTGGCTAATTCCAATTTAGCTACGGATTTGCCACGGAATTTTTCATAGCAGATTGACAGTTTTTTTTAGTGGAATAAATCTGTGATGGATGGTTCCAACTAATTGAGATTAGGCCTTGTGAACTTCCAATTCTTGCTAAAAGAATTGCATTTATTTTATTTCCAAAACCTTGTTTTGTAAGACCAATTGAATCAATAGGACAGGTTACATTGTTCATTATTGGATGCAAATTATTTGCTAAAGATTTCTGATCTATATGGAAATTGGAAAAGGCGTTATTTTATGGGGATCGTTCCGTCAAATCCTCCTGGTGAGCGGGGCAGGGAAGGAAAAGAAAAGAATATAAACTACTGAATTACTCACTGCAAACAAACCCACAATGTCCTTTTATTTATGGAATAGACGCATTTTGGTTTATAAGTGGACCACTAATTAAAAGATTCCTTTGCATATATGGGAGCTAATAACTATATAATTGGCAAATAATTTTTTGTTGATGCAATCTTAAGGAAGTTAGATATTTTGAGTTGAATATAATCCAAGGAAACAAATGAATTAGAGCATACAGAGAATTACATTGTAAGGGAAAGTGGATAAAACAATTACCTGCTTCAAATGAGAGAATCGTAATGAGAAGTCTTTTACTCAATTATTTCAAGTACCAGTTTTTGTTATTAAATAAAATTTTGTAATGTATGAAGTGATGAGAGATGTGAATCAGTGATTCTAATCGATTGAGTTACAACCTTATCACTTAAGTCCCATTTACTCTATTTTAAGTCTTCAATGACCTGTCCTTGATTTCTTATAGTTGGATTTACTATACAATTTGTTCAAAAGTGTTGAAATGATTTTGAATTTTGACCAAAAATAGGAATTCCCTTGCTTGCATATTATATTGTAAATTGACAATGCATACTTATCCTCCTTGGGCTTACTATACTTGCAAGTTGTGAACAAGTTAGCATTTGTTGATTCCGCTGTAGAAATGTGAAATACACAAAAAGTATAGTTCACATCTTATACTTTATCATAAATAATTAAGAATCAATTAGATACAAGGAACAAAAAGGATGCGGTTTACATTTTCTATTTAAAAATTACATGAAAATTATAATTGCTTTCATTGGTTTCGCATGATTAAACTCTGGCAATGGATATACTGACAAGACAACAGTATTGCCACAAAAGACAATGCAGAGCATTCAAGTGCTAAAAACGCATAAAATTTATCTTCAACAACGACGTTCATCTTTTTCCTTGTTTAACCATCAAATTCTCGTTTTTCTTTTCAAGCAGAATGGATATTTTGTGTGTCTAAAGCAACTATGTTGGAGCTCCTATGGCAATGCTGATATTTTGATGAGTACTTTTTGCATTATCATTATTTACCAAATTCATTGAAACTTATTTGAATATTTACCTTCATTGTTTGGTTTCACATGATTGACTATACATGAATCACAATCATTATGCAACAGTATTAACCATACATTAATTAGTAGCTTGAAAATCTATTACTCCAATACTGTTGCATATGATTCTGATAATGATTCTGATATTGGATAATGATTCTGATATTTTTTCCATGTTTAACCGTGAAAATTTTCTTAAATGCAAACTTATTCTATATCTAAAGCTCCTTTATTCGATGTATGGCCAATTATGATCTTTTGACAAATATTTTGATAGTTTCAAGTTCTGATGCAAGAAAAGTTATGTTAAGAATTTGAAATTTTCTCCCCAAAAAGGGATATGCTGTGTTTTTTATCAAAATGGGTTTCGTTTGAAACCCTCCACTGAAATTGGGTTCGGAATTGGATATACCCCTACAGGCGCCTGGCGTCTGGTATTTTTTAAAAATGATTATCCTATTTTTTTTTTAATTTTCAAATTTTTATCTCCACCATAATATTTCATTAATTTTTGAATTTTTATTTAAAAAATAATTTGAAAATGAATTCTTATTTTTAAGTTAAGCTTATTTATAATATTTAATTTTATCTTCAAAGATTAACAATAAATTTTTTTGTAGTTTATTATTAATTTATTATGCAAAAAAATAGTTTATTATTTTATTTGACGTAGAGTTTTATTAATAATTTTACCTTCAAAGATTCATAATAATTTTTTAAATTGGGATACTTAATTGAAATTATTATTTTATCTTCAATTTTTTAAATATATATTTAAATATTATAAATTTGAAAACGATGATTTAACATTAGTTGTATAAGTCATTTTAAATAAGTATCAAATCTTCTGTGATGAAGTGAATTGTGGTTTGAGTTTATTTCCAGTAAAACGAAAATAAAAAGTTAAGTGAATTTAGTAAAAAAAAAAAAAAGTTATCATTAATGTACTTGAATTTACAAATATTTGAAGTTTATGTTTGAGTTTACAAAAATTATCATTAAATGTATTAAATTTATATTTTTTGAAATTAAAGGGTATAGCCTAGGGCTTAGTGTTTAGGGTTTTAGGGTTTGAGGCTTTTAAGCTTTAGGGTTTTGAGGGTTTAGGGTTTAGACTACCTGACAAGTTTTTCCTTTGGAGTTCAAACTTCAAAGGCCGAATTGATCTTGTTTTACCACAATCCTTACTAGGACACATTCATTAAATATGTCTATATCATGATCTTCTTCACTTTTTTAACCAGAAGAGTCATCACAAATTGAGGAGTCATTATATCCATGAAATGCCCTCTTTGTTACCTTAGAGTTCACATATTCGTGAGAGTTTATTGGCATGTTTGCTTGCGGAAAGGTGTGGAATTCGCTACAAAGAAACAGCCAAGAAAGAGAATTGAAGTAATCAATATTTCCAACTTTATCACCCTTTGGTATTTTGTTCATAACTTTTACTATACAACTCCGAATGAGGTCAAATTAATTCTAAAATACTCCCAAGACATTCCCCCAAAAATTTCAATTCATGGAACACCAATACTCTCCCTCATTACATTCAATTCTGGCTGCAAGTTTACTACACATTCTAGGAAGCAAAGCAGTCATTTCAAGAACCACTTTCCTTAGATTTTCTATATTTTCTTCAACATAACCTACCACATCTAAGTATTCCAAAACCTTGTTTAGCATCCCAACAATCGTATTGTGGCTTCTTTTCAAGCTCAGCACTTTTCCAACCATCCAAACATAGCCGCCATATTAAAGTTGCCAAAATAAAATTTTCATCTTTTCACAAGGCAGTTTTAAATATTCTAAATCCCATGCTATTCTTAACTACCAAAAGTCTTTGAATCCTCCTCCAATTCTTTCCTAACATTTCAAGATATGCTTAGGATCATTCAGATATTATTCAAGAAGCATTTACAAGTTATCAATCAATTCATAGGTGGTATTTTTTGGCTACCAAGAATAGCTTTCTGTCTCCCATAAACTTTTTACCACTTAACTTGAACAAATTAATTCCCAGAATTTTGTCACTTCAAAGCATGTTAAATAAGTTGCAAAACATGTCAAATTCCTTCCCAAAACAGCTGGCCATCATTCCTCCTCCAAACAAAATTTTCTTTGTGATTACTACATAAAATCATGCATTTTTGTAACAAAAATCATATCAAAGTAACTTCTATTAATTAAATAATTAACAACTCTAGTTCTAGAGAATGAAACCTTACTTACTTGAAAATTTAGTGGAAGCTAATAGAAGCTTAGGGAAGGCTTAAGAAACTTAGAGAATTTTTCAACTAATCATACATGAAATCATGCAACTAATCACATAAGTGCAAATGGGTTTTCATGCATGGGCCAAAACTAGTTAAAGTTCATGGAATTTTGGCTTTGGAATAATTCAATGTACAGATTTGCCCATGGAATTATGGCTTTGGGAAATTCTGGTTTAGTCAATCTTTCAATATTTCTTTTGGCAGGAGTTTGTGATGCATTACATGAACTCTACAAGTAGACAAGTATACTCTTATTTGTAACTACCGGAACTTTTTCTTTTTCTATATAAATTGGCCGGGGAATTGATTTTTCTATATAAATTGACACAATTCTTACTAGGATGCAATATATATATATATATATATATATATATATATATATATATTTGTGTTTACTGTAAATTACAAAAGTCATATCAAAGTAATTACAAAAGTCATTCTCTATATATTTTATTTGTGTTATCACCACAGAAATCTTGACACTTATTTAAAATTACTTATACAACCAATGTTAAAACATTGTTTTCAAATTTATGATATTTAAATATATATTTAAATTTAAAGATAAAATGATAATTTCAATTAAGTATCCCAATTAAAAATTTATTATGAATCTTTGAAGAAAAAATTATTAATAAAACTCTAAGTCAAAATTATTTTTGTACATAATAAATTAATAGTAAACTCTAAAAAAATTATTGTAAATCTTTGTAGATAAAATTAAATATTATAAATTAAGCTTAACTTAAAAATAGGAATTTATTTTCAAATTATTTTTTAAAATAAAAACCCAAATATTAATGAAACATTCAACTATTATTTATTGAAATATGAATTCAATTAAAACATAAATAACTCGAATTGACTTGTAAAGAGATTATAAATTTAGATACATGTTCTTTATTAGTTGTCTTGAATTTATTGTGACAATTCAAATTAATGATCCGATATGGATTTTTTAGGAGCACGATTCGATTTTTTTGTTTTGTTTTTTTTTTTTTTTGAGGTCTATGGTGATAGCGGAGAACTTGGGTAGAGGTATAGTGAAAATAAAAATTTTTAAATTTTTAAAAAAGATAATTATTTTTAAATATTTTTTAAAAATATTAAAATAAAAAAAAATAGTACATATCATCTCACGACGCGAGGTGCCTGTACCTCGCATTTGGCACTTCGCATCTGCCAAATATAAAGTTCCCTTTTCTGCCCAAAAAAGGGCGAAGTAGCTACAGAAAGAACTCGTATCTAGTAGATGCGAGGAGTCCCATGTCTCCAAACCCAAAACTCAATTTCGATGGAGGTTTTCAAAACCAAATCTATTTTGGTCAGAAACCGGGATAGGTTTGAATAAGGAATGTATTGAAAGGGAAGCAAACAATATAGAAACGATGGGAGGACTGGACTAGCTTCGCTTGGAATGATCTGAACATCTCCGCCCATTGGTCCTCCTACAATCATCTCTGTCTCCCTCTTTGTTTGGAAAGAAGATCAATATTTAATGATGCCCTTCTTTTAAAATAAACTGGGTACATTGAATTTTGTGCAGAAACAGGGCCTGGGAGAGATTCTAGATGATATTTAGTGCACTTACACATGTTTTGAAACCAAGCTGTAAGTTGGAACAAGATCCATTCTTTATTATCAAAGCCTCAAAACTCAGGTTTTCTCATGATTTTCAGCTCTTAGTAGCTTCTGGGTTCTGTTCAGTTGACCATTAGGCTAGGACTTTTTGCAGCTTTTTGGCTTTTCAGAAGCTACGTGGAAAGTGGTTCTGTGGGTGCTTTATGTTTTTGTTTTTGTGGTTTTAAACAGTTAATTAGTTTGGTTCTTATTTGAATTGTTTCTGGATTTTTTGTGGGAAATGTCTTCTGTGCTTTGAAGCTTAGGCGAAGCTTTATGGACTTTGTATCACACTGAAAATGTTATTCAGCTTCTGCAGTAAAAAATAAATTCCAACAAATATCCCTCTTACTTGTGGGGAAATTTGTATTTTTATTCATTGATTTCTTAAATGTACTCCCTCCGTCCCAAATTATATGTCAACTTTAATCGATTACGCAAAAATTAAGAAAAGTAAGTTTTTTAGTTAATTAAATAGTCTCTTTCATTTTTACCCTTATAATTTAATGATAAGTTTTTCTTCTCTCTCCTAAATATTTAATTCTTATTAAAAAATTAATCAAAATATTGATAAGTATCTAATTCTCTCTCAAAATTACTATTGATATTTTTTGAGAATTAACAAGATGGGTATGAATATCAAAACTCATAAATAGGGGTAAATTTGGAATATTAAATCTCGATTTTCTAAAGAGACAAGTAATTTTGGACAAATATTAAGCTAGAAAGTGGACACATAATTTGAAACGGATGGAGTATATATGAGCAAAATTGTAAGGGTACAACCGCACAAGGATACTAAGCGATGACAACAACAACAACAACAATAACAACAACAACAATAACAATAATAATAATAATAATAATAATAAGTCGATTTTAATGTTTCGTAGATGCACTTAGCCCAGATTTTTAGAATGTCTTTAATTTGTTGAACTTGGTGAAATTTGAAAGTTATTAGAGGTCAAGTCTATCTGAAATGAGGCTTCTAAGAATATTTGGACACCAATTATTTTGAAATAAATTTATTTAAATATAATAAAAAATTATTAAATATGTAGGTTTAACATCAGACCAAAGAGAGAAAATATAATATGTTGTAAGTATAGAATAATTCTTAAGAAATAAAATTTATTTTAATTATTATTATTATTATTATTATTATTATTATTATTATTATTATTATTATTATTATTATTATTATTATTATTATTATTATTATTTTGGAATTGAGAAAAAAAAGGGTGTCCGCAGTCCGCTTACACCCACCTTCACATTCTGCACACACACACTCCCTCTCTCTTGTGTGCACACTTGTAATGGTCTTTAGAATAATTATTGGAAACAGCCAAAACAATTTATCCTCTGACCTTTTTTTAATCAAGATCACATGTGATATCTTGGGCAATGAGGCAATTTTGCTCCTGTTTGTTTATGTATTTTGAGTATAATGAGTTAACACTCTCTTCATGTGGTCAAGATGTTTAAATTAATTGAATTTGTCTCCAGTGGCTATGGCATTTGATGCAGAATGTGCTCGTTGGCTGGAAGAACATAATAGGCATATAAATGAGCTAAGGACTGCAGTAAATTCACATGCAAGTGATCCTGATCTTCGTGTCATTGTTGACAAAGTTGCAACTCACTTCAGTGACCTTTTCAGGCTGAAATGCACCGCTGCAAAGGCTGATGTATTCCATATCTTGTCAGGGACCTGGAAAACACCAATAGAAAGGTGTTTTATGTGGATAGGTGGCTTCCGTCCATCTGAACTTCTCAACGTGTGGTTTCCTGACATTTTATGCTATTCTTCGCGTCAAACTGTTAGGATTTTTTGATAAAGAATTTATTTTTTGAAGAAACATGTAAAGGGCATCATGTCGTGCTTGTATGACATCGGTTTTCAACAATACTGAAGATTATATATCTGTTCATTTGCCCCCACACAAATATGAGCAGGATTATCGTGTCGGTCTAGAGTCTCTAGGAACCTGTCTCTCTCCATTGGTAGAAATATGTTATGTGATCTATGGTACCAATATAGCCTTAGAGGGTGCAGTACACCCCACAGTCTGAATGCATCCTCTGTCCTATAGTGGCTATTAAGATTTCTGACCAGGTATGGGTTGGAGACCTGCTGTGAGAAGATAGATGCTGGTTTATCTATTAGAGAAGAGCACTTCTAGGTGGTGGATGTTCTATAAGAAATGCAGTGAGAATGTCTACAGGATTCACTTCTAGTAAGCACTTCTAGCCAACGAGATTTCGTCTTTTCTTTCTCTATGTATACACGTATCCTAACCTTGTGATAAGGATCAAAATTTAGTAAGAGAAGAATCAGCTACAGAAGTCCTTTCAATTCGTATTCTCCCATTGGATTCACCTGTTTACATGGCATCACATTATAAAATCTGTTGCTTTGTGTGAGAACCCCAAACTTTGGTGGTGCGTTGGTCTGTCAAAAACTGGATTAAGTTTTGACCATCGACAAACAGGCTCCTAACTAGTTCGTTGCACCACCAAAAAGTAACTTACTGTGCCAAAGGGAAAAAGATGAAATGAGAAAAAGGAAAAACAAAAGGAAAGAGAAACTAGACTGGGGAGGCGTGTGACGGATTGATTTGTCAGCCTGAAAAGGTATGACTGATGATTTTAGTTTGGAAACAAAATTAATGATTCTTCCCATCCCCAATAATGTATTCTTTTCTCTCTCTGTGTTCACGTGGGTGGGTGTTTGTGGATGTTTATGCAAGCATTCATGTTTCAATTCTTGGTAAAAACTTGATATTCATACATAGCATGTAATATGCTTAAAAGTTTTTCAAATATTTTTACCCTTCATCGTACTATTTCTTCAAAACCGGATCTCATTTTCTATATTTTCTATTAAATTGGCATAACGGTGTCCGATTTTCAACTGCTCTTGAGGCATGCTTGAACGAAATTATTTCTTGCCAGATTATATTAACTAGATCGTTAATGGACAACTAGAAGGTTAGCTCCATAAAAATAGTTCTCATGAAACTATTGGAGTAAAATTTTAAATTTTATAAAAAATTTGTGGACCAAGAACCCACATTGTGATATACTGGCAGAGTGTGACAAAACTGCCAATGTTTCACAGATATAGTTCATTTGTATTCGGTCATTTTTTTATTTTTTTGGGGGGGGGGGTGTTGTTGGGGGGATTGCAAGCCCTAAAATAGTTTTCTGTTTTTTAACCGTATACCAAAAATAATCTTCTTAGAAACTTGTATAAACATTCCTAAACCTCAATAACGAGGACAAAATTCCAACTTTAGTTCTGAATGAATCTACAGAAGCATGTATTCAGAGAGAGTCTCGACATGGGAAGAAGCCTTAGGTTGAGCAGAATAAAAAATAAGATTCATATAGGATATTTTATTTGTTGGGAAAATGATTTGGAGCTCTACCCCCGGGTAAAAGATGTGGTTCTCTTGCTGACGTGTATTGACTTGTGATGGTGAGATTGTGTATTCAACAATATACTGATAATTTGCCTTTACGATTCCATTGTATTGGCAATTTGAACCCATCTATTTACCCACTGAGCCCCAAGTAATGATATGTCAAATGAAATCTTAACAGCTAGTGGTTTTTTATTGAATTTGGGAACTAATTCAGAATACAATCAAAATGTTTTTATACTGCTGTATCCTAATAATTTTATGCAATATATATATTGTTCATCTGCTGAGAGGTAAATATGGTAATGCAGCTTCTGGTAAATCATCTGAAGCCTCTAACAGAGCAAGAGTTGACGGGTATTTACAACCTGAAGCAATCATCTCATGAAGCAGAAGATGCTCTTTCCCTGGGCTTGAAGGCACTGCAGCAATCTGTAGCTGAGACATTGATCAATGGCAGTTTGGGCCCTGAAGGTTCATCTGGAAATGTGGCAAACTATATGGGTCAAATGGCTTTGGCTTTGGGAAAAATGGGGAACCTTGAAGGTTTCCTTTACCAGGTATTAAGCATTTCATCATACTGTTAAGGTGCACATCTAATATAATTAAATCCAGGATACTGGAAGTAGGACAAGGTGAAATTTCCACTTTTGATATAATTAAAGTTCATCAGCATCTGTGACCGTGGAGAGGTCTGAAAAAGCTTCTTTCCAAAAATATGTCCCTCTCTGATGTATACTTGATGCCTTTTGCATTCTTTAGCCTTAATGAGAACTACCTTTTACCTTTTCAACTGATATTGTTAGGCATGCATGCCCATTAAGTAGAGAAGTACATAAACTTATCCAAATGAAAAGGTATAGAAATTATTTTTAGCAAGAAAACATGTTTTTAGTAATCAGTTTTTGTTCTTCATATATATCCAGAAATGGCACCTAACAAACTCCAGTTAACATTTAGGTTTAGAGTGCTACAATGAAAGTATTTTAGACAAGATGAGATTTTATCACTCCCGACATGGATATGGTTTAGAATATAATGCAGTCTTGTAGCTCATGTTCTCTAAATTTCATAGTACACAACAATGTTTTGGACATTGTGAAAATGACTGATTTAGTAACCATATTGTTACTTTTTCACACCTAACAGGCAGACAATCTTCGACAGCAAACACTACAACAAATGCACCGTACATTGACCACCAAACATTTGGCTCGTGTTCTTCTCACAATAAATGAACATTCCTCGCGTCTTGGAAGCCTCAGTTCTCTTTGGCTGTCTAGTGTGCGAGAGTGATTGGCCTTGGGCTCTACAAAGGAGATAGTTGCAACACATTTATGTTACTATAACATTATCAAGTCAATAGGAAGAAGTTATACAAAAGCTTGGGTTGGAAGTTGGAACCATCACATTAGGATTGTTATATTGTTCTTTTATGAAAATTTTCGCACCTATCTGCTTCTGTGAAATAATACTTTCCTTTGTCCATGAATGATTTCATGTGATATATGTTGATGCCTATTAGGAACCATGATAATTGAATTAAATTTATCCAGGTTGTAGTACTTGGGTCACTCTATACCTTCCTTGCCTATGATCCAATTTCTCTTTCTTTGGGACGTGAGATTCCAAATACTTTTTTGACACTACATTGATATGGAGTGAACTTAGTGCATAATAGGTACCAAAATGTTTTTTTTTTTTTTTGGGTAGGGGTGGAGGTGGGGTTGGGGAGGGGGATTGATTATATTTAGGAGTCATTATTTACTGGTGAGATTCCCCGTCATGTTGTTATCAAACATATCGAAATTAATTTTCATTTGTCCTATAACTATTCAGGTAAACTATTTCAGTAATTTTCTAATTATTATGAAATTTAATTTTTATCTTCTAACTAAAAAAAATGTAAAAAAATTCGTCCAATTTTTTAATCGTCTAAATTTTTGTCTTTAGTCAGTTAACAGACAGTCAATCTTTTAATCCGTTAAAAAAAAAAAATGAAGATGTTATCTTCATCTTCTTCTTCTGTATCTTATTTTTATTTTATTCATTTCTTTTATTTTTATTTTTTTTCCTTTTCTTCTTCCTCTTTTATAATTTTCCCCTCCTTTTTTCCTTCTGTCCTCGCTGCTGCAATTCCCGGAATTGTAGGAGTCTTGTACGAGACATTTCTCCCAAAGTCAAATTGCCAATAATTCGGTTAATAGATAGAAAGGAAGAAAGCCATGGCCAAGGCATACTAAACTGGACCGCAGCTGAGGTAACTTCTGGAAGGAATGAACATTCATGGGCTCCAAAACCCATCTCCCCTTCCATTAGCGATAACTTCTAGAAAGAATATTCATGGGCTTCAAATTGAGATCGATCTGAGGATGAAGATAAGAAGAACAAGGATGATGATGAGAATTTTCCTTCTTTTGAGTAGTGTGAAAATTTCTTTTTAGTTAATTAAAGAGTTCGTTGTTCTTCATATTATGTTTATGGGTTTTACTGACAGAAGCTTTTTCTCTAAAAATATTTTATGTTGTGGTAGGCAAACTGATTAGGAATGAATTTAATATTTGCATCTCCATTGATGATGATCTCCTTATGTAATTTTTTATTTATAAACAATTGAGAATGTGCAAGAGATGAATCAAATCGAAACATTGATTCATCTCAAGCTCTGGGTTTTACTTTTTACCAGATATCAGAGGGATTTGCACAGAGAGAGGGAGTGGGCGTGGCGTGAAGGGAAAATGGGAGTAAGGGGGACTTTTTCCGAGCTTCAGAATTTTCAATTTTGATTTAGGGAAAGAGAGCCCACTGGAAATTTGGAATTTAGTTAGCAGCTTAGGACAAGATCAAACCTTTTCTGATGTTGGTTTCGTGTGAAATGTGTAGTGGGTAGTTTCGGTACTCACTAATTTACAAAGAAAGACATTGTAAAACCCATTGCAGCGGCCTCTCTGTCCCCTAATCCATACTGTATTCATTCTTAGCTTTCTTTCTCTTCTACTAATTAGAAATGCAAAAGTAAATACATTGTTTCTAAACATCATTTCGAAGGGAAATCTTTCACTGCAGTGGCAGAATTGCAACGGGAAGGTCTTAAGAGGAAGAATAAGCGAAAAATTAGATAAGAGGAAGATAAAAGAAAGAAAATGACTGTGGGAAGAAGATGATAAACAATAAACGATGATTTTATTCTTTATTTTTTTTTATCGGATTAAAGGGTTGATCATCGACTAATTGACAAGATCTGGACGACTATAAAATTGAAAAAACTGTTTTATGTTTTTTTTCAATTAAAGGACAAAAATTAAATTTCACAATAGTTGAAGAGTTATCACAATAATTTGCCCTTATTTATATGTTTTCCTGTCTTTGCCATTTTCATTCCTACCTTACTTTATTTATGTTAATGTGCCACATTCAGTATATTAATTCTGACTTATTAAGTTATTATATTGGTTTAATTTTTATTTTTTATTAGAAATGACATTCACTTTTTTTTTTTTTTTACTCTTCCAAATTTTGTAAGACCGTTGTAAAAAATATGGATATCAAGAAAAATATAGTGTTGTCTGAGAGAGAACAATATCATTCTTATTCAAGTTTGGCAATCTCTTCTTTTTAACTCTTTTTTTTTTAAATAAAAAATAGTTTGTATCTTTTACTCCCTTGGCATATGTGCAACATTATTAATAGGAGTTTGCATTATTCGGTTTAAATCGAATTTTTGAATTAAATCAAATCGAATTTTTCAATTGAGTTCAATTTTAATAAAATTCAATTTGATTTGATTTTTTATTTTACAAAATAAAAATTTCGAAACACCGAAAAAATTGATGTATATTTTTTAATTAAAATATATGTAATTAATATCAAATTGTTAATTAATAATAATTTATTTATAAAAAATTTTATTTTTTTAATATTTCAATTTGATTCGGTTAAATTTCAAGTTGCTTTATTTGGTTTTATAGAAATTTCGATTCGCTTCAATTTTGTTCAATTTTCATAATACCAAATTAAAAATTGAATTTTGAAAGCAAAACTAAACCAAAATTTTGAGTTTTGATAACATATTTTCATAATAACATATTTTGATTTATATATGTTGACGTCAACTTTGCCGAGCCGACACAATGGTTACTTCGAGCCGATGCCGATTTGATAAATGGGGACGAGCCGATAACGTCAACCTTTCGAACAGCCGATAGCCATCGGCACCACGGAGCCGATAAGAAGGAAAACAAATTCCCAATCTTTCGGCGCAAGAATTCTGCACGATCGTTAGGAGCCTTCTTTGGCCGGAAGAAACTCCACGATCTATTAGTGGCTAGTTGGCAGCAAGTATAAAGTGGGAGCATTGCCCAGAACCAAGGGGATCGACCCATCAAACCAGCAACATTCAATTTCAATTTCTTTTATTTCGTCACCACTTACAGCTTTTTAGTATAGGATTTCAATTCTTTACAGCTTTCTTACCGTTTTGTTATAGTTTACCTTTACGGCTTTATTTTCAGCCTTTCCTTATAGCTTTTTGTTCTACCTTCAGGCGTTAGATTCTTTCTATACTTTCTTTTAAGCAAGTCAATACTAGCATCAGTCTATTATTCCCGGAAAGTCCTTCCGTTGAGCATTTTTCGCTGACTTTCTTGAACCCTTTCTGTAGTAAGTTCAAGGAATCCGGTCCCTAATTCAAAAAAGATCTGATACCGTTTTCTGTTTGCGCCATATCGGATCATTTGTATTTATCGGAAGCGAAGCTGATTTCCGTTTGCATCGGCTTCTTATGTGGAGCACACCAAGCAGGCCCAAAACTGAAATGGATACTTCAACGTCATGGTTTCTTTTGGCCGTCTATGACTACGGATTGTAATGCTTATGCGGTTGGCTGCAAAGCTTGCCAAAAGTATGGCCCTCTATTGCACACTCCTTCCACGGAGTTGTATCCAATCATTAAGCCATGACCTTTTCGGGGTTGGGCTCTAGATATTATCAGAAATATTTATCCACCTTCAGCAAAAAGGCACACATTCATATTGGTGGCAACGGATTACTTCACCAAGTGGGTAGAGGCGCAACCGTTGACCAAAGTAACCCAAATAGCAGTCATCAATTTTCTCCAGTAAAGCATTCTCTTCCATTTTGGAATCCCAAAGACAATAACAACGGTAGTTGCTGTACTCTTCTCCTTATTATGCACAGGCCAACGGACAAGCAGAGGCAACGAATAAAACCTTAATCGGCATGATCCGCAAGGCAGTGGAAGACAATCCAAGAAGATGGCATGAGACATTGCAGGAAGTTTTATGGGCTCATCGGAATGCTGCTAAAACTGCTACTGGCTTTACTCCATTCAGGCTAACTTACGGGCAGGATGTTGTGTTACCCGTTGAGATATCCTTACAATCAACTCGAATAGCCTACCAGCAGGGTCTAACGATCGAGGATTATCATACAGCTTTGGCCCTGAGCCTAAACCAAGTTGAGTTGGACCGATGGGTTGCCTTAGAGAATACAAAGCAACACAAGGAGAAGGTAGCAAGGGCATACAATCGGAAAGTTCGTGAGAGAAGTTTTCAAGAAGGAGATATGGTATGGAAGACTATTCTCCCCATAGCACTAAAAGATCCGAAGTACGGCAAATGGTCCTCGTCCTGGGAAGGTCCATTCCTAGTAACACAAGTCTTTGATGGAGGAGCTTACCGCCTCATGACACTCGATGGAAAGGAAGCAGGCAAGGCAATTAACGGTAAGTTCTTGAAATGGTACTATCCAACGTTCTGGGAGGGGACCAGCGAGTAAAGAAAGAAGAACATCTTCTTGAAAAAAAAAAAAAAGAGAGAAGAACATCTTCTTGAGCAGAAAATTTGGTTTTCAGATATTGAGCTGATCACAAGAGGCCGACCAGATAGCCTTAGATGTCAATACAAAAGAAATCAGCTATCATCAGAAGGGGAGTTGGGCAACAACATTGGCCGATAAGGAACAATCACTAGCCGATTGGGATCTTCCGAATTGGCGGACACTGGGCTAGCCGCGGTAGTTTCCGTTGGATGCGGATCCGGGACTGGGAGCTCTGTTCCAGCCCTCTCAACCTCAGTTTCGGTGTTTCCCTCGGGGGGTAGGACTGCCTCGTCAGCACCCGTCTTCTGAGCCCCTGGTTCGGTCGACGAAGTGACAGCTTCTTCGGGTTGAGTACCGGAAGGACCTGCTTCGTCAGTAGCCGAAGGGTGTAGAACCTTGCTCAGCTCGGCTATAAAGCGGTCCCATCCGGACTTCACCTCGTCCAGAAGGGCGGTCGAGTTTGATAGTTCAGCTTCGAGTAGTTCCTCTTCCGCCTCCAGCATTAGCCATTCGTCATGATGCTTAAGAAGGGAATCTTCAATGGCTTTGACTATCTCCTGGAGCCCTTTCTCTAACTCAAGCCGCTGCTCCAAGGCCCTTTTCTCAGAGGCAAGTTCTTTCTGGATTTTTGATAGTTGACGTTCGAGCCGCTCAATTTCCCAATTCCCTCATCAATGTCGGATCGCAAAAGTGAAAGATGATCCAAGGATTCCCGACGATCTTTCTCGGCAAATGCTGCATTTTCCCGATGCAGTTTTAAAAGCTCTAACTGGTCATGGGCTTCGTCTAGGCGGTGCTGCGTGTCAAAAAAAAAGCGACCAGTAAAACGCACCTGCCCCAGGCACCTAGTTGCCAAGTCCCAAAGCGTAAGGGGCATGTTTGGGTCGGCTGTTTGCACAATTCGCAGAAAAGCGCGACTTACGTTGTAACACCCCACGACTATGTACCCTAAAAGGGCGGGGATGTCGCCCCGTCCCGTAGGACAAGGGGTCTTTAGAACGAGGTATAAAATATAAAGGCAATCTCCAAAAGGATCAACTTAGATAAATAAAGAAATATTCTTATTACATCAGGCTCAACTTGGAGCAAAACGGAATAAAACAAAATATTACTTAGAAGTATAAGCAATAAATGTCTCCTAGAATGGATAGAGAAAATAGCAAAAGCTTCAACTATTACATGCCCCGCTGACTCAGCACAGTCTATCCCCTGAAAACATGATGTAAAACGATGTGAGAATAAATCTCAGTAAGTCCTGTGTGTGCACATGGTGTTTTGAAAAGTACGTGTATGCAAAGTGTAAAGCATTTGTAAAAATAATTTGGCAAGACATAAACAATCTCTTTTCGCAAGGAGTGGGTTTTTCTCATTGTCACACTTTGTACAAAATAAACCCTCCACTCGGACAAAAGTCATGTCACCACACGTTGGGCTCCATGAGAACAAATTGGCCAAGGCACCACACTTTGTGCACCTTGTCCGGATCAGATTACCACACGTTGGGCGTTCTGATCAAGGTGAGTGTACAGCCCACCGGGTGAGATACTTCTCCATCTCTACACCCAACAAAACCATCCGGGTGTCCATGCCGGGAATATAAATAATACCTTTCAGGCATAATGCTAGCTCAGACTGGCCTGACCAACCAACACTGTCGCCTTTTCAAGCAGAGTTCATCTTCTGGGGGTGGCCTCCTGCCAGAAGACTTTCGCTAGCCCTCCAAGACTAGTATTGTTAGCCTACCCTTATTGAGTACTCAACGAACATATCCGTCAATTCCTGATTCAAAATATTTCCAAACCTTGGCTTTGTAAAACGTGGTTTTCTTTCAAAGAGATTTCTAAAAATTTAAGAAAAAGAATAGTTTTCTTGCTAAAAACCATTAGTTTGACAAAACCGTTCAAAGAATAAATATCCATGTTTACAACCTAAGCAAACACAGTTTAACAATAGCTTTACAAAGCTTCACAACATGGACTTGCCATCACAACCTTTAATAAAACAGTTTATAAAAGGGCTTACCATCACAACATTTAATAAAAGAGTTTATGCAAGGACTTACTTGATATGCCTCAGATAAATGCGATAAATTCACAACTGGCTTTCCTCAATTATCCTCTTGATCTAAACCATATAATATCATGATCAGGGTCTCAATTAATTCAAACATGCTCTAATCCCATTTATTTTCATAACAATTCGCAATCTCCTATTTAATTCCAAGTAAACTATTCAATCCCCAAAGATCAAATACTACGACCACATGTTTATCTCGCTAATAAACACCATTACACTTTACTTTTGACATCAAGGGAGGGTATTCCCTTACCTTGCAACTACCGGGTAATGAGGTTTCGATGCTCCTATGGTGATCGTTCCGAGTTCACTTGAGAAGAAGAGAGAAGCTACCTCCTTTGCTTCAGTTGACCAAAAATTTAGGAAGAAGAGGAAATCAGCCTCTGTAGGGCGTGATTTAAGGGTAGAAGAAAGAGAAAAGAATCATTAGAGAAAACGGCATCAAGAGGTTGAAAGGATTTGTGCTTACCTTAAGGTGTGTTCGACTTTTGGCTTAGAATAACTCTTGTATTCTCGAAAATTTGCAGAGAGAAGTTGCTGAAATTTTCGTGTAGAATGGAGAGGGTAAACGGTGGTTATAGTTTAAAATTGGAGAAGATTGGTTTAGGGTTAGATGGTGATGTTTAGATAGACTCCTAATGGCTTTAGGTTTCTTGGATAGCAAAGGCGAAATTTCCAGCTTGCGCGCATCTCCTTGCTGCCGGTTTTTAGGTGAGTTTTATGGAGGAAAAGATTCTGCAATTTGCTCCTCTATGCTGGCCGAAATACTGCTCAAAGGAAGGGCTGAATCTGTTCAGAATTTTGGGCCAAACAAGGAAGAGTTTGAGTGAGTTTTGATTACTGAAAAATCCTGTGCAAGTGCTGTGAAAATTCTGTGCAAGTATAGCAAGTTTTGGACTGGTTTGGCTGCTATAATTCTACCGAAATTTTCAGAGAAAAATTGAGGGTTTTGGGCGCTGAAAATAGCTTGTTCAGCTGGGGTTTTTCAGTGAATGATGTGTGCAGAATTTCGGTTGAAGTAGGAACACAAAGCTGGCCGAAAATCCTGCACAAAGCTGTCCGAATTTTTCTGTGTATATGCTGGACGAATTTCAGTGTTTTTATGTGAATAAAATTCTGGTTTTGTGCAGCTAAGGTAGTTGAATTGTTAAGGAGTGTTCTAGGTGTTTTGAGCTAGGATTTTCAGAGTTGGATTGTAGCTAAAGATGGCTGGAATTTCGGACAGCTTGTGTTGATACAAGGCTGCCGAAATTCAGCTAGGAAAAGGAAGAAATCCTAGTTGAATTTGGATTGAAATAAAATCTGGTTTTATCAAGGATTTGGATAGGATTTCCTCTAGTCCTAGAAGAGTTTGGTTTGAGCTAAAGGTGCTCCAAGGTGGCGGACAAAATTTGGAAAAATTTCCAGAATATTTCCAGCTTATGGTTTCCGAAAATTCAAGGGAACATAAGCTGAAAATAAAACAAATTTCATCCTTAGCTAAAATCCTTGAACTTAGGAGTTAAATATAAAGTCTTACTCCTATGGAAATGGCGTTTAAACCCAAAGAAAATATATAAGACTTTAGTTAAAATATTTATCTAAAATAATTAAATAAATAAAAGGATTATGGCTAGAATTCTTGAAGAGGTAAAATAAGGTTTTTCCCTAATATATTCCCTAACTCTAATATTCATCAAGAAGAGTTTTATACTACTTGAAATTCTTCAAAGTGGCTCCTAGCTAGGGGTTTTTTCAAAATTCCTAAGGAACACAAGCTGAAAATTAAAGGTGAACTTTATCCACATCAAAGTCCTTGAATTTAGAAAATAAATATAGAGACGTATTCCCTTGGAGTAAAAATACTAAAAGTTCTCTAGGATAGCTAGATTCTTTTTCGGCCAAGATAAGAAACGGTCTAAAGAAAAGAATTTCAAGAAGAGAAACTAACTTCACAAAAGGTAGGATTTGAACTCGGGTCACCAAAGGAAATCACCAACCTCCCCACTATTCCAAAACAACTCCAATGCTAATTTTTCTACAAGAAGTTCTTACCACCCCAATACTCATCCTTCCAAATCTTCGACCAAACCTCCCTTAACCAAATCTTTAACAGCACAACTATTTCACATCAATTAATTCAAATACAAAAGTAACGGAAAAATTCACATGCATCCATGCAAATAAAATTATTCTAGCTACCACATAAAATGCAAGATGCTATGTAATGCATGACTTTTTCCCATAGGCAAAGGTGGTTTTGGGCGGGGTATTACATACGTTGTCAAGGGTGGACCTCTCAGCAGGCAAAGGAGTCCCAAGGAGGCCATCAAGGAAGTCCAGCGCCAAGGCCACCATCAGCATCGGCAGGGGGGTAATAGTTCCTTCAGTTCTCGGGCTGGGGGGAGGTGTAGTTGTTTCGGTGGCATCGGCCGCTGGTTGTTTTTCAGGCCTTGGCGAAACAGGGGAAGGACTCTTTCGAGTCGGTAGCTCAGTCGTTGGAAGATCTGTCACTGGTAGGGAAGCCGCCACGCTAGTCGATGGAAGAGGAGCCGTAGCCTCCATCATCGGGGTATCTGCCATCGGGGGAACAGCTCTTCCAGCCACCCTTTCGGCTAAAGATCGGAGCGGAACGTCTTCCTTCTCCGAGTCAGAAGAAGTGTCGAGGATTACAGGACGGCTTATCCTTTGTTTACGTTTCTGCAGAAATGGGTATGTTAATGATTAGATAAAAATTGAACATTGGAGGCGCCAAGCAAAACAAGAACTGCCAGAAGCAAACCTTGGAAACGGGAGGAGTCAGTGTTTCATGTCTCCTTTTGGATCGACGAAGCAGGGATGGAACCTCGACCTCTTCTTCTTCCCCTTCCGGGGCAACGGGAGCAGCAGCAGTGGTTTTCTGCACCAAGGGAGTATGTAAGGTCGACATTATTACAAGACTTACAGGGGGTTTTACCTGTTTTCATTTCTTAGCAGATGAGGGTGGTTCAGACAGAGAAGTGGCCGGCCCAGGAATTCGTAGAAGCCAAGCGCCTATGGGGGCAGAAAACAGGGCCCCACTCAGTAACCGCCACCATAAATCGAAATTCAGAGAAGCATCCAGCACCACCCGAAAGGGCTTAAACTCAAAGGACCTCAGAATAGCCTGAGTGCGTTCGGCTAAAGTTTGTACATCTTCAGCCGATAACACCGGCTTCACAGAGAAAGAAGAAACATGCCATGGATTTGCGGGTACGTCCTGTATCAGCCCGAATTGGCGGGAGAAGCAGTGGGGATTGTACCTCTCACAGGAGGTCTTAGCACTCCGAGCTCCGGATTTGGCCCCAGAAGAATTTCCCAAGGACATAGAATTCGGGCCCATAGAGTGTCTTATGTGGCCTCGGGACTTTCCGATAGGTTTTTCAACCAAAGAGGGCCCTCTTGGCGAGCAACATACGGGAAGAAAATGGCGCCATAAAAGTCTTGACATCGGTAGAGGTATGAGACGATGGTTTCGGCAGAGGAGGTCGCCAATAGCCGGTCGCCCATTCAGAAGAGTCTGCTTGGTGCCTACAAGTCGACTAATGCCAAAGTTGGGAAAATATTGATACAGCCAGAGTTAGACAATCCAGAGCGGGCCCCCTAGGTTGGTCGGATCTTCCCCGGCGGCAAGGGCAGCCATCAGCTGATTGATGGTGCAGTAGACCAAGGCAAGGACCGGAGAGGCGAGGTCACAGCGCCTCTTACTCCGTAGGAGAGCCGATACATAGTATCGGTACTCATTGCTGATGCCGGCAGAATTGGAACAAATGATATACTTACACAGCCAAAGCCATAGGAAGGCCGCTTGTTCTTGGTTTGAATGAGTGTCCTCCACCCCTCGTTGAGCACTGATAAAGTTGCTGTATGAAGAGGAGGCCTTGTCCAGATGCATCTCAATGGCTGGTAAATTTTCTTCGTCATAGAGCCTCGGAATTTCATCACCTTCAAATCAGAAGCCGAGGATGGTGCAGATGTCAAGAATGGTAGGAGAAAACATCCCGTGCGGGAAGATGAAGCCGTTGATCGTGGAGGACCAAAAGGGAAGAACGGCGGAAAACAAGTTGCGGTCAAATGCCATCTCAAAGTCGGTCATCATGATGGCATCTGAGATTCCCCAATGTGCCCAAATATCCCAAATCGGGCGAAGCAGTGGTCTCGCCATTCTCTGTAATTCTTGAGTTTGCGGGGCCAATGGTGAAAAGTAGAGGGAAGATTGGCGGTTGTGAAAGTATCCTATTGCAAAGGGAAAGTCAGCCGACAAAACAAATTGCAAGTGTTCAGCGGTAACTTCTGTGGGCAAGAAACGTGGGCCCAAGGCAAACAGTTGGGCATCGGCTTGGACCAGGCACAGTGTTCTTATCGGTAGGGGTTGCCATTACGATTGTGCTTTTACCGAAAGGAAATTCTCAGTTCACAGGGAATTAGAACAAGAAGGTGAAGGATTGATGAATTGCTCAAGCAGTAGAACTCTGAGGGAGATAGAAGTCATAAGAAGTAAGGGGTTCCGATTGGGGACCACTGCTATTTATAAGGAAATTTGAAATTAAGCTGTTCGCGGGTTCTAAGGCCGAGGCGTCGCAACAATTCCACAACGTTTGGGACGTTTGATTTTGCCAGAAAAAGAACGGCTGCCATTAATAGTTGTACGATTCCCATCGTTTCGCTGACTCGCGTTTGCCGAAACAATGGGACTCAGGGGGGCATGTGTTGACGTCAACTTTGCCGAGCCGACACAACGGTTAGTTCGAGCCGATACCGATTTGATAAATGGGGACGAGCCGATAACGTCAACCTTTTGAACAGCCGATAGCCATCGGCACCACGGAGCTGATAAGAAGGAAAACAGATTCCCGATCTTTCGGCTCAAGAATTCTACACGATCGTTGGGAGCCTTCTTTGGCCGGAAGAAACTCCACGATTTGTTAGTGGCTCGTTGGCAGCAAGTATAAAGTTGGAGCATCGCCCAGAACCAAGGGGATCGACCCATCAAACCAGCAACATTCAATTTTAATTTCTTTTATTTTGGCACCACTTACAACTTTTTAGTCTAGGATTTCAATTCTTTACAGCTTTCTTATCATTTTGTTATAGTTTACCTTTACGGCTTTATTTTCAGCCTTTTCTTATAGCTTTTTGTTCTACCTTCAGGCATTAGATTCTTTCTGTACTTTCTTTTAAGCAAGTCAATACCAGCATCAGTCTATTATTCCCGAAAAGTCCTTCCGTTGAGCATTTTTCGCCGACTTTCTTGAACCCTTTCTGTAGTAAGTTCAAGGAACCCGGTCCCTGATTCAAAAAAGATCTGATACCGTTTTCTGTTTGCACCATATCGAATTGTTTGTGTTTATCGGAAGCGAAGCTGATTCCCGTTTGCATCGGCTTCTTATTTTGACAACAACAATATATAAAAAATGTTAAGTATGATTAAATCATTTGTATAACGATGCGAATGTTAATTTTACTTTTTTTTGTTTCCCTATCTACATGTTGGGTCGATGAGCAAATATATGTCGTCCTTGAAAAATGCAATCTTGCCCTCTCCACTCAGTTTGTTGCCAAGAGCCATGTAAAGCTAGTGCCATGTTCAGTGCATTGCCCTCAATCTCAACAAACTGCAGGTCTTCATCATCTGCCCACTTTAAGGCTTGGAGTTTCAAAAGGATTTTCAGTAGAGGACTTGTCAGTCCAAGCCTCAAGTATGTTTCCCATGTGATCTCACAGTACACAGGCCATAGCAGCAAAACTACTATTAAAGGCGACATCAAAGTTTATTTTAACCCAACCAAGTATCGGTAGGTTCCAATAGAAATCAGATCAAGGAGTTATATTTTGAAGGCGATGATCTTTAGTTACTTTCCAGTATCTTCCAGCTAGGATATCAATATACCTACTCATAGCTTCCCAATTCGGTATCTACTCTCCCAATCTTATCTTGTTCCTTGAAAGCCACAGTTGTTCGAAACATACCATAGCAAAATTCACCATTTCATGTTTTCCTTCAACATCCAGAGAAATAATGCTGAGGGGATTCAGTAACTCCCCAATCCAATCTTCCGTTATCATGTGCAAGAATGCATCAATATGCAAATTCCACTTGTAATTCCACCATATGCTCCTTATTAATGGGCAGTGCAGTAATAAGTGTTGTAGCAATTCTTGGTCCTGTGAGAATAGGAAACATAGTTCACGATCCAATGGAATAATTGAACTAAATCTCAAACACGTGGGAAGAATGTTGGACAGAATCCTCCACAATAAATGCTTATGTTGCCCATATAGCTGCAAATGCCATAATTGACATGAAATATGGGAGCTATTCCCAAACCTCTCTTTATTATTGGTAGGGGCAGACTCAAAACTAACTCATTAGGGCCAATTGATGCTTTCCTCATCAAAACTTTTTTACAATTTTTTTAATATATACTATTAAAAAAATTTAAAAATCATTTTTCATCTTACTTCGAAATTTGATTTTTACCATATTCATAACTAAAAAAAATTATTTTGTAGTAACTGTAGAAACTAAAAAAGTAAGAACAATGGTTACTTCATAATATATATAAATTTTAAACTTCATTATCTTGACTATCCATTGACACAATTCAAATATAGTAGATAACTTTTCACAATCAAGAATTCATACCACATGATGAAAATAATCAAATTGCATTCTTAATTGTATCATTTCACCTTCAATAAAGTCTCACATTCAATAATTTTTTTTACTATTACGTTATTGTAAATTTAATTTTATATATTTGGAGGGGCCAATTTATTTTAAATTTTAAATATATATTATACATACATATGTATATCATTTTTTAAAAATTCTCTCCAACTCTATATGTGGGTTCGTCCCTGATTATTCGCATGATTGGCAAACCTAACGGAGAATTCCCTTATCGAAGAGGGAACCTAAATAAGGGAGTCGGATTCCTGAGAAACTAGAATTTTAGATTTAAGGATGGTAGAGGCAATGTATACTGGAAATAGATTATATATGAGGTGGTGATCCCAAATCTCTACCAGATGAATCCATTAACTTATTGACCCAAGTGACTAAGCAAAAGTCCCTAAAATGCAGTGGTGGTTTGAACTCCTCATGGTTAGGTGCCTAAGGATCCGACCATATGTTCAACTGAGAATTCTTATCCTGGATAAAACAAGCACCTTTAGCTAGTAACTTCCTACAAGCTGCAATTCTATTCCAAGTCCAAGACCCTTTCTTCAACTCTACATTCATATCTAGCAACTTAGTACCTGGTTCATCGTGCAAATATTTAGAAACCAATATCTTAACCCAAAGCTTCTCTGGTTGTGTACAAATATGCCAACCAAGTTTAGCAATATAAGCTTTGTTCATCTCCCTATGTTTGTGTTATGCCCTAGAGGCAATCACTTGTGTATTGTATATGACACATTTATTAATAAAAGACATTCTTTTATCTATCAGTTTAATTAATTATTTCACGTATATGTGCATAAAACTGTTATACAAACTCCTTAGCACATAATGTAGTATTAAAAAAATTATGATAGAGATCATAATGTAAGATTCCTATTACACTATATAGTACTTGTATTTAAATTATCCATAGTCATAGTATTAGTGAGATAGAACATCATTAATATGTAAAGACTAATATGTGTTATACTTTTTTATTTAATAAAGCGGTAATTCTCACATTCGTGAGTATTGTAATACTCAAAGTTAACACGTGAACACTTGTTAAATAAACAAGTTTATTAAATTACCTAACTATGAGATAATCACATGAATAATTATTTAGTGTTGGTGATAAAGTCTCATTATAGTAAATGCGCAAGTGTCTTTAGATTTGAGATCGCCAAGCTACTTTGTTTACTAAGCGTTGTACTTTGACTCAAATTTCTAGAGTCCCTACAAGACCGCCTATGGGATAGATATTTAGCACAATAAACACAAGTAGTTGAAAGGATTAATAAAAGATTTATCACTCATAATAGTATGGGCGTATATTTCATGGCCACTTTTATGGAATTATTACTCAAAAAGTCCTTGGCTAAGGTGATTTTGTGTTAGAAATAGTTATAATTGATACATATGTTGAGTAATAAATTTTGGAACAAATACTAATAAATTCAGGTTAGAATTAATTATATTCTAGTAGGAGTTGGCACTAATTCTATACTATAAAATCGAATGAGATATATTAGGATGAAAGTAGTTTATTGTACTGATATTTTGCTATTGAACAGATTCATGTCAAGCCACTTGACTTTCTAGACTTTTGGGTGGTCAAGATGTATTGCTATATGCGTTCATAGTCTGTTAAATATGAATTTATTAATTGAAATTTTAATAAATTATTCTTAATTAGAATTAATAAGTTAATTTTAATTATTAAAGATTATTAATTCTATAGCGATTAGAATTAATTTATATTTTGTTACTAATAGACCCGAAAACCTAATAAGTCACACACAATAGAGGAATTGGTACTCAAGATATTACTTGATAATATTGTGGAGTTAATTTGTGAGAAAAATAATAATTATGAGTTAATTATAAATTGTTATAATTAATTAGGTGAAATTATAATTATTTAAAAAGTTTGTGGTTAAATTATAAATTTGTTATAATTCAAAGAGCCTAACTACAATTAAATAACCTTGAGCCCATAGTTTGGAAAAAAACTATATTTGTTTCCAAAAATGGTTCTGGAAAAGGACAAAGGTTTGTATAGCGATTCCTAATATGATTGGGAACAAAAATGTTTCTCTGTACATTAAAGTTTTTTCCCATAAGTTTGTTTCCAAAAAGGTGCTAAGGAAACAAGAGGGCAAAGGAAAATCGTGTTTTCCTAAAAATCGGTTGAGGCGACATTCTAATAGAGAAGTCATTGAAAAATTGTTCTTGATGGAATTTTTAATTTCACAAAGAAAGCTGCCGTCGTGTGTAAAATAAGAGAAAATCGAAAAGCCTTTTTCTTCTTCGTTTCTTCTCCAAAATAAATCCCCTAGCCACCATATTATTTTTTTAACAGAAAATTTTGATGATTCTTGAATACATCCTTGTGTGGATGACATTAGAGAAATGTTTATCTTTAGAATTTAGTAATTCTTGCTTAACAAATATTACGGAAGGGTTTTGCACGAGAAGAGAAAATTTTAAAAGCTGCATTTTTCTGGTAACGGAATTTTTCTCTCTCGCTTAACTCGTTTAATTACATACGAATGATCTTTTGAATAGATTTTGTTTTATTTTTTCGCTGTGTGTAAACTAGATTGTATGATCGAAATCCAACAGTAGTTTGTAAACAGTAGTTCGTATGTATTTTATGGGATTATTATTATTTTTTGAAATTGTTTCAAAATAAATTTGGAATTATAAAATTGTTTCATAAATATTCTAAATTTTGAAATTGTTTCAAAATTATGTTTGGGTCCGTGAAAATTGTTTTCACAAATATTTTGATTTTGGAAAATTCGTTTTAATCGATGTGATTGTGATCACTCCAAATTGTTAATAGAGATTAACATGATTTTCAAAAACC
Source organism: Voacanga thouarsii (assembly GCA_026120185.1). Taxonomy (NCBI): domain Eukaryota; kingdom Viridiplantae; phylum Streptophyta; class Magnoliopsida; order Gentianales; family Apocynaceae; genus Voacanga; species Voacanga thouarsii. The sequence continues at coordinate 554,931 of JANUWF010001027.1, forward strand.
AAATCCAATAAGAAAATTATTTCTAAAATTAGATTGAGAGAACGAAAAAAAAAAAGGGTGGAACGAGGAAAAAAAAAACAAAATGGCATACCCAGTGGCTAGGCTTCCTAGGAAAGCCCAGGGAACAACCTAAGCAGCCTAGGAAAGTCCTAGGATTCCTAGGTCCTATGCCACCCAGGTAGCCACCAGGTGGCCAGGGACCTCCTAGGCGGCCTAAGAAGGTCCTAATAAAAAGAAAAAAAAAATCCTTTTTTTTAACTTTTACCTACAAGATGTTTTCTTATTTCAAAATAGACCTAATAGCTGTCCAAATTTTTTATTTTGAAACTAATTATTTTATTTTTTTCAAAATAATGATTTTGGAAAATTTTTATTTCATGTATTTATTTTGCTTAATTTATTTTAAACATGTTTTGTCAAGTTGGTTTGTTATTGATAGAAATCAAATTAGGCATGAAGGGCATTTTCAAGAAGGGGGAAGAAGGACAAAATCGCACTTCATTGTGCCATGGGTAAGAGCAACATTCAAGAGGAATCAAGGGAGTTTTTAAGACAACAAATTCAACAAACTCATGTCCAAGAAGATTGTGAAGAGATGGATGGAAAAGAAAGGGCCAAAAGATACACAACAAAAGCAACAATCCATGTGGAGGATCAAGCCAACCGTTAAACAAGGATTGAAGGCCAAAGAAATATCAAGAAGGGCTCAAGACGACCAACGTTTCATTTGAAAAATCAAGGAAACACATAGAAATGGAATTGAGGTCCAAAGAAAAAGTTCTGAAGTGCAACAAAACAATGGGAGGACGCCCAGAGCTGGCCCGGCACCTGCCCAGCTCGACCGACCAGACGCTGGCTATGATTTGCAAAATTCCTCAACTTTTTGACGTGTACACTGTTCCAGCAGAATAGACCCGACGCCGGCCCTACTAGCCTAACCCGATGCCAGCCCTGTACTGGAAAAGTCCTCATTTTTTTATTTTGATGTTTTGTGAACGGGCACTATTACTCCAGATTAGATCCAGTATCACCCCCAGGAGACCTACCCGGTGCCAAGCCTATTCTAGAACCCGAACCCCTGACATATTTCAGCTATTTTGGGGTCATTTTGAAATATTTGCTAAGTAGTTAGGGTGAGACATCTATATATATGCTATTATAACTCTTGTAACTCAACTTTAGTATTTTGGGAAGGAGAATTCAGATTTTCTCTCTAGAAAGAGAGTTTTTGACGGTGATCCTCTTGGGTGATGTCCATTAAACATCAAGACTAAATCAAAGGATTTAGTCCCACATTTGATCTTATCTTTAAATCTTAAGGGATAATCTCAACTCCATCTCTATTCTTATGTTCTAGGTTACCTAGTGTGTTTGATAGGATTGAGTTAGGTACCTTCAATTCCTATCCTTAGTGTTCTAATCTTTGATAGATTAGGGTGTTAAGGTGTTATTGAAGTTGGATAGATCCACAATATTATAAGAGTGTTATTTTCCTAGCACTTTAGTATTCTTGTGTATGGGTTTAGTAGGTTTCTTGATCTTGAGTTTAATCCACAAGTTCGGTGCTTCCCAAGATCATATCAAAGTGGTATCAAAGTTTGCATTGTGTTGATTCTAATCAACTAACTTTCTTTGGGCTAAGGTATAATCTTCTTTAAGATCCATTGATTTTCAAATTTTCGTCACTTTTTCTATTGCTATTTTTAGATGTCAAAAACTTGAAATTGTGCCATATAAATATTGTTAATTTGACCCTATATGGTATATTGATGTGTGAGGAGTCATTTAATGTAAACATTTTTTGATTTAGGGCTAAAACCAAGCTGAATTTTGCTATACAAAATTGAACTACGAGATTGCACTCAATGTGTTTGATAAATTTCCTTTAAGACACCCTTCTTTCTTATCCTTTGGAATTTAGTTAACTTGATTAGTAGAACTAAATCCTTTGAAGTGGGAAAGATTTGGGAAGAACTTAAGTGTAGAGTTAAAAGTTTGAAAAAGGCAAGAGAGAGAGAGAACATTGTGATAAAAGCAAAGAAGAGTGTAAACACAAGTGAAGGGTGACCACTAAAAATTGAGTGTAAACATGTAAGAGAGTGAAGTAAGAAATTTTTCTTGTATTTTCTACTTCAAGTTTTGTGGGTACTTCTCTTGAAAGAAAATTCACAATGGCTAATTGGAGTGAAAGTGAACGGTATGACAATTATGAGGAGTCTCGTTAAAATGGAAGTAATTATGGGGCATATGATGAAAATGAATATGACTATGAAGAAGATTATTGGGGAAATAAAGGCGATCATGAGCATTTGCTTGACTGTGGAGATGAGGCTTCTAGGGATAGCTATGATGAAGGGTCAAGCACAAGTGGAAGGGAATATAATAGCTATGAAAGAGGCCATTGGGAAAATAAAAAGGAATGTGAGGGGGTTTATGTTGGAGGACCACAAAAATATTCAAAGAGTGGTATGCCAAAAGAAATATAGTATAGGTGTTTGTATGAAAGTCCAAAAGTATCTAGATGAAGAGAAAAGTGTGCATCGCAAAATTCTTCCAAAAGTGGTTTGAGAAGAAAGGAGGATGTGGAGAATAAGGAGTTGAAGTACAATGAGAAATTGACACCTCCATTCCATGGGAGAGAGATTGGAGGGAGTATTATGAATGGGAAATAAAAATGAAAAAATTGTTTAAATGTTTTGCACCTAGTGTAAGTTTCAAGGTGAAATGGGCACTAATGAGCATTTCTAAAAATGTTTTAGAATGGTGGAAGCAAATGAATGCACAAAGAAGGCGAAGTAGGTATCAAATAGTGAATTCTTTGGAAGAGATGAAAAAATTGATAAGGGAGCGGTTTGACCCCGATGAGTGCCAAATATGTAGAAGTTTTGCTCACATGTTCTATAATTGTCCAAGAAGTTCTAAGCCTAGTGAGGGAAGTACAATGTAAAATTTTACAAAAGGAGGAATTGGGAGAAAACAAAATTATGTTTGTTCTACATGTTGGGACTATCGTTATAGTATATATGATTGCCCAAGATTGAGTGATCAAGAAAGAAGTTTTGATTTGCAAAAAGGTAGTGCAATTCATTGTGAGCATTGTAGTAGCTATGGGCACAAATCCTTTGATTGTCATTGGAAGTCCTCTAAGGAGAAAAGTGAGACTCATAAATTTAAGGAGCAAAAAGATAGACTTGAGCCTGAAGTGGCCACGAAAAATGTTGTAGGCGTTGAGGAGTAAGAAGAAGCAACAAAAGAAAGAGAAGAATGTGAGCAGGAGAATAAAAAATATGAAACAAAGTATGGTGAAAGAAAATGAAGAAAAAGTTGAGAAGGTTTAATAAAAGGCGATAACAAGATTAGAAGAAGAAGATGAACTTAGTGTTGACGAAGGAGATGAAGTGGATCAATTGAGTCCAACAAATGGGGTGACTAAGGAGTTCTACAATATCTTATTCTTTCTAGATGAAGAGTCACATCCATTAAAAGTATTAGATGAGAATGAACAAGAAGTAGTTGAACAAAATGGAGTAGAAATTGTTGAAGAACGAATGCATTCAAGGAATGAGGTAAAAAGGAAGCAAATGCATGCTATGGAAGGAAGAGATAGGGATGCACTTGAGAAACCATGTACATTAATTAATGTTATGAGGAAAATTGATGAAGCTTGTGTGGTTGAAAAAGAAGAGGACTTACAAAAGGAAAACATTTTCTATTCAAGGTGTCAACAATAACAACAACAACAAACTAAACATTAATCCCAAGTAACTTGGGGTCGGCTACATGAACCAACGTTAGGCAACGTGTGGTTATCCACATGAATCCTCTCTCGCCACTTCCTTCTATCGAACGTCATACTCTCATCCAAATCTAATAAAGACATATCTCTCCTAATCACCTCTATCCATATCTTTTTAGGCCTACTTCTACCTCTGTCTAACCTATCCCGTCTTACTCTCTCTATTGTCCTAATAGGAGCATCCCTCGGTCTTCTCTGAATATGTCCAAACCAACGCAGACGACTTTCTCTCATCTTTTTCTCAATAGATGCCATGCCCACCTTTTCCCTAATGGTCTCATTTCTAACTCTATCATTTCTAGTATATCCAAACATCTACCGTAATATACACATTTTAGCTACTTTTATTTTTTGAATATGACACCTTTTAATTGCCCAACATTTCATACCATATAACAAAGTAGGTCTTACGACTGTCCTGTAAAATTTTTCCTTTAGATTCAATGGTACATTATGATCACAGAGAATACCAGTCGCACTCCTCCATTTCAACCAACGCACCTTAACTCGATGTGCAACGTCGCTATCAAACTCTCCGTCTTTCTGAATAATAGATCCTAGATATCGAAAACAATCAATTAATGGTATATCTCTGCCTTCCAAAGTTACACATTAGGCTATGTTTCTACTACCACTAAACTTGCATTCCACATACTTTGTTTTACTCCCACTAATTCTGAAGCCCTTGGATTCCAATGTCTGCCGCCACAACTCTAATTTAGCATTTATACCGGCTCTAGTCTCATCAATCAACACAATATCATCCACAAACAACATACACCATGGCACCGCCTCCTGTATAGTATAGGTCAACTCATCCATAACGGCTGCAAAGAGAAAAGGGCTAAGCGCTGATCTTTGATGCATCCCGATAGTAATAGGGAACTCTGCAGTAACTCCGGCACAAGTTCTTACACTTGTACATGCTCTCTCATATATATCTTTAATGAGAGTAATATACTTTATTGATACATCTTTCTTGGCCAGCACCCACCAAACTATTTCTCTAGGCACATTGTCATAAGCTTTCTCCAAGTCAATAAATACCATATGTAAATTTTTCTTTCTTTCCCTATAATATTCAATCATCTACCGTAATAAATGAATTGCCTCCGTAGTGGAATGCCCAGACATAAAATCAAACTGATTATCTGAAATTTGTATAATGCCCTGTAACCTCTGTTTAATCACTCTCTCTCAAAACTTCATAGTATGACTTATGAGTTTAATCTCACGGTAATTGGCACAATCTTGAACGTTCCATTTATTCTTATACAGAGAAATCAAAGTAATCTTCCTCTATTCTGTAAACATTTTATTAACTTTCTATATCTTGTTGAACAGACTTGTCAGTCACGTAATACCTATGTCTCCTAAACACTTCCAAACCTCGATTGGTATACCATCCAGTCCTACAGTTTTTTTTGAACTCATCCTTTTAAGGGCATCTCGGACTTTATGCTTCTGGATACGATGAATCCACGCATAGTTAATCTCTTCGTTCAAAATTGCCAGGCTACCTACACTCAAAACTTGGACTTGCACCCGTTGAATAACTTAGCAAAATACGATCTCCATCTCTCCTTTATTTTTTTGTCCTTAACTAAAACTCTGTGATTGTCGTTGTGAAACCCTGGACAAAACCAACCTTAGAGTAAGGGGGTTGTGATGCATATCATACTTTATTTCATAATTAAATATATTTTCATATGATTTATATGTGCTTTAGATTTGATTTTTATTGTCTTGAAGTCTTGTGGTGAGTATTGTGTGAGAGGGGCAAAATGGTAATTTTTGCCCGAGGTGAAAATAGGGAGATAGATTGTGGATTGAATAGAAAATAATTTTTCTAGTGGAAATAGCAACAAGAGTTGTTGTAGTTTAGTGGTTAGAGCCTTAGAATTAATTCTTAAGGTCTAGAGTTCAAATTCCATTATAGAAGCTCTAGCTAGAATAAATTTTATTTTTGTTTGGGGAGAGTTGGTTTCGGCCATAAGGGCCTAGATCAAGGTGGTGATAATGTCCTAGGAGAGACATGTTAGGAGAATTCTCATTTCACTCTTTACTCTACTCGAAATTCTTGAAGGGAAATTCATTCTTCCTTGTTCTTTAATTTTTCTCAATGCTCAACTCATTAGTTTGATCAATGTGTTCTAGCCTTTTTCTTTCCAGAAAATTTAGTAAAGTGCTGAGGCCTTTTAGGATCAAAATATCTTGGTAAAAGACTACCTATGGTCCGAAAAAAATATGGAAGAGTTGTGAGGAATTCCATGAGGAAAATATCTCTAGTGAGCTTGCTGAAATTTCACTTCAAATTAGTTCCTCTTCCTTCATGGCATGAGCTGAAACTTTCCAGCTTGTTGTACCTTCAAATTGTCGAACTCCTTAGCTAACATTCCCTTCCAAATGCTGCCAGAAAAATGGCCTTAAGATCAACTTAAAACATGAATTATTTCTACCATTTTCGGATTGCACAAAAGCAGTGCAAAACCAAAAAAAATTCTGGGCAAATCACTACTTTAAGGGTCTAAAACCAAGTTATTTTCTTCCATATTTTGTGCAGCACCTTAGCCATGTTTTTCCTCCATGAAGAAGGCTAGAAACCAGCCTTGAATAACCCTGAAACCCCCCTCCCAGCTCGCTGCAAAATGGCTGGAAGTGGCAGATGAAAATCTGCCCAGAAAAATCACTGTGCAGCGAAATTTCTGTGTAGAAAATTTTCCAGCTTGTTTCCTATTTTTCTTTCAACCGAAACACCAACCTACTTCTGCAAAAACCTTCCTTGAACCTCCATCAACAAAGCTCCATTGATCCTCTTAAACTTCTGCACGAAATTCCATCAATGGCTGTCCGAAAATCTCTCCAACAAATCCCTGCAATTTAGCTTGATTACTTTCCAAAAATTCCAGCCATCTTGTTTGGCAACCTTCCATAATCTCTTACTCAATTGACCAGGCTTCTTTTTCACCATTAAGCACCCTACTTTCAGCCACCATAAGCCTCCATAAGCCAGCACTAATCCCATGAAATTCTGCTCAAACAGTCAGCCATGGCAGACTTCAAAGCTGTCCAAACAATCAAGATATTCTTAGGATATTTACTTTCCAAATTCACTTCCTAAAAATATTCTACCAAGATTGTAACAACTAACCTTTCCTTTTCCCTTCCAAATCACAGAATCAACTTCCCAAACCTTACTGAAAATCGGCCAGCCCTATTCCTCATAGAAAATTTGGAAGCTTTCCCTTCCCTCTCTCTCGCGATTTTCAGCAACCATCAAGAACACACACACTACACCAAGAACACCTATTTCTTCTCTACACCTAATACCACTCCAAACCATCTCAAATCCACTTGAAAACTTCCAGATTTGATCTACACATTGCTGTGAATCCATCAACACCATTATTAACATCAAACTCCTCCAAACATCTTGCTACTTCGGATCAAAAGCAGAAATTTCTGTGAAGAACAAGAACATCTTCAAGGTAAACTTATTCTAACAACTTCATCTTCTCCAAACTTGATCTCTAATGAAAACCTATATGAATAAGCATGCTAATGATCTCTTCTTCTTCTTCTTCTTCTTCTTCTTCTTCTTCTCTCTCTCTCTCTCTCTCTCTCTCTCTCTCTCTCTCTCTCTCTCTCATGGCCGAAATTCCCTCCCTTGGCTGAATGGTCTCTTTTTCCATGACCATGCTTTCGCCACCTCTCGTGGACAAGATTAGCCATCTAGGAGTGGAGATCTACTCTAAACTCCTTCAAGACATTCATCAATCAAGTAAGTACCTTCAATCTTCCTTGTAAACTCTAGAATCATGTCTCTAGGATGATGTTGTGAGTAGGTGGATGGTGATAGGATTTGAGTATATATATTTATTGTTGAAATTGAAGCATGAGCAATTGTATGATTGTGAAGGAGATGGGATTTTTGCATGAAAGGTTCATCTTGGATGATTGTATGATGATTTGAGGGTTGATGCATGTCATAGGTAGTATTTGTGAAGAAGCATGCTAGAGATTATGTCACCTTTGGTGAATAGGAGTTTATGCATGATTAAATTATTGAAGCCATGTTCATGTTTATGCTAGTAATGGTTAAATCATGTCTTAATAAATTTGGATCTATTCCTAGATGCAAGATTTGGATGATTTGATGAATCAAAGGATTGTGTATGTTATTGATTGTAGTTGGCCATAGAATCTTGATCATGATCTAGTTGTTCCTAAGCTAATTTTAGTTCATGAATAAAGTATTCAATACTAATTTTGCTAGTGAATTTCGAAAAACCCTAGGAAGGGTAGATTTGGGAACTATTATGCATATAAATGATATTTTAGCCAAATAAATAATGATTTTTGCTAGCAAGTAAAATAAATAAATATTATTAAAAATAAAGAAATCAATTTAAGCCTTTATGAAAAAGATTTATGCTTAGTAAAATATTTACTACATCAAAACCCCTAAGGATTTACTTATTATTTTCTAAGAAAGGCTTATTCAATTTAATCTCAACTAGTTTTAACTATCAATTATTTTCTAACATCTAAACTATCATTAAATCACTATTTTACCTAGTACCACCTATGACTCTTGATCAAATAAACTCTAAATTTTCCTTAACAAGATTTAAACTTTCAACTTATTAGAATTTATTTTCCAAACCATTAATTATTTTAAATAACAAATTAAACTAAGCTTATAAACCTGCTTATTTATTATTTTGCCTTAAAGCTTGGGACACTAGGATCATGGTAGTGGTGAAATGAGTTGATTTAAAATTGAGGAAGTGGATTGTAGCGTGAATCTGATTAAGATTTGTATTTACCCATGTGGGGTTAGGTCAGCTGTTCGAGACCTTGTTGTTGTGAGCAAGAATCAGGTAAGCTCCTGCATAAAACCTATCGATGTGAAATGTTTTCCTTATGGCAAGCTAAATATGGAGTGTATGGACACTCGTTTATTTGAAGGCAATTGAGGGTTGAATTTGTTCCTATTTTCAACACTTAAATTGTTTGAAAGTTACTGAGCAGATTTTCCAAACTTAAAACTTATTCTAAAACTGATTTCTCCCAAAACTTTGGAAACCCTCAGATTGCTATTTCCATGAAAAGCAATGCTTTGTTCATTTTATCCCAAGTGGGAAACGTCGTTGAGTACTCAATAAGGGTGGACTACTAGGATTAGTCTTTGAAGGGTTAGGGTAAGTCTCTCAGCAGGTGGCCACCTCTGAGGGGTGAGTCCTTCCCGGATAAGATGTTAGTCCAGTGAGTCGTGCCGGTCCGAGCTAGCAGTTTGTTTTCAGTCAAGTGACTGTGTTTTGCCGGAATGGACACCCGGTTGTTGTTTGGGTATAGAGAATGAGGAGTATCTTGTCCAGTAGGCCGATCACCTACTTTTGTCAGTCTGCACAAAGTGTCGGCATTTTGACCGGTTATAGGGCCCAACGTGTGGTAACCCATATCCCTTTCTTTCGAGTGGTTGATTTCATTACTTGTGTATGGCTAGATAAGCCAAAATGCCACTCTTACTTTTGACTAATGCTTGATGCTTGCCAATGTTTTCTCTTATAAAAGTTTCACACTCTGCATCCATGAACTGATTTCACTAAACACCCAAAGCACACACGGACTTACTGAGATTTCTGTCTCATCACCTTTCTATCATGATTTCAGCATGATCCTACTGTGGAGTTGAGTGGCTAGTAATATCTGCTTGGGAAGAGAATGTGTCTTTTGATTTTATGTATTGCTTTGGGGAGGCGAGAGTGAATAATTTTATTTATGGTTTTGTTTTGGAATTCATGGATTTATTCTTGAAGTTTTCTCTGGGTTGTAATAACTTTTTAAGTTAAATATTATTTTTATTCCGCAATTTGTTTGTGTGACCTAGTTATAAAGACCCCTTGTCCGGCCCTGGCGGGCCTAGGCATCGGGGGGGTGTTACAGTCGTCATTTACACATCTCACCACACCTATATCTCTCGTCTTCTTCTCTCTGTAACGCGTCAGTCTATATATATTCTTCTCCCCATCTTTGGTATCTAACTTTTCATATAAATCCTTGTAAACTATAGATCTTGCATTTCTAACAGCTTCTTTAGCTTTTCTTCGCTCGACCTTGTATTTCTCAAAATTTTCACTACTCATACACTTTCCTAAGTTTCTATAGCACTCTCTTTTACTCCTTACCGCTTCTTTCACTTCGTTGTTCCACCACGACACGTCTCTGTTGAGAGGTACTTTTCCTTTAGATTCCCCAAGCACTTCTTTAGCTACTGTTCTAATACATTGAGCCATATCTCTCCACATAGTATCTAGATCCGAATCCATATCAGAAGACCAATTATCCACCTCAACTACCTTATTGACAAAGGCTATTCTTTCATCCCCCTGAAGCCTCCACCACTTAATCCTAGGGTCAACATGAAGATTCCGCTGCTTACTCTTTTTTTCTAAAATTAAAATCGAGGACCAACAGCCTGTGTTGCGTAACTACACCTACGCCTAGAATAACTTTACAATCCGTACAACCACTACGAAATCTCCGCCTCATAATAAAAAAGTCTATTTGACTGGTATTTAACCCGCTTCTAAAGGTCACTAAGTGAGAATCTCTCTTCTTAAACTAGGTGTTTGCTATGGTCAAATCATAGGCAAAGGCAAACTCAAGAATAGCAGTTCCTGTTTCGTTCCTAGCTCCAAAACCCTGACCTCCATGAATATTCTCAAACCCGCTCTTATCTAGCCATTTCCATTTAGATCACCACCAATAAAAAACTTTTCTACACACGGTACACTTTGAACAATTTCATCTAAATCATCCCAAAATTATTGCCTAACAAAATCATCGAGTCCCACTTGTGGCACATATGCACTAATAACAGTAGTAATCTCGCCGCCAATCATGATCTTGATGCTCAAAATCCTATCACTCTTCCTCTGTACTTTAACCACATCATCAATAAACTTACGATCAATAATAATCCCAACTCTATTTCTATTCCTAACTCTACCTGAATACCAAAGCTTATCATCCTGCGGAACTACTACTCTCGCCTTCTTACCTACCCACTAGGTTTTCTGAAGACACAAAATGCTAATATTTCTCCTCTACATTACCTCAACTAGTTCTGTCGATCTACCAGTCAAAGATCTTATATTCCATGTAGCTAGACGTATCCTATCCCTATAGACTGTCTTTTTTACCCTACACCCTTACATATTTGACACCGTATCCGGGGACCGACACGGTGCATTACTTCCGGGCAACGACTTAGCAACCGTCGCATATTTATTACTGCGCCCGAGTCTAGGAAGTGCAGCATGTCGTTAAGTAGAAAATGCCCCCACGAAATCAATCAATTGGTTTATGTCATGGATGTGATTATATTTTACACTGGTTGTCACAAGCCTTACCGCAACTCTCCTCCTTTATCCAGGCTTGAAACCGGCAATAAACACCACAGACAAAGCCCGTGGAGCTCACAGGTGGAGTTATTTTCTATTCAAGGTGTCAAATAAAAAAAATCGTGTAGCTTGATTATTGATGAAGTGAGTTGTAAAAATATGATTAGTACTACATTAGTGGAGGAATTAGGAATAGAGACCTTGAAACATCCTAAACCTTATAAGCTTCAATAGGTCAATAATTTTGGTGAGGTGAAGGTAAACAAACAAGCCAATGTTACATTTAACATGGAGAATTATAAAGATGATGCATGTTAGAGAATTGTTGTTGAAAAGGCCTTGGATGTACGATAGAGAGGTGATGTATAATGGGTGAAGAAACACTTATGCCTTGAGCAAAAAGGGAAAGAAGTTTACTTTGCTTCCAATGTCCCCTAGTAAGGTTACAAAAGGTCAAAATCTTTTGAGGGAAAACGAAAGAAAAATGAGAGAGAAAAAGGAAGGAAAGAAGAGTGAAAGAAAAGAAAACGAACGAAAAGAGAGAGAGCCAAAAGAGAAGAGGTTGAGAAAAAGAAAATAAGGTTGAGGACTTGGGTTGAGAAGAGAGAAAATAAGAGACTTGTTGAGGACCCAAAGCCAAATATTTTACCTTCTCACAAAATATCTTGTTTAAATTGTAATGCTAATATCGATTTAAGGACAAATCATCTTCAAGAAGAGGGGAAATGATAGAAATCAAATTAGGCATGAAGTCCATTTTTAAGAAGGGGGAAAAAGGACAAAATCACACTTCATGGTGCCATGGGTAACAACAGCATTCAAGAGGAATCAAGGGAGTTTTCAAGACAACAAATTCAACAAACCTAGGTCCAAGAAGATTGTGAAGATGTGGATGGAAAAGAAATGGCCAAAAGACGCACAACAAAAACAATAATCCATGTGGAGGATCAAGCTAACCGTTAAACAAGGATTGAAGGCCAAAGGAATATCAAGAAGGGCTCAAGACGACCAACGTTTCATTTGAAAGATCAAGGAAACACATAGAAATGGAATGGAGGTCCAAGAAGTAAGTTTTGAAGTGCAACAAAATAGGGGAGGATGCCCAGAGCTGGCTTGGAACTGGCCTAGATCGACGTACCGGGCACCGACTGTAATCTACAAACTTTCTCCACTTTTTAACGCACACACAGTTCCAACAGAATGGACCTAGCGCTGGCCCTACTAGCCCAACTCGGCACTAGCCCTGTACTGGAAAAGTCCTCATTTTTTTAATTCTAACATTTTGTGAGCGGGTACTGTCTCTCCTATTGGACTCAGTGCCACCACCAAGAGACCTGCCTAGTACCAGCCCTGTTTTGGAACCCCGAACCCCTGATGTTTTTCAGTTATTTTGGGGTCATTTTGTAATATTTGCTAAGTAGTTAGGGCAAGGCATCTATATATATGCCATTATAACTCTTATAACACAACTTTGGTATTTTGGGAAAGAGAATTCAGATTTTCTCTCTAGAAGGAGAGTTCTTGAGGGTGATCTTCTTGGATGATGTCCATTAAACATAAACACTAAATTAAAGGATTTAGTCCCACCTTTGATCTTGTCTATAAATCTTAAGGGATAATCTTAACTCCATCTCTATTCTTATGTGCTAGGTTGCCTAGTGTGTTTGATAGGATTGAGTTAGGTGCCTTCAATTCCTATCCTTGGTGTTCTAACCTTTGATAGATTATGGTGTTAAGGTGTTATTGAAGTTGGCTAGATCCACAATATCACAAAAGTGTTATTTTTCTAGCATTTTAGTATTCTTGTGTGTGGGTTTGGTAGGTTTCTTGATCTTGAGTTTAATCCACAAGTTTGGTGCTTCCTAAGATCATATCAGTTATGAATTTAGACCAATTAATTTTGATTAATTAATACTATGTTATGCATTTTTTTATTACTTTGTTTTAAATAAATAGGGCATGCGTGTTTTGTCTTTTCTATTATTCTTATGTAATTTCTCTTCTCATCTAACTTCCCTCGAATGTAACTTGAGGTTTCTTTATTAAAAATTTATGTAATTGGATTACATAAAATTAGATAGGATTAGAAATTAATTTTCAAGCTTATGGAGATGGTGATCAAAACGAAACAAGAAGATGGTAAGACTTTCTTCTTAAAAATATGCATGTACATATAGGTTTGACCAAAATTAATTTCTTATTTGACTCAAAGAAATTAATTTAGATAAGTCCATAACCAAGTCATGTAATCGAGTCTATTTCAATTGTGTCAAAGTGTTGATATTTATGCATGCTAAATGGATGAGTCCACTAATATAACAAACCTCTCAATTAATATTAAACCCAATGCCTTTCATTAATATAGTAAGAACGAGAGTTCTTTTTCGAGACCAGGTTATTAGGTAGACCTAAGCCTACTTGACATCGAGTATGTTCAAGCTAAGAAATTTAAATTCTTAATTATTTGGTTAGATTTAACTAATTTCTTTATCACGGTTAGGCTAACTCAAGCATAAAGAAAATTAAAGGCAAGATTGGGCTAGTTTAAAGGCTTTAAGATTAAAAGATTTTAATCACCCAATGATCCGGTAATTACATTTGATGTAATTGGTATTAAATACCTATAATTGAACTTTAGGATGGTTTGTTGGGTAGTCCCAAGGTCATTCGTAAGGAATTTAGATACTGGTCTACTAGGAAAGTTTCCAACGAATTTTTTCAAATCAATAGTAGGGCTATTGATTTGGGTAAAATAGTAGAGTAATTATGTGCTTAATTAAAGACCTAATTATTTGCATATCATGTGCATATATATTTTGTTCATTACTCTATTTTTATATCTAGATCATTTGCATCATAATTACAAACTTGAACATATGTAGCATTTTGGAAATGAACAAGATTACCGAGACCAATTTCTTGGACTGGTATAGAAACTTAAGAATTGTTCTCAAGTGGAAAAGTTGTTCTATGTGTTAGATACTCATATTCTACCATTTCTAACCATAGATGCTCCTGATGATGAGCATGAAGTGTTAGTGTTATACACTAGAGGCAATCACATGTATTCTGTATATTGTGCACTTATTAGATAAAATAAGGCATTCATTATTCTTTTAGTTTGTTTTATTTATGCTTTCGTGTAAAATAACTATTAGATAAAGTCTCAAGTGTAATACTGTATTAAGAAAATCATGATAGAGATCATGATGTGAGGTTCCCACTATACTGGATAGTGTTTGTACTTAAATTATACCTAGTCATAGTATTAATGAGATAGGACATCATTAATACGTTAAGACTAACACGTGTTATACTTCCTGATTTGATCAAGTGGTGGTTCTTACATCCATGAGTATTGATACTCAAAGTTAACACGTAGATACTTGTTACTTGAAGAAGTACATTGGATGGTCTAGTTATGAGATAATCACATGGATAACTATTTAGTGCTAGTGGTAGAATCTTGTTATAGTAAATGTACAAGTATTCTTAGACTTGAAATCTCCAAGGTACTTTATTTGCTGAGTATTGTACTTTGATTGTAGTCTTTGGAGTCAAATCGGTGGCTACCTATAAGATAGATATTGGATACAATGTGAAGTAAACAAAGTAGTCAAGAGGATCAATAAAAGATTCACCACTCCTAATAGTAAGGGTGAATATCTCACAATCACTTGTAGGAATCACTGCTCGAGAAGTCTTTAGCCAAGGCGACTGTGTATATGAAGTAGTTCCAATTGATACACATGTTAAGTAGTGTGTTTCAAAAATAAGTACTAAAATATTTGGGTCAGAATTAATTAATATTCTGAAAAGAGTTGACACTAATTTCATACTCCAAACCGAATGAGATATTATATTGTGAAATGAATTTATTGTACTGTTATTTGCTATTGAAATGTTCATGTCAAGCCACTTGACTTTCTGAATTTTTTGTTGGTCATGATGTCTTGCTAGATACTGTTCATGATCTCCTGAATATGAATTTATTAATTAATAAATCAATCCTAATTAGAATTAATAAGTCAATTCTAAATTATTAAAGATTATTAATCTCAAAGACGTTTGGATTAATTTATATTTTGCTACAATAAACCGAGAAACCTAATAGGTCACACACAATAGAGGATTATGAACTCCTAATGTTATTTGATAATATTATAGGATTAATTATGAAAAGAAGAATAAATTATTATCCAATTATAAATAGTTATAATTAGAGGGCTAAATTGTAATTAGAATAATTCTAATTCTAATTGGTAATTTAAGAATCCTTATTCTTTATGGATTCTTATAACCAAACACGGAGGTATTCGTTCTGTATGGATGTCGCGCTTTGGTTTATTTGGTTAAGAGAGAAAAATTATTTTTCCTCTCGGTGCATTTTGTTCTCTTCTTCTTCTGGTTTTGAAACACACAAACCCTAGCCACCGAAAGTATTCTGCTAGCATAGAATCCCAGTGAAGCTCAAGTAAAATCATTGTGTGGATTATTGCTAGAGAGAGCCCTATACTTGGACTCCAGTGGCTTATCTTGGACGATCGTGGTGAGACTTGTTTCGAACAAGCAATTAGACACTTGCTGGATTGCACCATCAGAGTAGCACAGAAGAAGGAAATTTTTGAAACTACAGTGACGAAACGAGAGGTATCATTCTTTCTTTTCTTGCACCCGTTCTTCGCATATAAGTAATCTTCTGGAGGTTTTCTCGGTTTTATTTCCGCTACGCAATCTGATTGCATAGCCGAGTAAATCTACAGTGGTATCAGAGCCCCTAATGTGTGATTTTTGGATGCTTAGGCTAGATGAATTGTTTCATATTATGTTGTCTCTGCTTTTGCGTGAAAGTTGTTTCATGGGTTCTATTCGGGTTTTTGTTGTGCGTCTTGAATGCGCAAGTTCCTGGATTTTGAATAAACTATTTTGTGGGTTGTATTTTGAAGTTTTCAGTTATTGTAATGGTTACGGTAAGAAATTTACAAAGAATTTTTCAAAGAAAATGGTTTTCTAGATTGCTTACTGACATTTTTTAACAGAAAGATGTTTCTGTGTATTCATTCTCAACGAAGAAGTTCTTCAATCATTTTAATTCTTAAGAACAGAATGTCTGTTCATAAGATGACAAAAAATGAATGTTGAAAAATTGTGGTTATCCCAAAAAATTTATTTTCCAAACAATTCTGTGAACAAGAAAATTGTTTCTGTTAATTGGCTTCTGTGAAGAGTTGTTCTTCGTTTTGGTTGTTTCTATTTTCTAGTGAACAGAGAGTAAAGCTATTGTGTTTCTTTGCATTGAATAGTGGAGTAGTCTTCTATAAAATGCCGGAGAAGACGATTAGAAAATTTGCTAGAAAAAAAAAAAGCAAAAAAAATGTTTTAGCCCAACTCGCTGGCGGCTCATTAGAAGCTAAGCCGTAGCTTGAGGCACAAACCACCCAAGCCGCAATTGGCTTGGGATTGTTGACTTGCAATCCATGGGAGGCATATGCAATGCCTCCCATAGATGCAACTCTATTATATTAAAAAAAAATCTTTTGTTCTGTTTTCTATTTTTCGATCCTTCACTGATAGCCTGCGGTTTTCTTTTTCCTTCCATGTAGCACTCGAATTTTCCCAAATTTTCATTTTGGGACTAATGGAATTAATTCTCAAAATTTAATTTTAGAAATTAATATATTTTCTAGAATATTAATTTTAGATTATATATTATTTAATTCCTAAAATATGATTTTAGCAATTAATAAAGTTTTTAAAAAGTTAATTTTAGATTATAGATTATTTAATTCTATTATTTTAATTCATAAAATATAATTTTATCAATTAATATATTTTCTAAAATATTGATATAGAAGTGATTTGGAAGGGAGAATCTCATTGAATAAGGGGCTGCCATTTTTTTTTCCAGAAAAGAGAACCCAAAACTTTTTCTCAAAATTTAATTTTGAGACTAACTATTTTATTTTTCCACAATAATGATTTTGGAAGTTTATATTTTATATAAATTTATCTGGAAATTTTCAAAATTTGATTTTGGAAACTTATGTTGATTTCTAAAATTTGATTTTAGAAATTAGTGTATTTTCTAAAATTCTGATTTTAGAATTTTATTTCTAAAATAGTGATTTTGGAATTGTATGCTATGTTTTATTTTGCTTAATATGTTTTGAGCATGACATTAGCATGGTGGATGGTTATGAACTAAGACCAAATATATTTGTTCATACATTATTTACAATTTTGGTTTTAATGAGATAGGATCTGCATGTCTTTCTATTATTCTTGTGAAATTTCTCTTCTCATCTAAACTCCCTTCGAATATAACTCACTACAAGAAAAATAGGCTATACTTACGTTAAAACTCGTCATTAAGGGGAGGCTTTCCTGACGTTTTTGGCCTCCTAATGCTTTGCCACGGCGTCATCCAAAATCGCGTCACAATAGGTGCTCTGACGCACAAAAGTGCCAAGAGAAGTGTCACTAAAGCACATGTAATATGGCGGTTTTTTGTCTCACCATAGGTTGTTTATTGTGACAGTTTTGGGAAATGTCATTAAAGCTCTGTTAATATGACACAATAAACCATCGCCATAGGTAATATATTGTGACACTGACAGCCGTCAGGCAAATACCACTAATATGACAACTTGGTTTGTCATAACAGGGTATTTACTGTGATCACCAACTATGTCAAAAGTGTCATGAAAGCATGGCTAATATAACGATACTTTGTCACAATAAGAATTGTACTGTGACACACGAATGTGTTACAATAGTTGCTATAATGTGTCGTTAGGAAATATGTCATGAAAGCACCTCTAATATGACACATATTAGTGTCACAATAGGGCCTATTGCGCGACCAAGAATAGTGGCATGAAATGTGTGGGCTCTGATATGACAAGAAAAAGCCTCACCATAGGTTCTTTAATCCTAATAAGTATCAGGGCTCGTTAGGCCTCTGTTTTTTTTACCTGCCTTAAAATATATATATATATATATATATATATATATATATATATATAATTTGAATGCATTATGAAAGATCAAAACAATCAAAAGTTACATTGAAGAGAAAGTAAATAAAAATATAAATTTTATAATATCTAAATTAAACATTCATATTCATCGAACAAAAGCAGTACAAAAGTGAGTACTATGTATATTTATATACATCAGTTCTTGAAACCAAGCTAACTTAAAATTAAAAATTAGTTCTTCAAAACCAAGTATCATTTATCCTATCCCAATCCCAAACTGCTTTGCTACTAAGATGCATATTCAATCTTCTTCGTGAATCCTCACCTACATTATTATTATATGGAATGAATTTAGTAACAACATTATAAAGCATGATGAAAAATAGCAAATATTAAACTAATTAATAAGGTAAGTGTTTAGATAGTTACCAAATGGTGTGGCGAAGTAATAGATAATCCAATGGAGTCTCCAATGGTTTGAATGAGATCTAATGGTCTTATCAATTGCTCATCATGATGGAAAGAAGCTAAAACCACAACTTCACACCATCCCTC
The DNA here is from genome assembly GCA_026120185.1 of Voacanga thouarsii. NCBI lineage: Eukaryota > Viridiplantae > Streptophyta > Magnoliopsida > Gentianales > Apocynaceae > Voacanga > Voacanga thouarsii. Next base: position 573,671 of record JANUWF010001027.1, read on the forward strand.
ACCTAGCCTTAGTCCCCCAACTTGTTGGGATGGATCCAAATTTTGAATGCGGCTTGTTGCAACTACTTTAGTTGAATCCAACATACTTAAAATTGAAATATATGGATTATCCTGCAATGAATATTTTATTCAGTCTATATTTAGCAGAATTAGTCAAATAAGCTAAACAACTCATGCTCATGAAAAAGCCATTGATTCCAAAAAAACTAATTAAATAGATAATGCCAATCACAATGAAAGAAGATGTAGCATAAATAAAAAATGAAATTAATTAATTGTGTAGAAGGCATAGAAAAGCTAAGTGAAATGAAGGATTATTCCAGAAGACAAAGAAAGCAAAAAAGCATTTAAATGTCCCATATCAATACAGAAAAAATAAAACTTCATCCCATTACCAACCAACCAACCATCCCAAGTAACAATTCAAAACAAAGAGACATTTAAATGTCCCACATCAATACAGCATTAATCCAACTTTTTTATTATCGAACTTTCCTTACCATTACCAACCTACATCCTCCTTGGTCTGTAAACTAAAGCATACATTATTGACTTCACTAACTATGCCATTGAAACTAATGCCTAACATAGGCTGAACATTTGAAAGACAAGACACGAGCCCATTTGAAAATGCACTGAAAATGCTACTAAGACAGCTAAGAATATACACTGAAAATGCTACTATTTATGTTAACTGAAAATGTATTGAAAATACACTGAGGCAGCAGAGAACATGCACTGAAAATGCTACTGAAAAAGCTACTAAAAATGCATAGAGACAGTTGAGAAAATGCACTGAAAATGCTACTATTTGTGTTCACTGAAAATGCTTTGAAATGCTACTGTTTGTTTCATGGTTTTATTCTCCTGCCATACATCTTTATGTCTTAAATACAGAAAAAATAATGAATATTTTTAGCAAACAAACTGAGACAACTGCAATCCATATGAGCATGAACGAGTCCAATCAATTGTTGAGTGCAATTTTAAATGGTTCATCTCATCCCCCCAGCCAACACCAGCCATCTCAATCAACTTGAACTCCAAATCCAAACAAAAAAAAAAAAAATAGATAACATAAAGGATGATGAACTATTTATATGCATGCATTTCTACATCAACGAACAAGTAAGACAGTCATTATGTTTAAATATGTTCTATACCCTTAATGTAGTGGGGCTACTGTTGGAACCCATTGATGGAATTCTTAAATCAAGTCGAGATGAACTATTTCTCCAAGGCATTAACAATGCACGTATCCCTGTAAGTTCTTTTGCTTGTTCACTTAACTAATGTTTCAGACTTGTAATTTCATCTCCTTGCTCTTTAATTATATGAAAGGATGTGCTGCAACTTAGTATTTCACCCCATACATCTGAAGGGGGAACATCATTGTCAAACATGTGAATTTTGCCATATCTATCTAGGCCAACAATTTGAGAGAATATATCATTTGGCTCAAGTCTATCTTTTGAGCTAGGAGGGAGTTGTGTAGTTCTTTCATCCATTTCATTCTGTTGAAAGGAGAACAAATGAACCAAATATAAAGTAGATATTTATATTAAAGTGTCAACTTTATCAATAGATATTTAAATTTGTTTTGTGCCATAACATTCTGTGTATTCATCCAAATTACATAAAACTTGTCCAAAAGTGTCCTAAGACATTTATCCATAATGTCCAGTTCATAAAATCCCAGTAACAAGCATCATTTTACACGATTACGTGCACAAATATACTCTACATGCTAATCCATAGTTAGGTGCACAAACAAACTCTACACGCTAATCCCAAGAACATGTTTAGGTTCAGTCTTTTAAGCTTAGTACCTTGCAATCACAACTAGTCCATAGTTACAAACATTGAACAAATTCATTTCTAGTATTTCCTTTACAACTATTTTTAGTTTTTCTTCCCTGATTTGGCATACAACTTTTAGAATCTAGTTTTAGTTTTTCTTCCAGCATTTACTCTAAGGGATGAAGTTTTACCTATTTAATAAAGCTATCCCAAGCTTGGAGAATGGCCAAAATGGAGTTTTTCTTGCTCCCTAAGCTCTAGGTAGTTTTTTCCTTTTCCCCTTATTTTTTCTATTTTCTTTTCTTATGATTAGCAAGTTTATAAATCAGATAAGAGCTGAGAATACTCTAGAGTCTAAGAAGGCAAAACATTTTTGTATACTTGTGTCCAGAAACAAAACAGATTTTGGAAAGGCAATGCAATAAGAAAGATTATACAACAGTGTTTGTGTCCATATTTGCTCCCTGCATTCACATTGTTTTCTAGGCTACCACTGTTTAGCGTCAAATGCTGGTTTTTAATTCTTACGATCTTCTTCATTCCTATCAGTTAGATTACTTGACATCATGAGCATAACTAGATCTTCTAACCCTAAATATAATGACATCCCCAAAGAATACCTACGTAACTTAATCGCATATTCAATATCCATACCACTATAACATTTAATGTCTCAAAAACTGCACCATAGCATAATTTATGTATGTTTCACTATGGTACATTCATAAGCTAATACAAGGAGGCAAGTTAGCACCAAAGAAAACAAAACAAACAAATAAATAAATCAACCCAATAAAACCAAGACTTTATGCTCATACTACAGCTAGATTACTATGCCTGCACAAGATACCCCCAAAACAAGAAAAGAATGATCTTGATTTACCTGTAGCAAGCGGATCGACTTGATCACTGATTTAGGAGTGCTCGAACTGACCGAATTAGTGCTATTTGTGAAACTCAACGGTGGTGCAATGGTGGAAGGTTTCGACTACGTGAGTGGGTTGGGCAAAGCTATTCAAAATTTCTTTTTATTGCTGCATGGATGAGTCAATTTTAACAGAATTTTTATAGTCAATTCAGAATTTTATATTGTGAATATTTTCTAGCCTCAACTAGGGGTAGATATTTATGCATTTGGCTCCTTAGTGAAATTGGAAAAGGAGTGAATAAAACAGTGTCCTCCATGTTATACACCCCAAATAGCCAAAATAGATCCTCATTCCTAGTTATTCTTTTTGGGATCAAGAAGTAAAAAATATTCTTGGTGATTCATCTACATAAATTAACAAGAAAATTCCTAATTAAGTAGCTTGCTGCTCATATAAGGCACTAACTAAGAAAAAAATAGAATTAATAATAGCTTTCTTCAACATGACATAATCAAGATAAAAAATGGTATGCTTCTAATCTATATAGAAACAAGCTTCAGCCCCACTATTTCATTGGTTAATACAATGGAAACAATCACACTTCTGTCTCAATTTATGAAGAATACACAATAAAGTTGTACTTATCATTATACATTAAGTGTCTCAATTAACCATTAAATAATGATTCTATAAAATCTCTAACATAGGGATCTTAACAAAGTTAAGCAGTAGCGTTACAACTCCATTTCAATTTGATACCAAAGGCAAAATTGAGTAAAACAAAAAGGAAAAAGAGAAACCTTTGAAGACATTAAATGCATATTTACATGAATAACACTACAAATATACTTCTTTTCTCTGCCTCTTTTGGAGTGGTATGCATGTAAAAATCAAAGCGCTACAATTCCTTTCTATAATACTTTTGATATAGTTGAAGTCTACAAACTTTTATAAAATACCGTTAACTCTACTTTCTCAAACAACTATAAAATCATGAGGATTCAACATAACAGAATGCTATTCTTGCAGTAGAAATTGAACAATTAACATAACTTTTTTTTCCACAAAGAACTTATTCCTAGTATCATTGACTACACTCGAGTGCCACATACAAAATACATAATTATCTTAAAAGAAAAATAAATAAAATCACATCCAAACATCCTATGATTTGTACATAGATATGCAAGATGAGCAAGGCATAAACCAAACTGGTGGACTAATAAGACTAAGTGATTGACCCTTACAATAGGGAGTAATGCTACTATTAGAAAAAGTTATATATGCCCATGTCTAGTAGAGGACATTAATTTCCATGAGAACAAAAATAGCTCTATCTCCATCAATGACCATGAGAACAAAATCTTGGTGAGGATTTTGACAATGGGCTGAGGATAACAGTGCCTTCTGGTAGAATATAGGATAAATAGGTGGATTTGATCATGGGTGAATGGATTAAGAAGACAAGTCTTACCCCTTCAATCTCAATAGTAAAAAAATGATCATCTAAAGGAAGCTTCCATACATTTTTTACCTTTACTCTCTTGTTGAACAATTAACATGAAAATAAAAAAGAAAGCAATGCAACACACACATATATACAAAAACCTGAATTTATCTTTCTATCTGCCCTTTAGAAATTAATCAACAACAAGCCCATAAATTTATCTGCATAAAGGAATGCAAATCAAGCTACATTAATTCCAACTCATCACAAGTTTTCACCCACAAAAATAACACCAAACAATCTTAATTCAACAAAATTTATCAAGAACTAAAAAACACTTGACTTTATTCAAAATCATGTTGCAAAAAGAAAACCCCAAATAAATCCCTGAGGAATTGGCGTTACAACAAATAAAAAAAACCCTATTAATAGAAACCATCTTTTGTTATGTTGCAATCCTTCCCAAAAAGGACAAAAACATCTCTATAAAGAGGACAACAATTCATCCTAGTACCTGAAATTAAACTCCTCTGTTTATTGCTTAAAAAACACAAAAAGCCCACTGCTCTAACACATTACCGAACTAGATTGACAAGAGAAAGCAAGAGAAAAAACAAATAAAAAAATCCAAAAACATTCAGAGGAATTAATGGGCTTACTAAAAACTAAAGTTTGAAACACATAGAAGGAACTAACCGATCAAAGTTCAAGCCATAGCAGAGTCAATAGTTGGTGAAGAAGAAATACATGGAACAGAGGGGAAAAAACAAAAACATTAAGATGCATCAATGAGATGACTAAAAACTAAAGATTGAAACATAAAGAAGGAACCAATCCGGACGAATTTCAGCTATAGCAGAGTGTGGATAGATGGTGCGGAAGAAATACACACGAGGACCTCCGAGCTAAAGAACAAAGAAACAGGTGAAACATATAGCTCGGTAAAAAAAAATTGCCCTTATCAAACTCGGAGTTTTTAGTGAAAATTTTGATAGTTGCCGCACCTTTTTTCCCTTTACATGACAAAGATGTCACAAAAGATACAAAATCTTGTGTGGCACAATCCCATGTCATAAAAATCTATCAATTTAAGCCAACATACCAAAACTTCGTCGTTTTTCATTTCACTATAATGACACAAAAAATCATGCGTCATCATAGGAAGTCTATTATAACGCTTTCTTAAAAGTGTCATGAAAAAAGTGTCAGTATAGCCTATTTTTCTTGTAGTGACTCGAGATTTCTTTATATAGGAAATATATATAACTAGATTACATAGGTTAAATAGAGTTAGAAAAATTATTTACATAACAATAGAGATGGTGACCAAAACTAGGTAAGAGGGCAAAACCTTCTACTTATATCATGCATGAACATATAGGGTTGACCATATTAATTTATTTCGTGGTTCGAGAAAATTAATTTAGGAAAAGTCTATAACCATACCACGTAATTATGTTTTATGCCATGTATATATGATGATATTATGCATGCTATGTATGAGACTACTAATATAACAAATCCCTCAATTAATATTAAACCTAATGAGAATGTAAGCCCTTTTTCGAAACTAGGTTGTTGGGCTAACCCAAGTTTACTTGACATTAGGCATGTTCAAGTTATAGAATTTTAAATTCCTAATTAATGAGTTGGGCTTAACTAATTTATTTATCCCAGTTGTGTTAACTCAAGCATAAAGAAAATTAGAGGCAAGGTTAAGTTAGCTTAAAAGCTTTAAGATTAAAATATGTTAATTACCCAATGATTCGGTAACTACATATGATATAATCGGTATTGGATACCTACCATTAAACTTAATAGTGGCTTGTTAGGCAAACCCAAAGTCATTCTTGAGGAATTTAGATATCAGTCCGCTAGGAAAGCTTCCAACGGGCTTTCCCAAATCAATAGTAGGGGCTATTGGTGTTGGGAATATGCCCCCTTAGACTAGGTTTTTGATGTAAATATCGAATATTTTAATAAAAGAATTTATTTTCAGAAAACGTTTGTGAATTTATTTTCTTTATTTGTGCACAAATTCGTTTGAAGAAATCTCATTATGTTTAAATAAGTGATCCATGTGAATGGTGGTCTTTCACAGTAAGATATGGATCATGAGTTATTTAAATACATAAACATTTGTTCTTAACAAATCGATGAGAATATGAATCTCATCATGTTTAGGTTATTATGTTATGAATTCCAATGGGGAATGGCTTACCTTTGGCCAGTGAGTAGTCCACTCACTTCACAACATAAGCGTATTTCGAATACGTAGAATAGGACCTGTAGTAGTGGTTTCTTAAAAAGTACTATATGATAAAAACTTAGACTACTACTGCTAACAGCGTGGACTAGTACTCTACGACTTAAGTATGAGTTGGTGGTCTGACGAAGCTGGAAGTATATACTTTGATATGCTATAGTTGAGGTTCTATCGTATGGCCAATATACTTGCATGTTGGATATGTGTGACTAGTTAGTTAAGACAGACTTGTACAAGATAGTTTCTATACTATATCTCCCCTTGTGGTTGTCTAAATGATCTAAATGTCCAAGGCCCTGGGAAACATGACTTGCATGTTTGCTTTAGGGTAGCTCCTTTGAAAAGCGAAAACATTTCAGGAAGTCGTGGATCATTAGACTAATAGCCTAAGGATGGTAGATGTCATTTAGAGGGGTGTTAGTATACTTCTTCCTCTCTAAATGTATGGCGATATGTAGAGGGGTATTTTAGTCATTTTACTTGTAGGTCAGAGACTTTGTTAATGCAGTATTGTCCTTGGGGTCAATATTTCCTTATGGTGATATTAAGAAATATTTAAAATGCAAAATACAGCTATTTATATAATAGGAGTATTTTGGTCATTTTAATAGCCAAGGTGGTGTATCTTTTTGTCCTCGGAATAGCCTGCAAGTCCTAATTAATTTTGGATTGAGGAATTAGTCTCAGTTGAAGAGGGTTTTATTTTATTCAGGAAGTCTATTATTAGACTGGAATAAAATAAATTGAGAGAAATTTATTATCTAGTTTAATTGGTTGATTAATTATTCAGGGCCTAGGTCCAGTTTGAATAATTAGAAAAATTAACCTGGGCTTAAACTAGAGGGAAATAATTAATACTTAATTATTTATTGAGTTATTTATTTAATTAAGTCCAATAAATAAATAATTAAATTTTAATTATTTTTTGTTCATTTGGGTTCATTAATTATTTATTAGGTTATTTATTTAAGCCCAAGGAATAAATAATTAATGTTTATTATTTTGAACTTTTCGGGTCCAAGAAAAATAATAAATATTATTTTGGCCCAATAGCCTGGACCATAGGATTTTTCCAATTACGATTTAGTAGAGTTTAGGGCGAAGCCAAAACTTACTCTGTTAATAATATCCAGGGGATATTATTATTAGAATAATTATTTTGGCTTCATGGCTCTCGACTTTCCGAGTGGAAAATTAAATTTCTCTCATGTGACTCTCTTGTCTCTCGTGCCTTTTCTTTTCACTAGCTTTTAGTTTTTGGTTTACATAGGAAGCCAACAAAGCCAACCGAGAAGAAGGAGTTTGAGGCTTTTCTTCTCACCCAAAAATTCTATGTTCACCAACAAGGTTAGGCTGTGGTATATTCTGAGAACTGAAGAGCCAGGCATTTACGCACCTGAGGAGAAGTAGAAGGTTGACAGGAGAACAACCGGAACCGGCAACTTCATCAAACGGGAAGGAGAAAGCTGTTCCTGTGAATCAATCTATTCTCCCACAGTCTTCAAGGTTTAAGGCACGCAGAGGTATGTTTTTAGTGCTTCCATGCTGCTATTATTCTTTGTTCATGTATTTTTTTTCCTCCATTTTTGTCTCCCGTGCATGCTCTCTATTATTTTCAAAACTCACAAATGGTATCAGAGAATGTGATTTGATTGGCTTAGAGAGCATGTTAGTTAATAAAAAATGGAGAATATCATCGTTTGGTGCTTAAACCTATGATCCTTCGCTGTTTTGATATGGGATAGGCATTTTTGTAAACTTCACAGTAGAAGCATAGGAGCCTCTATAAATTTTTGGCTTTGACAGTTTAATCGTGTAAACCCATTTTGGAAGGGTATAGGCAATTGTGTTTTGAGTTTGGATGAGTTTTTGTAATGAAAAATATCCAAAGAAGCTACTGGAAAAGAAACAGAAGGAAAAACGCAGATGAAATGCAGAGAAAATTCGTGGAGAAGAAGATGTATTGTTCCTAAGCCGCCGGTGGAGCCGAGCTACCGCATCGAGCCGTCGCTTGTTTTGTGTCTGGAGCCGTCTGGCTTTCTGTCACCGAGCTGAGCCGAATTGCAGATTTGCAATTTGCAATTGAAACCGGGTTTGCGCGCAGGTTGCCGGATAAATGCGCGGGTCAAGCATACGCAACGCGGGTGGGTGCTGGAGCGGGTCTCGGGCGGGTGGAGAGGCTCCACGGGTCGCAGCAGTTGGCGATCTGGTGCGACTGGTGCACCCGGTGCTCTATGAACCGCAGAGCAAAACGGGCTATGATCCGGTGAGGCGGGTGTACGTGGATCCACTTTTTTTTTTGCAATTTTATTTGTTTTTTTTCTTTTCCGTTTTGAGTCCCATACCAGGCGAAGTTAATATTTTTGTAATAGTTTATATTCTTGGAATATATTTGCATGAAAAATATTAGTAAGTGATTTTAGGATTAAACAAGACCATTAATTAATTAATTAATGTATTTAATTCTATTATTTAGGCACTTAGGTTTAAAAAAAATAGAAAAGCATGAAAACGTCTACTGTTTTCTAGCATGCTTTTTTTTTTTTTTTTTGTACCTATGTGCACAATTTCTCAAAGACCAAAGTCTTTAGGAATATTTTTACAAGGAAAACATTTTTCTTTAAAAAATTAAATGGTATTTTAACTTTAACAAAAATTAATCCTTAGATATTTTCTTAAAGGTTTTAATCCTTGACATAGAAAATATATTGGATTTAAATATTTTTGTAAGTTAAAATAGAAAGCCATTTTGTTTTATTTTGTACAAGAAAAATTGTTTTGTTAAATAAACTTGAGACCAAAGTCTCTAGAAAGTTTTAATTGGAAAATTTTTGAAATCATTAAGTTTTAACTTAAATAAAATTAGTCCATGAAAAAATCTCTCAAATGATATAATCCTTGACATAGAGATTTTAATAGATTTAGATATTTTATTTTTGAGTTAAGGAAAAATTTAATGGAAATTTCAAAAAGATATTTTTTCAGAAAAACTTTATTTTAAAAGACTAAGTGGGATAGGGGTTCCAACGGCCTCACGGCTTCCATCACGATCCTCATTAGAGATCGTGAGTCCCCTCGCATCACCTTGGAAGTGAACCCGTATAGGATGGGGATACCACAAGGATCTAGATCTAATGGGAGGATGTAATTAATAACTAGAGACACGTACTAAATTGGCCAATCCACGTTGGAGGCTATAGTGCGAGGTATGTCCATAGGAAATGAGAGGAAATGGCCATCCCCTCGATGGAGTTATCCTCTAGATCATTACCTAGAAGGGAAATTAATTTGTGGTGGTTAATACACTTAGCTTAGGAAACTGTTAATTTTCCTAAGAAGCTATGTCAGTTTTTCTAAGAGCCAAATTAATTTCAGTGCACAAATTTATTTTCACAAACTAAATTCTTTCTTTTATTTTTCAATTTTTTCAGAAATGGTGGGAGGTTCTTTTAGTCATTTGGCCGTTATTCTCCTAGAGAATAAGTTAACGGGACCAAACTATGTAGACTAGAAGAGGAACCTGGATATAATACTCACAGTCAAGGAGTATAAGTATGTCATTTACAAGACCTGCCCTGTAATCGGGGAAAGTTCCACCGCCGAAGAGCGAGAGGCTGAGAAGGCATGGAAGAAGGCTGATGAAATGGCACATTGCTATATGCTAGCCTCCATGTCTAATGTGCTCTAGTCAAAACACAAGCATATGTCTTCTGCGTATGACATTAGTCAATCATTGGCCACTATGTTCACAGACAAGAGCCGACCCGCAAGGCAGGAGACTCTTCGAACTATAATAAACACTAAGATGGCTGAGGGAGCATCAGTCAGAGAGCATATGCTCAAGATGATTGCTGCTTTCGAGAAGCAGAAATCTTAGGGGTTGTCATTGACCCCGAGAGCCAAGTGGACATGGTTCTCGAATCTCTACCGGTTCTTTTACTCACAACATGAACAAGTTAAACATGAGTTTAATTGAGTTAATGAAGGAACTCCAGATAGTAGAGAAGGTCATGAAGCTACAATCAAAGGCCATGATTGCTAAGGCTTCTTCCTCAAGAATTAGGTCCAAGCCCAGAAAGTTCAAAAGGAAGAAGGGAAATGCAGTGGCCCAGCCCAAGACCCAACCCAAAGACAAATCAAAGGGCAACTGCTTCAAATGTGGAAAGAAGGGACACTGGAAAAAAGAATGTCTAGATCTTCAAGCCAAGAAAAACCCCACAGGTAATGTTTCTATCTACAGTCTATATCAATGGTTTGATCAACTTTCACTTGGATTGTTGATTCAGGAGCCACTGATCACATCTGTAACTCCTTGTAGGGGTTTAAAAAGATTAGAAGACTCAAGAAAGGTGAACATGGGCTACGCGTGGAAAATGGAGCACAAGTCTGAGCCCTTGCAGTGGGAGAGCTGGATCTTATTTTTTATTGTAAAATAATAGTGATTTTAAAAGATATTTTATATGTACCTGGTTTTCGTTAGAATTTGATTTCGGTTGCAAAACTGATAAATCAAGAATATTATGTATCCTTCTATTCTGGTATTTCTATCAGTAGAGATGGAGAAATTTTATATACTGGACAAATGTATGGAAATCTATTCTATTTAAACCCTATTAATCATCAATCAAATAACGCTCAATCTGAACCTTTAACTAAGAAGAGAAAGACCAATGTCAATGACTCATATCTTTGGCATCTAAAGTTGGGTCATATCAACTTAACCAGGATTCAGAGGCTAATCCATGATGGGCCTTTGGGCTAATCCATGATAGGTCTTTGGGCTCATTGAGATTGGAAATTTGGCCTCAGTGTGAATCTTACCTGATGGAAAAAATGACCAAAATGTCTTTTATCCCGAAGGCGGATAGAGCTAATAAGGTATTGAGTCTTGTTCACACTGATGTGTGTGGTCTCTTATCTACACTAGCTAGAGAAGGTTTTGAGTACTTCATCACTTTCACGGATGATTGTACAAGGTTTGGTTATATTTACTTGATGAGGCACAAGTCTGACTCTTTTGATAAATTCAAGGAGTTTAAGGCTGAAGTGGAGCGTCAGACAGGTAAATTAATCAAAACCTTACGATCAGATCGTGGTGGAGAGTACCTATTGGGTGAATTCAAAGACCGCATGGTACATCATGGGATAATATCCCAACTCTCTCGCTAGGAACACCCTAGCAGAACGGAGTAACTAAGAGAAGGAACAAGATATTGATGGAAATGGTTCGGAGCATGATGTCTCATGCTACTCTTCCAGTGTCTTTTTGGGGATATGCCCTGGAAACAGCGGCATACATTCTGAACTTGGTGCCTTCCAAGTCAGTACCTAGGACTCCCTATGAGATGTGGACTGGGCGTAAGCCAAGTCTGAATCATCTTAGGATATGGGGTTGTCCAGCTTATGTACTGGTCAAGGGAGATAAGTTGGAACCAATATCAGAATTATGCTATTTTGTTGGGTATCCAAAAAGAACAAAGGGTGGTTACTTTTATCATCCTAAGGAGCAGAAGGTATTGGTTAGTACTAATGCTAGATACTTAGAGGATGATCAAAGTACTTCCACGAAATGTTTAACTAGGATGAAACTCGAGGAGAAGTTATCTTTGGAAGCAACTTCTTCTAACTCGATTGTGGAATAAGAAGAGGCACAACCTCAAGAGCCTATACAAATGGAGCTTCGTCGTAGTGGGAGAGTGTCTAGGGTTCCAGATAGATGGACTAGAGAAGCCTTTGAGCTAGTCTCCGACCATCAGGAACAAGACCCCACTAGATACGAGGAGGCTATCATTGATGTCGATGCAAATCTATGGCATGAAGCAATGAAAGCGGAGATTGAGTCTATGTACTTCAATCAGGTTTGGGATCTTGTAGCTTCATCTGAAGGGATAAAACCCATTGGGTGTAAGTAGGTGTACACGAGAAAGAAAGGAGCAGATGGGAAGGTGAAAACCTTCAAAGCTAGGCTTATGGCGAAAGGGTATACTCAAAAAGAAGGTATCGATTATGAGGAAACCTTTTCTCCGGTAGCCATGCTTAAATCCATCCGTATCTTCCTTTCCATCGCATGTCATTATATCTACGAGATATGGCAAATGGATGTCAAGACGGCATTTTTGAATGGCCACCTTAGCGAAGACATCTATATGTCCCAACCAGAAAGTTTTATTGCTGAAGGCCAAGAACATATGGTTTGCAAGTTTAAGAAGTCCATTTATGGACTTAAGTAAGTATCAAGAGCGTGGAATATTCGTTTTGATAAGACTGTAAAGTCTTACGATTTCATCAAAAACGAGGATGAACCATGCATGTACAGGAAACTTGAAGGCTTTAATGTGGTTTTTTTGTCTTGTATGTGGATGACATTCTACTCATTGAAAATAATATAGGGTCATTATCACCTACAAAGATTTGGCTGTCTAGTCAATTCAGTATGAAGGACTTGGGAGAAGTCAGCTACATTCTCGGGATTAGACTTCTTAGAAATAGGAAGTAGAGAATGTTAGAGTTATCCCAAGTCACATACATTTACAAGATACTAGTCAATTACAGCATGGACTCATGCAAGGGAGCTCTAATCCCTTGCAGACATGCGTTGTCATTTTCTTTAAGGGACTGTCCTAAGTCTCAAGAAGAAAATGACAGAATGGGTAGAATTCCTTACGCTTCGGTTGTGGGAAGTCTTATGTACGCCATGCTGTGTACTAGGCCAGATGTCTACTTTACCATAGGCTTAGTTAGTAGATATCAATCAAACCCTGGGGAGGTTCATTAATTAGCTGTAAAGCATATTCTTAAGTACCTCAAAGGAACGAGAGATTATATGTTAGTTTACAGGGCTGATGATTTGGTTCCTACTGGATACACAGACTCAGACTTCCAGGTGGATAAGGATGAGAGAAAATCCACTAGTAGATATGTCTTCACCTTGTCTGGAGGAGCAGTTTCATGGTGGAGTATCAAATAATCTTGCATTGCTGACCCAACCATGGAAGCTGAGGATATGGCAGCTTCGGAGGCATCCAAGGAAGCAGTCTGGCTCCGGAAGTTCTTTTCAGAACTTGGAGTCGTGCCACATATGGACAGACCAATTGTGATGTATTGCGACAACAACAGTATCGCAATCCAAAGAACCTCGGAACCACAAGAAGGGAAAGCACATCGAAAGGAAGTACCACCTGATCCGGGATTTCATCCAGAGACCGAAAATCGTGGTGGAACAAATTGCCTCAAATAACAATCTAGCAGATCCATTCACCAAGCCTTTGGCTGAGAGAGTTTTCAAAAAACACTTAGATGCATAGGGGTGGGCACCTATGGACTTACCTAGTCTTAGAGTGCAAGTGGGAGATTGTTGGGAATATGCCCTTTTAGACTAGGTTTCTGATGTAAATATAGAATATTTTAATAAAAGAATTTATTTTCAGAAAATATTTGTGAATTTATTTTCTTTATTTGTGCACAATTTCGTTTGAAAAAGACCCATTGTATTTAAATAAGTGATCCATGTGAATGGTGGTCTTTCACAGTAAGGTATAGATCATGAGTTATTTAAACACATAAACATTTGTTCTTAACCAATTGATGAGAATGGGAATCCCATCATATTTAGGTTATTATATTGTGAATTCTAATGGGGAATGTCTTACCTTTGGCCAGTGAGTAGTCAACTCACTTCATGACATAAGCGTATTTCAAATACGTAGAATAAGACCTGTAGTAGTGGTTTCTTAAAAAGTACTATATGGTAGAAACCTAGACTACTACCACTAATAGCATGGACTAGTACTCTACAACTTGAGTATAAGTTGGTGGTCTGACAAAGCTGGAATCATATACTTTGATATGCTATAGTTGAGGTTCTATCGTAGGGCCAATATACTTGCATGTTGGGTATGTGTGTCTAGTTAGTTAAGACAGACTTGTACAAGATAGTTTCTACACTATATTGCTCCTTGTGGTTGTCTGAATGATCTAAATGTCCAGGGCCCTGAGAAACATGATTTAGATGTTTGCTTTAGGGTAACTCCTTTGGTCCAGAAAGTCGTGGATCATTAGACTAGTAGCCTAAGGATGGTAGATGTCATTTAGAAGGGTGTTAGTACACGTCTTCCTCTCTAAATGTACGGCGATGTGTAGAGGGGTGTTTTAGTCATTTCACCTGTAGGTCGGAGACTTTGCTAATACAACATTATCCTTGAGGTCAATATTTTCTTATGGTGATATTAAGAAATATTTAAAATGCAAAATACAACTATTTATATAGTGGGGGTATTTTGGTCATTTTAGTAGCCAAGGCGATATGTCTTTTTGGTCCTCGGAATAGCTCGTAAGTCCTAATTAACTTTGGGTTGAGGAATTGGTCTCAGTTAAAGAGGGTTATATTTTATTCAGGAAGTCTAATTTATTATTAGACTGGAATAAAATAAATTGAGAGAAATTTATTATCTGGTTTAATTGGTTGATTAATTATTTAGGGCCTATGTCCAGTTTGAATAATTAGAAAAATTAACCTGGGCTTAAACTAGAGGGAAATAATTAATACTTAATTATTTATTGAGTTATTTATTTAATTAAGTCCAAGAAATAAATAATTAAAATTTAATTATTTTTTTGTTCATTTGGGTTCATTAATTATTTATTGGGTTATTTATTTAAGCCCAATGAATAAATAATTAATATTTATTATTTTGAACTTTTCGGGTCTAAGAAAAATAATAAATATTATTTTGGCCCAATAGCCTGGACCATAGGATTTTTCCAGTTACGGTTCAGTAGAGTTTAGGGTGAAGCCAAAACTTACTCTGTTAATAATATCCGGGGGATATTATTATCAGAATAATTATTTTGGCTTCATGACTCTCGACTTTTCGGGTGGAAAATTAAATTTCTCTCATGTGACTCTCTGTCTCTCGTGCCTTTTTTTTTTCACTGGCTTTTAGTTTTTGGTTTACATAAGAAGCCAACAAAGCCAACCGAGAAGGAGTATGAGGCTTTTCTTCTCCCCCAAAAATTCTTTGTTCACCAACAAGGTTAGGCTATGGTATATTCTGAGAACTGAAGAGCCATGCATTTATCCACCTGAGGAGAAGTAGAAGGTTGGCAGGAGAACAACCGGAACCGGCAGCTTTATCAAACGGGAAGGAGGAAGCTGTTCCTGTATCAATCCATTCTCCCACAGTCTTCAAGGTTTAAGGCACGCAGAGGTATGGTTTTAGTGCTTCCATGCTGTTGCTATTCTTTGTTCATGTATTTTTTCCTCCATTTTTGTCTCCCGTGCATGCTCTCTGTTATTTTCAAAACTCACAATTGGTTTGATTGAAATAGTAGAATAATAATGTGCTTAATTAAAGACTTAATTATTTGCATTACATGTACATATACAGTTAGCTAATTTTCTCTATCTTTACATATAGGTCATTTGCATCATGTTGACCAACCTAAACCTGCGTAGCATCTTGGAAACCAACAAACTAACTGAATCAAACTTTCTCGACTAGTATTGAGAATTTTTCTAAAATTGGAAAAGTTACTTAATTGTTAGAGGCTTCAATTCTACCACCACCAACTCAAGATGCTCATGTTGATGAGCATGCTATCCACAAAAATCATAAAGAGGACAGTGACATAGCATCCTGTGTGATGTTGGCGTCAATGACCCCCTGAGCTGCAAAAAATAGCACGAGCAAATGGATGCTAATTCGATTATATTACTGTTGGAATGTTACCCTCTTAGTCTACGTTTCTAATGTAATTTCGATTAA
The DNA here is from genome assembly GCA_026120185.1 of Voacanga thouarsii. Lineage (NCBI taxonomy): Eukaryota > Viridiplantae > Streptophyta > Magnoliopsida > Gentianales > Apocynaceae > Voacanga > Voacanga thouarsii. The sequence goes on from JANUWF010001027.1 coordinate 589,817, forward strand.
TATCAATAAAAGATTTATTTTCAAAATTTTATTTGTGAACTTACATTATTTTTGTGCACAATTTCGCTAGAAAAGACCTATTATTTTTAGTAAGTGGTTCATGTGAATGGTGAAGTTTCACGGTAAGGTATGGATCATGGATTACTTAACTCATAAACTATTGTTCTTAACTAAATGATGAAAATGGAAATCTCATCATGATAAGTTTATTGTGTTGTGAATTCCAAATGGAGAATGACTTACGTTTAGCCAGTGAGTAATCCTCTCACTTCATAACACAAGTGTCTTTCGAATATGTACAACTGGACATATAGTAGTGGTTTCTGAAAGTACTATACGGAAGAAACTTAGACTATTACTGCTATAGCGTAGTCTTATTCTCTACAACTTAAGTATGAGTTAATGGTCTGACGAAGCTAAAAGTATATACTTTGATGTATTATAGTTGAGGTTCTATTGTAGAACCAATATACTTGTATATTAGGTATATATGACTAGTTAGTAAAGTCAGACCTATACAAGATAACTTTTATACTATATCGCCCATTGTAATTGTTCGAATGATCTAATTATCCAGAGCCCTGGGGAACATGACTTGGATGTTTACTTTAGGATAGCTCCTTTGAAAAGCAAAAACATTCCAAGAATTCATAAATCATTAGACTAGAGGTCTAAGGATGGTAGATATCATTGAGGGAGGTGTTAGTATATTGCTTCTTCTCTAAATGTACGGCGATGTGTAGATGGGGTATTTTAGTCATTACACATATAGGTCAAAGACTTTGTTAATGCAACATTGTCCTTGGGGTTAATAGTTCTTTATGGTATTATTAGAAAATATTTAAAATACAAAATACAACTATTTCTATAGTAAGGGTATTTTGGTCAAAGACTTTGTTAATGCAACATTGTCCTTGGGGTTAATAGTTCTTTATGGTATTATTAGAAAATATTTAAAATACAAAATACAACTATTTCTATAGTAAGGGTATTTTGGTCATTTTAGTAGCCAAGGCGATGTGTCTTTTAATCCTCAAAATAGCCCATAAATCCTGATAATTTTGGGTTGAGAAATTGATCTTAAATAAAGTGAATTTTATTTTATTCAGAATTAGCCTGATTTATTTATTAGGTCGAATAAAATAAAAGGCCCAAAGAGAGAACAAACTAATTACATGGTTCAATTGGTTAATTAAATATTCAGGGCTTGAGCCCATATTGAATATTTGGATTTAACCTGGGTTTGAATTATGTAAGAAAGGCCTGAGAATTATTTTGGGCTAATTAATTATTTATGGGTTGTTATTTAATCCTAATTAAATAATTAATTCAGTCTTGGTCCAAGTGTTTTAGACTTTGGATCTGAAATCCAAACCTAAGTCCAACTTTACTAGGGTTGTTCTGACTTGGTTGGATGGTAGTTGATATTTGAACACTCCAAAGATAACTTCTGTTCATATATCTCGGAATGTAACGGGCTATTTTTCTTGAGCCATAATATAGAATCAATAATAGGTTGAGATTAATATACATTTGAGATCAAGCCTGATTTTTCTTCTTTCTATTTTTTCCTATGTATTGACGAAAAGGTAATATAGAAACAGGAAGACAATGTCTTTTGATACTGCTTGGTAGCAGATTGTCAAAGGAAAAGATCGTCCCTTTCCTTCCCAGTTGCTTTCACCAACTATTAAGGCAATGGTGATATTCCAAAAGGCCAATAGCTTAAGCATGAGTTCATGCTTAGGAGGAGCAGAAGACTTGCAGGGGTGATCCGGAGTCTATTGTTCGAAGTAGTCCAGAATCCATTGAACAAGGGAGTAGGCTTCCAGCACATGTTGGAGCGACTATTTCAGTGCCTAAACAACCGGTTTTTAAAAAGCGCAGAGGTATTCTATTCTTGCACTGTGTTTTAGTTTCTACGTTTTTACTGCTTTAAGTGTGCATGTCTGCTGTTTTATGCCTTCAATTGGTATCAGAGAATGATGGTTTTAACAGCTTATGATGCATGCTAGTTTAATAAAAACAGCAAGATCAATTGTGTTTGATTGTTGTTTGCGATCCGTCATATTTGTTGGTATAGGATAGTTTACTATGAGCCTCGTGGTTGAGGTTTAGGACCTTCTGTAATTTATTATTTTTTATACGAATCATGTAAGCCCAAATTTTAAAGGGTATAGGCAGATATTAGTTTTGATTTGATTCATTTTGATTGAAATCTATAATAAAAAATGTCACCTATAATATCGTGGAAGAAAAACTGCAGAAGAAACCTGTAAGAAAAACGCTACTAGAAAAACACGAGGAAGATGAACAGTGCCCAGAAGCTAAGCTAAGCCAGCCACGTGCATGTGTGGTGAGCCACCAGGGGACCTGAGCTAAGCCTCGGTTTGGCCATGCTAAGCCTACTGAGGCAAGGCCTAGCCCCTCACAGCTGCCCCTAAGCCTCGCAAGGCTTGGTGCAATTTTTACACCAAGCCTCGACAAGCATAGACCAAGCCTTCCTAGGCTTGGTCATGAATTGTTCAATAAGCAGTGGGTCGCCGGGTTCACGGGCCACGGGTCATCCTGTTTTAAGTGGGTTCAAAAGGTTTTGATCCAGTGCGGATGGGTGCATGAAGAGCAAGGAGATTTGATATTTTTCCTTATAATTTTCATGCAATTTTTTTTTTTCATTTTGGGTCCCGTACTAGATGAAGTTATTATTTTTGCAATAATTAATATCCTTGGAATATTTTACCTGAAAAATAATAGTAAGGGATTTAAGATTAATAATAAGGGCAAAATATTTGAGGATGTTTTGTGATACATTTTGTGCAATAATTAGGCATATTCCTTCATATTTGATATTTTACCCTTGGAAAGGTGTTTTGATTTTTTATTGTAGAAAATGACAAAAAAACGAAAAATCCCATCGCTGTCAAAGCACGACCGGCGCCGGCCGTGTCCCACAAAGCTAGCACCGGCCCTGGACTGTCCAACGTTGGTGAACTTTTCCTTTCAAATGCAAATTTGTTAATTTCCCAAAAGTTTTGGTATTTTTCAATCTCTACTCGGTCCAGGACTCTTAGGAAACGAATTTTCGCCTCTTGGGATCCTATTTAAACAAGAAAAAACACAAGACAAAAGTTTGATTTCAAGGACCCAAGTTAGCTACTTATTTTTCAAAGACAAATTCACCACTCAAAAGAGCATTGTTCAAATGAGGTTTTCAAGAGAAGAAGAAGTTCTTATCTATGAGTTCTATCTTTTATCCTTTATTTACTTTTCTAGAACAATGATGTGCTTAATGTTTAATTGCAATTGGATATTATTTTGGAGATTATGATTTTGAGTTAATTGAGATTTTGATTAATGTATCGTTATCCTTGGTATTTGATTACTTGTTATCATTGATTTATTGATGTGCTTTCTTCTAATTGACTTGGGAAACAACGTTAGAAGTTCATTGCATTGATTTCATATTTGTTAGATCTTAATGGACTTGGGAAACGAAGTTAAGATTAAAGAACTAAAGTGATCAAAGATTGGTTGATTTCATCTAGAGCATAGGGTTATTAACTGATTTCATATTTATTATCACATAGAGTATATACGTAATTAATGAAAGAAGAATTTAATGCATCTTTTGCCTATTTTAGTGTGATTGGAAACTCTTCTAAATTAATCAAGAGATGGTGATTCTATAGATTAGGAAAGAATTGGAGTCTACATAAGTGAGTTAATGACTTAGGAAACGATTGAATTTTACTTAAGTTCCTTCATGATGCCAAGATGACAATTGATTGTGATGAATGCTAAGTGATTCAATATTATATTTTCAAGATAATTATCTAATTACATGAAATTACATCCTTAAGTTATATATTTATATTTTTCTTATTTTTCTTTTTTATTATTTTATCACTTTATTGGATCGGTTAAACAATGAATGAAAAGTAATTAGTGTGTACTTGTTCCTTTGAGGATCGATACTCGTTAATTTCTTATACTATACTTGCGATGAGTATACTTATTCGTATGTGTAATTTGGGATTAATGTTTTAATTAAAACTTGGGTAGGAATATATTTAAATTTAATGATTTTTATACGCTCAAAATTTACGCATCAAGTTTTTGACACCGTTGTCGAGGAATAATATCATGAAAGCTTAGATTTTATTAGTTTAACCACATTTATATGTTTATATATCTAAATGTAAATATGTGAATATGTATATATATTCCTTGTAATAGGTGCCATATTTTGTTGTCTATAGAATTTTAATTTAATTTCCTAATTTCACTATATGTGGTAATTTTTCTAACTTAATTCGTGAGTGTACAGTAATTGATTAACTTGTAAATTCTATAATCTCACTATCTTTTTTTTTTTTTTTTGTAGATCTAGCCCTTAGTGTATGACTTGACGATCTAAAGATGACATAGTAGATCTTGATCATGAGATCAAAAAGACCTTAACAAAGATTTGAATGGTGGTTAGACAAAGGATAAGAGATAATATAGAGGTTAACCAACTAAACAATAGTGGTAATAGTGGAAATAATGGGAAGACTATGGATGATTTTGTTAAGCCCGTAATCTCGAGTACAAACTCAAGTATTACGAGACCTAAGATAGAGGCCAATAACTTTGAGATTAAGCCCAACATTATCCAGAAGGTTCAAAACATGGTGCAATTTTATGGGCTACCTAAGAAAGATCCTAATGCCCACCTTGCAAGTTTTCTAGAAATCTATGACACGTTTAAGATGAATGGGGTGTCTGAAGATACTATCAAACTAAGGCTTTTTTTACTTTTTTCTTGAGAGATAGAGCTAAATCCTGGTTAAAGTCTTTGCCACCCGGATCCATCACTACTTGGAATATTTTTGCTTAAAAATTTTTAGCAAAATATTTTTCCCTAGCTAGAACATCTAAGCTTAAGACAGACATTTTTGCCTTCCAACAGCTGGAATCTGAAAATCTCTATGAGTGTTGGGAAAGGTTCAGGGAGATGTTTAAGAAGTATCCTCATCACAAGTTTGAGCTAGGGAAGCAAATGCAAATCTTTCATAGTGGCTTAAGCTTTACTACAAGGCAATTGGTTGATGCATTTGTAGGAGATTCCATTAATTCTAAGATCTCAGAGGAGGTGTTTGATCTAATTGAAAATCTTGCAACAAATAACTATGCATGGGGTAGTTCAAGATCAAAAGTTCATGTTCATAGAGTGCACAAGGTGGACGCTATGGCAGCTTTGGAGGCTAAGGTTGATGCGCTTACACAAAAGATGGAGCTTTCCAAGGACATGTAATGAATGTTAGTTGCAATTTTTGTGGGTACGAGCATCCAAATCATGAGTGCCAAAGCATAGGGTCATCACAAGAGTCCTTAAAACAAGCTGCATTTATAGGCAATGGAAAACAAGGTAACAATCCTTATAGTACCACTTAGAATCCTGGTTGAAGGAACCATCCCAACTTTTCATGGAACAACCAAAACCAATCTAGGCAGATTTCTTCTAATTTTGGAGGAAATCAAAGGACTCAATCCTCCTTGCCTTACAATGCAACACCGCCTAAGCCATCATTGGAAGACTTGGTTAACCAAATGGTAAATACCACGGAAGCACGGTTATAAGAAGTCGATGTAACCACGAGAAATTTAGAGGCGTCCATGCACAATCTAGAAAATCAAATTGGGAAATTGGCCAAACTTCTTGGAGACCGTCTAGCAGGATCTCTTATAGGAAATGCTGAGACAAATCCACGCGATCACAACCGTGAAAAAAATGATCTTCACTAATTTAGTTTTTTATTTTAGGACATCTATTTAATTTTTGTGTGCTTTTATTTATTTTTATGCATTTTTTATTTTTAGAATAATGCCATTTTCTTCATGATTTCTTGGTTTCCATTATTATGCTTGCAGTATTTAAATATAAAAAATATATTTTTTCTGGCCCGGACAGACCAAGGCCAGCGCCAGCCCAGCCACACCGAGCTGGCGCCGGCTCCTGTTGGGAGCCTCCTAAAAAGGCCGATTTTAGCCATTTGTTTTTGAAACTTTCCAACTTCCCTCAATTTTTCTCTCCACTCGGTGCCGTTTCTTCATCCCCAAATACGACCGATTCCATTTTTACCTTCAAAAACATCAATTCAACATAAAATCTTCTTATTTTTATTGAATTTACGGATCAAAATTTTAAAAATCTCAACTTTATTCTACAAAAACCCCACTTTCAAATCTCTCATTTCAAGTAAAATTTTCTTCAAAAAGATTACACATTTTGCTTGCCCATACATTAAAGAACACAAAGGTATGATTTATCTTGCATTCTTACGATTAAATTCTTGTCATTGAATTTTTCCTATTTTTGGACGAAAATTGAATAAATTAGAATTGTTGGTTGAATTTGATTGAATTGATGGCATTATTATAACTAGAATGGCATGAGAGTATGATTCACGGTTTATTTTTGCAACTACATGTCCATATTGTGATCATAGTTTAGCTATTTTTGGGTTATGGCAATTGTCTTGTTGATGAATTCATGGATAATATGCATGGCCATTATACATTTTTCCTAACTTGAGATATGGGCATGTTTTTCATGCTATGATCAGATTGTGTATTAGTTGGGAATTATGTTATGGTTTGAATTGTGGCATTCTATTTCTTTTTGCAGGTTTTGAAAGAAGATTGGGATTTATTGGTACTATGGATTGAGGTTGTTGTGGTGTGATTATAAATTATAGATTGTTGAGGATTGTGTGTGGTGTTATGTTGGGGTGGTTTGATCATATTGAGAGTTGTTGTTCCATTGTAGTGGTGTCTCATTCACATTCTTTATTGCTAACCATCTTCATATCCCTTCATCATACCTAGAGAGAGGGGCCAATCTTCTAAAAGGGCTAGAGTCTCTCATCTTCCTCTACCCGTACATCCATAGACCCCTTGTTTCTACACCCTACTAATTTTATTGATCTTTTCTATCAGGAGTGGTACACTAAGAGACCTGCCAATAAAATCATTGTAGAACGCACATTTGCACCTTCTTTAAACTGTGCCCTCAAATTCGGACTCATGTTTAGACACTTAGGGTTGGGACCAATAGTTCAACTGAAAGGACCCTATTGCCCTGTTTTGATCAAAGAATTCTATGCTAATATGCTCCAAAAACACATTAACCATCTTGAGACCATTGAGACTAGGGTAAAGGGAACCCCTTTCTTTATAAATAGAGAAAGACTAGCTGCCATCCTTCGTGTTAATAATGAAGGTCCTTAGTTAGCTACAGATCACAACAATAAAAATATATTGTTTTATCCTGAGTAGAAAGTAAGTGATACTAGAGCTACCTTGAGGATATACAGGAAAGGTCCAGTAGGGCAAGTAGGTTTTTACTCTAATGATCTTAAAGCCAACCTACATGCCCTAGTCTATATCTTTGCTTACAATGTTGTTCCAAAGGCTAGTGGGTTCACTGAGTCCTGTGTAATTGACCTGTATATTCTTCATAGGATGATACACACTCAGCCCATCTCGCTTACTCCTTTAATTATCCAATCCATACGGGATGTGGTCTATTCTTGCCTTTCCACCAAAGCCTGTGTTTTCCCCCTCGTGATAATGAAATTCTGGAAGCCTTTAGTATTAGTTTGGAGGGAGAACTTACTAAAACCACAATGGAGCGTGATCTGGTTACTGAGCAAACACTAGCTAACTATGGTTATCAGTATAGTACGGATGTAAGACGTTGGTTACGGCTTTTTAATGTGCAGCACCCGGGCCAAGTCGAGCTTCCACCTGAGAATAAAGGTGTGGGGATGTATGTCTTCTTAGACTAAGTTTCTAATATAATTTTGATTTGTATTAATAAAAGCTTTATTCTCAAAAAATATTTGTGAATTCTTCTTTACTTTATGCACGATTTTGCTGGAAAAGACCCATTATTTTAAGTAAATGGTTCATATGAATGGAGATATTTCACAGTAAAGTATGGAACATAGGTCTATCATTCTTAATCAAATGTTGAGAATAGGAATCTCATCATGGTAAGGTTATTGTATTATGAATTCTAAATATGGAATGGCTTACCTTTAGCCAATGAGTAGTCTTCTCATTTCATAACACAAACGTATTTCGAATACGTAAAACTGGACCTATAGTAGTAGTTTCTAAAAGTACTATATAGTAGAAACCTAGACTAGGACTGCTATAACTTGGACTTATACTCTACAACTTGAGTATGAGTTGATGGTCTGACGAAGCTGGAAGCGTATATTTTGATGTACTATAGTTGAGGCCCTATTGTAGGACCAATATACTTGTGTATTGGATATATGTAACTAGTTAGTTAAGATAGACATGTACACGATAGCTTATATGCTATATCACCCTTTGTAGTTCTTCGAATAATCTAAATATCTAGAGCTCTGGGGAACATGACTTAAATATTTATTTTAGGGTAGTTTCCTTGAAAAGCAAAAATATTCCAAGAAGTCATGGATTATTGGACTAAAATTCTAAGAATGGTAGATTGAGGTGTTAGTATACTTTTTTCTCTCTAAATGCACGGCGATGTGTAGAAAAGTATTTTAGTCATTGCACCTGTAAGTCTGAGATATTGCTAATGCGGCACTGTCTTTAGAGTCAATATTTTTTTATGGTGATATTAGAAAATATTTGAAATGCAAAATATAGCTATTTATATAATAAGGTATGTTGGTCATTTTAGTAGCCGAGACGATGTGTCTTTTTGGTCCTCGAAATAGCCCGTAAGTCGTAGTTAATTTTGATTTGAGGAAATGGTCTTAGTTACAAAGGATTTTATTTTATTCAGAAAGTCTAATTTATTATTAGATTGGAATAAAATAAAAGGTCGAGAGAAATTAAATTGAATTTATTATCTAGTCTAATTGGTTAATTAATTATTCAAGACCTAAGCCCAGATTGAATAATGAAAAAATTAACCTGGGGCTAAAGTAGATAAAAAGGCTTGAATAATTATTTTGGTTTATTTGAGCTTATTAATTATTTATTAGGTTATTTTATAAGTTTAAAAAATAAATAATTAATGTTTATTATTTTTTTCCTCATTGGGTCTAGAAAAAATAATAAAAATATTAATGGCCTAATAGCCTAGACCAAAGGATTTGTTATCTTTCACAGAACAGAAGAGTTTAAGCTAAACTAAACATCTTCTGTTGATAACTTACGGGGATTTTTGAAATACTGGAACCCCAGTGTTTTGTTATCTAGAGAAAAACCTTGTGCATCATTTAAGATACATTACAACGACAACAATCTAAGCGTTAGTCCCAAAAAACTTAGGGTCGACTACATAAACCAATACTAGGCTACATGTGGTCATCCACATTTATCCTCTTTCTCCACTTCCTTCTATCGACCGTCATACTTTCATCCAAATCTAAAAAAGACATATCTTTCCTAATCACCTCTATCCAGGTCGTTTTAGGCCTGCCTCTATCTCTGTCTAACCGATCCTACCTCCCTCCTTCAATCCTCCTAACAGGCGCATCCCTTGGTCTTCTCTGTACATGTCCAAACCAATGCAAGCGGCTTTCTCTCATCTTTTTCTCAATAGATACAACTCTCACTTTTTCCCTAATGGTCTCTTTTCTAGTATATTCACACATCCACCATAACATACGCGCCTTAGCTACTTTTATTTTGTGAGTATGACATATTTTAACTGCTTAACATTCCATGCCATGTAGCAAAGTAAGTCTTACGACTGTTCTATAGAACTTTCCATTTAGGCTCAATGGTATATTACAATCACATAAAATACCAGTCACACTTCTCCATTTCGACCAACCCTCCGTAACTCGGTATGCAACGTCGCCATCAAGCTCTCTGTTCTTTCTAAATTATAGATCCTATATATTGGAAGCAATCAAATACCGGTATATCTCTACCATCCAAAGTTACACTTTGAGCTATATTTTTGCTACATCTGAACTTGCATTCCATATACTCTTTTTACTCCTACTAATTCTAAAGCCCTTGGATTTCAATGTCTGTCGCCACAATTCCAATTTAGCATTTACACCGGCTCTAGTCTCATCAATCAACAAAATATCATCAGCAAACAACATATACAATGGTACAGTCTTCAATTTTTTTTTCTCTCTCTCTCATTTTTCCTTTCTTGTTCTTAATCAACAAAATCCAAGCTTTCATGATATTGTTCCCCGGCAACGGCACCAAAAACTTTATGTGTAAATTTTGGGTATATAAAATCATCAATTTTAAATCTATCCCTTAATCAAGTTTTAATTAAAACATTAATCCCAAAATACACATGTGAGCAAGTATACTCATCACAAGCATAGTATAGGAAATTAATGAGTATCGATCCTCAAAGGAACAAGTACACACTAATTACTTTTCATTCATTGTTTAACTGACTAAAATAAAGTGAGAAAATAATAAAAAGAAAAATAAAAAAATATACAACTCAAGAATGTAAGTTTATGTAATTTAGACAATTATCCTAGAAAACATGACAATGAACCAATTAGCAATTCTCTCAATTAATTATCTTTTTGGCATCATGAAGGAACACACAGGAAAATTCAATCATTTGTCAAGTTATAAATTTACTTAGGTAAATTCTACTTCGTTTGTCAATCCATGGAATCATATATTCTGATTCATATTAACAAATTTATCAATCAAGCTAACATAACTAAAACATGCATTAAGCTCATCATTCATATATTGATTCAATTAGCAGATTTGTCAATCAAGCCACCCTAATAAAAATATGCATGAATCTTAATTCCTTAAAAATATAAAATTAGCTAATAACCCTATGTCAAGGTGAAATTAACTTAACCTTTGATCACTTAGTTCTAAAATCCTAACTTCATCGTTCAAATTCATCAAGATTTAATAAATAAGAAATCAATGCAACGAAACTCCTAACATCGTTATGTCGAAGTCAATTAGAAGAACTTGCGCATCAATAACCAATTAAATCAAGTAATCAAATACCAAAGATGACAAAGAATTAATCAAATAACTAAATTAACACAAATTATGAATTTTAAAATAATATTAAATTACAATGAAAATATTGAATACATCATTGCTAAAGAAAAAGAAGATGAAAAGAAAAGAAAACACTCATAGACAAGCCTCTTTCTTCTTCCTTGAAGACTCTCTTGAACAATTCTCCTTGATTTGGGTGAACTTCTCCTTTAATAAGAGAATCAGAATTTTTGCCCCTTTAATTCACCTTTCTATATTGTATATCAAACCCTTGTGTTCTTTTATACTTTTCTAGGACTCTTGGATGCCAATTTCGTGGCTGAGAAAGTTTTAGCCGAGTAGGAGTAGGAAAATACCAAAATCATTGGATAAGCTCTAATTTTGCGTACAGAATTTTCGCCTCCAAAGCATACCTGGCGCCGAGTATAGTCTGTTCTTCCTCTATTTTTGCTCTATTTTTGGCTGTCTCCCTTGGCAGACAGACTGGACCCAGTGCCAAGTTCACTTGCCAGACTTGGCACTAGGTCTGTCTGGAAATCCCCTGAAGTTTGCTCAATTTCTACTGCTGGAGCAGAATGGACCCGGCACTTGGTCTACTGGCTAGGCCTGGCAATAGGTACATTCTGGTTTTGTGCACTTTCTACTCAATTTTAATTTAAATCTGCACATATTTACCAAAAATACCTTTTACAAGCAAAATATTAAATAAAAAGGAATATGCCTAGTTATTACAACAAATGTATTCTAAAACACCCTCAAATAACTAGGAAAAGAATAGTAATTTTAACCCCTATCAAGTTTCAAGGGGAATTTTCATTGTGACAAATCTTTTGAAGGGATAAGTGGCGATTCTAATGTTTATACACTTTTTAGACATAATTTACATCTTTGTGTTGAAAACTTGATTTGTATGTCTAAAAAAGTGCTACGGAAAGGGGGTCATGCATTTACATTCATTGCAACTAATATTTTTCATGAACCCTCCATTTTTCCAAACTCTCTCTTATTTCTACTTTCATCATGCTTACCTTTTTCATTGAGCATTAATTTCTTTTACAAAGGTTTGATGAGGAAGCATGATGAGTGAAAAGAGTATTTTTTATGTGTTTTGAGTTTGATTTGAATTTAGGTTTCTTTAGGTCTTTTGGTCATTCTTTTGTTTTATCTAAATTCCATTGTTAGTTTTTAGGTATTATTTCCCCTAAATAAGGAAAATATTTTCCAGCTTAAGCATGGGGGAGTGGTTTGGTGATATTCCTTATCCAAGTTTTTATCAATCATCTTGGTATTTTCTTGGTCTTGAGCTACTTTGGAAAATTTTGATTTGAAAATTTTTTGATTGAAAAACAACTTTGTTGCAAGTCCCTTGAAAGTTTTGAAAAGTTGAAGATTTAAAAGTTTGGAACTTTTGGAGCTAATTCGTAATGGAAGTATTTTCTTCTCTTTATTCTTCTTCTTTATTGATTTTGGTCTTCTTGATTGTACTATTCTTGTTATATCTTTGGCCATTGAGGACAATGTCCAGTTTAAGTTTGAGGGGGAGAATGAGGATGAATAAATATTTTTCATATCATTTTTGTGAAAATTTGAGTAGTTTTCAGTTGTAATTTTTTTTCTTACTTGGATGTGAATTTTTGTCATTCATTTGGTGGATTTTTATGAAATTGATTTATTAGATAGGATATTTGTCAAGACTTAAGAATTTTTTATTAATCTTGTTTATACATTGGTGTTTAAATGTTATTTGACTTATCCAGTTTGAAAATGAAGGATATGATGAATGTGGGGAGAGTTTATTGGCTAACTCTTATATTATGAGTTTAAATTTTGCTTATCTTTGAGTTATGATGAGGAATGTGAGTTGATAAAAGATTGTGGAGAATTGTGCAATTAAAAAAAGAATTGAGTTGAAAAAAAAAATGCTCTTATTTTTTCTTTGAAGACCTTTTGCTGAAAAAGGGGTTAATACGAGGAGAAGTAGCAAGTATTATTCGGTGCACTCTCTGGAGACTATCCCGAAGGCAAAAAGGCAAGAAAGAGCAAAGAAAGAAAGAAATATTGTTGAGAAAAAAAATGATGATGAGTGATGACTATAAAGGGGGCCAATATGGTGTGTGAAGAGAAATCCATGTACTTTAGGCTATTAATTTCCTAGGTCATTGAAAAAATATTGAGAAAAAAATTAGAGTGCTTTCCTTACATCATAACTTGAGTTATGCAAATTTTGGATTTATAATGTTTGAGTTGATAGATGGCTTATCTTGTGTGATTCATACTATCTATATTTTAACTTGAATAGTGAAATAATTTTCTTAGACTAAGGTATACACTTGATTAATTTGACTTCAAGAGTTTTGTGATATCTTGTAAAATCTTTCAAAATTTGAATTGTTTTCAAATGGTGTGAATGACAAGAGTTTTATCTAAAGATTGAAGAGAAGTTATAATCCTTGCTATGTAAACAAAATTTTTGAATAAGAAAGAACTTTTGTTTTCTTGATGATTTTTTTGGTTAAAGTGTTTTGCTTGAGAACAAGCAAAAGTTCAAATGTGAGGGTATGTGATAGGGGCTAAAATCACCATTATTTTTCTAATTATTTGAGGTTATTTTAAGATACATTTGTTGTAATAACTAGGCATATTCTTTTCTATTTGATATTTTGCTTGTAAAAAGTATTTTTGACAAATTTGTGCAGATTTGAGTTGATTTCAAGCGAAAAGTGAACAATTCTAGAATGCACCTGGCGCCAGGCCCAGCCAAGGGACCAGGTGCTGGGTCCATTCTGGTCATGTAGAGGAAACAAAGTAAATTTTAGGAAGAAAATAGAATAGACCTAGGGCCAGGTGGGCCGACTGAACCCGGTGCCAGGTCCACTCTGGACGGCGAAAATTCTGCACACGAATTTAGAAATTTTACAATGATTTTGATATTTTTCGAATCCTACTCGGCCAAGACTTCTCAAACTATGAATTTAGCATCCAAGAGTTCTATAAAAGCTAGAGAAAACACAAGGAATAAAAGGTGGATCCAAGAGCTAAAATTTCAAATACTCATTGAAGGAGGAATTTACCAAATCAATAAGGGTTGTTCAAGGGAGTCTTCAAGGGAGAAGAAAGAGGCTTGTTTATGAGTACTTACTTTTATCTTTGTTTTCTTGTTCTTAAACAATGACGTATTCAATTTTTTATTGTAATTTAACATTATTTTATATTCATGGTTTTGTGTTAATTTAGTTATTTGATCAATTCTTTATCATCTTTGGTAGTTGATTACTTGTTATCATTAGTTATTGATGTGAGTGCTTTTAATTGACTTGGGACAACGATGTAAGGAGTTTCATTGCATTGATTTCGTATTTGTCTAATTTTAATGGACTTGAGCGATGAAATTAAGATTATAGGACTAAAGTAATAGAAGATTAATTGATTTCACCTCGAGCAAAGGGTTATTAGCTAATTTCATGTTTATAAGAAATTGAGCTTAATGCATGTTTTGGTTATATTAGCTTGATTGGCAAATTTGTTAATATTAATCAAAAGATAGTAATTCTATGGATTGGGAAATGAAGTGAAATTTATCTAAGTAGATTCATGACTTGAAAAATGATTGAATTTTACTTTATATTCCTTCATAATACCAAGATGATAATTAATTAACAGAAGTGCTAGTTAGTTCATTATCATATTTTCTAGGATATTTGTCTAAATTGCATATTCCTACATCCTTGAGTTGTATAAATTTCTTTATTTTTCTTTTTCTTATTTTCTCACTTTATTTGGGTCGGTTAAACAATGAATGAAAAGTGATTAGTGTGTACTTTTTCCTTTGAGGATCGATATTCGTTAATTCCCTATGCTATACTTGCGATGAGTATACTTGCTTGTATGTGTATTTTAGGATTAATGTTTTAATTAAAACTTAAGTAAGGGATAGATTTAAATTTGATGATTTTTATACACCGAAAATATACGCATCAAAGTTCCCACGGATGAAAATATAGTGGACCCACTCACTAAGGTGCTACTTCAAAAGAAACATAATAGACATGTTAAGTCATTTGATATTCGATATATGAATGATTGGCTCTAGTACATGTGGGAGTTTGTTAGTATTATACCCTAGAGGCAATTACTTGTATATTGTATATGATATATTTATTAATAAAAAGCATTTTTTATCTTTCAGTTTAATTAATTATTCGGTGGATATGTGTATAAAACTATTAGATAAAGTCCTAAGTATATAGTATAGTGTTAAAGAAATTATGATGGAGATCATAACATAAGATTCCTTCTATACTATGTAGTACTTGTGCTTAAATTATTCCTAATCATAGTATTAGTGAGATAGGACATCATTAATGCGCAAAGATTAACACGTATTATACTTTTTGATTTAATCAAGCGGTGGTTCTCACATCCGTAAATATTGTGATACTCAAAGTTAATACGTGAATGCTGGTTAAGTAAACAAGTTCATTGGATGATCTAACTATGAGATAATCACATAGATTACTATTTAATGTGAGTGATAACATCTCATTATAGAAAATATGCAAGTATCCTTATATTTGAGATATCCAAAGTACTTTGTTTACTAAGCATTGTACTTTAATTTCAATCTTTAGAGTCTCTACAAGACCACCTATGGGATGGATATTGGATACAACGTAAAATAAATGAAAGTAGTTGAGTTGGTTAATAAAAGATTCATCACACCTAATAGTAGAGGCGTATATCTCACGGCTACTTGTATGGAATCATTACTTAAAAAGTCCTTAGCCAAAGCAACTATGCGTTGGAAATAATTCCAATTGTTACACAAGTTGAGTAATTGATTCTGGAACAAGTACTAATATATTCGGACTAGAATTCATTATATTCTAATAGGAGTTAGCACTAATTCCATACTCTAAAATCGAATGAGATATAATATGATGAAAGGAGTTTATTGCACTGATATTTTGCTATTAAAAGGTTTATGTCATGCCACTTGACTTTCTGGACTTTTGTGTGGTCATGATATATTGTTAGATGCCACTCATGATCTACTAAATGTGAATTTATTAATTGAAGAATTAATAAATAAAACTAATTAAAATTAATATGTCAATTCTAATTATTAAATATTATTAATTCTATAGCGATTAGAATTAATTTATATTTTTTTACCAATAGACCGAAAAACCTAATAGGTCACACACAATAGAGAAATTGGTACTCAAGATATTACTTGATAATATTATGGGGTTAATTTGTGAGAAGAAATAATAATTACGGATTAATTATAAATTGTTATAATTAGTTAGGTGAAATTGTAAGTTATAATTCAATGGGCCTAATTACAATTAAATAACCTTGAGCCCATAATTTGAAAAAAGCTATATTTGTTTCCAGAAAGGTTCTGGAAAAGGACAAAGGCTTGTGTAGTGATTCCTAATATGAGTGAGAACAAAAAGGTTTCTCTGTACATGAAAGTTAGTTTATGTAACTTTGTTTCTAGAAAGGTGTTAAGGAAATGAGAGGAAAAAGGAAAATCATGTTTTCCTAAGAATTTGTTGAGGTGGCATTCTAATAGAGATGTCATTGAGAAATTGTTCTTGATGGGATTTTTTATTTCACAAAGAAAGCTATCATTATGTGTAAAGAGAGAGAAAATCAAAAACCCTTTTTTCTTTTTCGTTAATGTTTTCTCTAAAATAAATCCCCTAGTTGCCATATTATTTTTCTAGGAGAAAATTTTTGTAGTTCTTGAATACATCCATGTGTGGATCAATATTAGAGAAATTCCTATCTTTGGAATTTAGTGGTTCGTGCTTAGAGAAATATTACAAAAGGGTTCCGTGCAAGAAGAGAAAATTTTAAAAGCTGCATTTTCCAGATAACGGAATTTTTCTCTCCCTCTTGGCCCATTTAATTATATATGAGTGATCCTTTGAGTGGATTTCATTTTATTTTTCTGCTACATGTAAATTAGCTTGCATGATCGAAATCCAATACCCTAAACCTCCAAAAGCTTACACTGCCAGCCTCCTTAAGAATGTAAATAGAATCCTTGGACTTTAGAAAAAGATGTCTTGACTGAGAATCGTCGAATCCTCACTAAAAGTTGCGAGAGTTTATCCATTTTATTGCAAATGCCAGCAGGTAGGAGTTGAGTTTACATTATGTATGAAGGAGTTGCTTGTACAACTGACTTAATCAACACACCTCTACTAGCCTGTGAGAGGCATTTGAGCGTCCATCCAGCAAATTTCTATTTCGTCTTCACCATGAGCTCTTGGAAAACCTGAGTTTTAGTTGTGGATTTGCATAAGGGAAGGCCCAAGTATTTACTATTATGGGTGCATTCAATCATAGACAGAGCGTTGCATATCAATTATTTGAGCTCCAGCTTTACATTCTTATTGACATGGATAGAAGATTTATCAACATTGATGCTCTGACCAAACTAGTTATAGAATTCCTTTAAGCAGCTTGTGACATAAGTAGCTTCCTGAACTGTAGCTTTACAATATATAGTAAGATCATCCATATACATCAGGTGAGATATTCTTGGCCTTTCCTAAAGACTTTGATTCCATGTAGTTGACCTCTTTCCTCTTCATGCACCAAAATCTGGGATAAACCATCAAAGAAGATAGTGAACAACACATAGGATACTGGATTGTCCTGTCTAATCTCTCTAGAGGCTGAAAAATACCCAAATGGGCTCCCATTAATGAGTATTTAGTATGTTGCTATAGAGCTGCACTGATGAATGAGATTGACTGGCTTAGTTGAGAAATCATGACATAAGAGAATGTGATTCAGGATGTGCCATTCAACTCTATCATAAGCTTTGGCCATATCCACCTTTAAATCCATGAAACCTGTAGGTCCTTTCTTAATGTTCAGATAATGCATAGCCTCTTGATTGATTATAAACTTCTCAGTGGTTAAGCACTTAAGGATGAAAGTTGTCTGCATATGGGAGACAATTCTATCCATCAAAGGCTTGAGTCTGGTAGCTAAGATTTTGGTTATGATCTTGAAAGTCACATTACAGAGTGCAATTAGGTGAAATTGATCAACTTTACTAGCAGTATCCACTTTCGGAACGAGAGTGCTAAAAATGTGATTAAAGGACCTTAAAAGATGTTCATTAATGAAAAAAATGAACATATTTACAGAGCATTCATCATTAGACGAAAATGGAGGAACAAGAACATAAACCAGAGTATGGCAGCAGCATGGTGGGCTAGAAACATACCTCTTGGAGCCTTAAAAATTTGAAGAACATGGTTGAATCAATTGAAGCTCAAGAACAACTTTCTTTCTCAACGTCCATGAACTTCCAATGCAGCTTCCTTCCACTGTCTTCCTTTCTTCCTCCGGTGAAATGCCAAGCTTTCTAATTCACGGAATATGACCCAACCTTAATTAATTTTGGTGAGCAAAGAATATGGGTAGAAGAACAAACTTCTCAGAGAAAACTTACAGACTCACGGTTCCTTCACCAAACTTGGCTTCTTCTGATAAAAACAAAAGCTAGTGGAGAAGACCAAAAGCCAGGAGAGAAACAGTCACGAGAGAGAGACCTTTCATTTTTTTCTTTTTTTTTCTTTTATTTTATTTTTCCACACAGAAAGCCAAGAGTCATGAAACCAAAAATAATTATTTTGATAAAAATAATATTCTCGGAATTTAATACCCGAATATTATTTACAAAATAAATTTCGGCTTCAACCTAAACTCTTCTAAACTGTGTTCAAAAAAATTCTATGGTCCAGGCTATTGGACAAAAATAATATTTATTATTTTCCTTGGACCCGAAAAATTCAAAATAATAAACATTAATTATTTTCCTTGGGATTAAATAAATAACCCAATAAATAATTAATAAATCCAAATGAACCAAAATATAATTAAATATTAATTATTTATTTCTTGGGATTTCATTAAATAAATAATTAAGTAATAATTATTTTTCCTCTAGTTTAAGTCCCGGTTAATTTTCTAATTATTCAAACTGGACCCAGGTCCTGAATAATTAATTAACCCATTAAATTAGATAATAAAATTCTCTCCATTTATTTTATTTCAGTCCAATAATAAATTAGACTTTCTGAATAAAATAAAACTCTCTCAACTGAGATCATTTTCTCAACCCAAAAATTAATTAGGACTTACGGGCTATTCCAAGGACCAAAAAGACACATCATCTTGGCTACTAAAATGACCAAAATACCCCTACTATATAAATAGATGTATTTTGCATTTTAAATATTTCCTAATATCACCATAAGGAAATATTGACCCCAAGGATAATGCTGCATTAGCAGAGTCTTCGACCTACAAGTGAAATGACTAAAATACCCTTCTACACATCGTCGTACATTTAGAGAAGAAAAAGTGTACTAACACCTCTCTAAAAGACATCTACCATCCTTAGGTTTCTAGTCCAATGATCCACGACTTCTTGGAGTGTTTCCGCTTTCCAAGAGAGCGACCCTAAAGCAAACATCCAAGTCATGTTTCCCAAGGCCTTGGATATTTAGATCATCCGGACAATCATAAAGGGCGATATGGTGTAGAAACTATCTTGTACAAGTCTGTCTTAACTAACTAGTCACACATACCCAACATACAAGTATATTGGCCATCCGATAGAACCTCAAATATAGTATATCAAAGCATATGCTTCCAGCTTCGCTAGACCACCAACTCATACTCAAGTCATAGAGTACTAGTCCACGCTGTAGCGGTAGTAGTCTAGGTTTCTACCATATATTACTTTTTAAAAACCACTACTACAGGTCATGTTCTACGTATTCGAAATACGCTTATGTCATGAAGTGAGTGGACTACTCACTGGCTAAAGGTAAGCCATTTTCCACTTAGAATTCATAACATAATAACCTAAACATGAAGAGATTCCCATTCTCATCAATCAGTTAAGAACGACTGTTTATGTATTTAAATAACCCATGATCCATACATTACTGTGAAAGACCTCCATTCACATGGATCACTTATTTATACACAATAGGTCTGATTCTAAACGAAAATGTACACAAATAAAGAAAATAAATTCACAAACGATTTTCGACAAATAAATTCCTTTATAAACATATTCGATATTTTCATCAGAAAACTAGTTTAAGAGGGCATATTACCAACAAAAAATCCTACACAGCTTCTAGCATCTGGGACCCAACAATATGTGTAAAACCCCACCTAAGACTACCCTAGAATTAGAGGAAAGTGTTGCATTCCATGGCATATTACATGTGTTAACCCTAAGGGCATTCTCTTATGTTTTGACTTATGACAAACATTGATGAGGACTAACTTGTGTGATCTATATGTTATAGGATATGCTTGACCTTAGTTCTTCCAAAGCTTACAAATTGGATTGCTAAGTAACTTTTGAAGCAATAGAATCCGAGAATGGGAAATCAAGAAGGAGATCAAGCTTAAGAGATTGCAGACCAAGAATCCGTTATGGAAGAACGTTAGATTAGGAATCTTTGTTAAGGTATTTCTCTGTGTAAAGTCCCTATGTCTTCCTTACCACTTGATTTAATTTTATATCTACCTTAAAGCACTAAAACAAAAAGATTTCAAAGTTTTAAATCCTCAAAATTTTGGAATGAGTGATTTGGATGAACCTGCATCTAAAAGTATCGTCCCAAATCCTGTGAACAATATCAAATCAATATTGCCTGAAAAAGTGCCATTTTGGGACTTACTTTTTGGATGCACCATCATTCAAAACTTGAGTCCAAAACTCTGACAAATCTAACAGCGACAATTAGCCATTTTCTAGCTGTTAGAACTCTACTTTATGCCCTTATAAAAGGCTTCAAAACTCAATTTGAAAGTATATTTTTGTCCTATCCTTCTAAGAGACATTATTGCTCTATAGAATACAAAAATCTCTTTTTCATAGTCCTTCAAAGTGAAATCAAATATTTTAAAAAAGGTAAAGATTATTTGAGCTCATTTTTCTTGTATATTTGCTCAAAAGAGTGAGCCACTTTCATTCAATTTCTTCAAACATCTTTGTGTGTAAAGGTTGTGGTGTAAAACCCATTTGGGATGAACCTTGATTTGTTGGTCGATTGAGAGGTTTTGATAAAATCAAGTGTGGTGATCCTTTCTTGTATTTGGTATAGATTGATATAGTTGGGTGAATGAAATCTGGTTAAAATCTTTAAGTGTGAGCTTAAGGTAGTGGATGTAGATCTTGGTAGATCTAACCACTATAAATCTTATGTTATCTCTCTCTGCATTTATTTTCAATCAGCTGCAATCATCTTTGAACAATTTTTTCTGTTCCTCAAAAGAAATCTTTATTGCTCTCACCAACTCATTTTTACTCCAGCATTAATTACATCGAGCATCTTGCTTTATTCAGGGGGTAGGAAATTCTTATGTCATTTTGAGCAGCTCTCATTATTGCAAGTTCTTTTTGTCTAAAAGTCAAAGGAGCTCTTTCCTCAAAACAGATTTTTTTTTTTTAATTTCAAATTTGTCAAAAACTTTATTCACCCCCCCCCCCAAGGTTTTCAGCATGAATATATTCTTTATGGGTGAAATTGAGCATTTTTAAATATGCTATATGTGGTCTTTATGAATTATTTATGCAAGATGTGTGTTAGGGGCAATTAGGAAATTTTACTTAGGGATGAGAAAAGAAGAGACTTAGGTTTTTGAAGGGAAAAGAACTAGGTTAGGAAAATAAAAATAAGGAGTAATATGGTTAAGTGGTTAGAGCTTTGTGATTAATTCCTAAGGTCTTGAGTTCAAATCCCATCAACTAAGTATTATTTTTAATTATCCTAACTAATGGTTGGATCTTATTTCTTGCATTCCATGAAGCTAGGAATGTTGTCTTAGGGGGACACAATGGTAATATTCCAACCATGTGATCTTGTCCTAAAAGAAAATCTAAAGGAGTTTTAATCACCATTATTTTAGCAACCCATGTTCTAACTTGTTTAGAATTTGAAATATTCATATTTCTTGAATTCTTTTAAATTTCCTTATAAAATATTTTAGATAATCTTGGACTTGAAATTTTAGAAGGAAAATTCCAGCTCTTGGAGATTAGTTGGCTAAAATATAGGAGTGATTATAGTGTGTTTGTTTTCCAATATTTAATCACCATGATTTCTTCTCTAAAGAACTTCATTTTGCTTTTTCTTATTTTGGTGCAAAGATGGAATTATTTTCTACTCTTTCTCTTGGTTAAATATCCAAAAATGTGCAGTAAAGTTACCTTTTCTTTCCTTGCTGTCAACCAACCATTTCTTGTGAGTAGAAAGCTGGAAATTCTTTGGAATTTTGGAGCTAATATAGCTTCACTAAACCAGAAAATTTTCCAGCAAACTACAAAGTATTTTAGCCATAGGAGTTTGAGCATTCAACCCATGCATTAGTCCATCTAAAGTTCTCCTCCTTCTTCTTCAAGATAATGGCTGAAAACCACTATTAATAGACCTTGAAACACTCTTATTTTACAGCTACAAATCCATTCAAAATAATTCAAACTCTTGCTAACAAACCATCTAAGATTTTATGAACTCTTGTAGCTACGTTAGCAGAATTTTTTCATCCTTGTTAGCAAACATAAAAATCAGATTCTCCTTCATTTCCTTCATTTTTGGCCACCTTGAACACCATAGCTGAACATCTTACCTTCTTCACCAACCTTGGCCATTAGAACTCCATTAAAGCACCTCAAACCTCTCCTAATTTCTCTCCATTCAAAATACTTTGAATTTGAAAATTAAATCCTACCTTTTGCTCCATCAAACACTCACCCATTTAGCAACCAATCCTATCAAACCAAACCAGAAATTTTGCACTCATTTCCACAAGGAATTTCGGCCAACCATCTAAGAACACTTTCCTACTTCATCTAACTTTCTCTCCTATTCTCTCAAGAACACCAAGAATACACACTACTCACCTTCAACCATTTAGTCACTTCTAAACATCCCAAACCACTCTAAAACCTTCAAATCAACTAGAGATCATCCTCTTCTTTCCTTTGGTATACTTTATAACACCAAAACATTCGAAGCGCTCCCTTCATTCAAATCAAACAAGTATTTTTTTTTAGCAAGTCAAAAACAACACCACAAGGTAAACCAAGTCCAAGCATTCTCTTTCTTTTTCATTTCTTTACTTCCATTTCTTCTTACTCTCTTCTCAATCTCACTCTCTTTTGGCCGAATTCATTGGGGGCCAACTTGGACTACTTCAAAGCTTGGTCTCTCAAAGGACTCATCAAGGCCCTTCGATTATCAAAGTGACATCTTCAACTTAGAACGATCATCGAACAAGTATTTTGTCCTAATCTCTCATTTATTTTCGAACTCAAGATTAATAGGATGATGGCTTATTGATATGATGATGGATGATCTAGTGCTGTTGAGGAAAATAAATGCATGTTTGTATGACATGGATGATTTTATGATGTATAGATTGAGATGTATATTAGGACTATTCTATGAAGTAGATTTGAATTTTGATTTTAACATAAGGTTATGATACGTTGTTAATATATTTGTGAATTAGGTATGTATGATACTAGCATGAGATGATATGGTGGATAAGGGAGATTGTTACAATTATAATTTTGCTAAAACTTTAATATTTGTTGATCTTGCAATCAATTACCATGCAAACATTTATATGGCTAATAATACTACTTTTACTATGAAAACTATTATTATCACTCTACTTGTATGATTACTACTTCATTTATTAATAGCAAAATTATTACTACCTTTAAATACTAATGGTAATATTATTGCTACTTTTAATACTTAAAATCTCTATAATTACTTTTATTATTAACATTACTACTAATATTGTTATTTTTAATAATAATAATAATAATAATAATAATAATAATATTATTATTATTATTATTATTATTATTATTATTATTATTATTATTATTATTATTATTATTATTATTATTATTATTATTATTATTATTATTATTATTATTATTATTATTATTATTATTGCTAGTTTTAAGTATCATCGATATTTTTAATATTACTATTATTATTATTACTAAACATCATTACTTTAGAAAAATATTAATAAATTTTATATTACTACTCTTATTAGTACTACTAGTCATATTATTTTTATTTAATCATATTAATAATAATAATAATATATTATTTTTATTAAACATTATTAATTTTCTTTTTAATATATATATATATATATATGAATATATACATAATAATATCATCATTTCTATTTTATTATCTTTATAGCAATATTATTATCTATAAAATTATCGATATTTTTGACAATGTTATTATTCTTTTGTTATACTCAATTAATACTTATGTCATTTACTTATGTTATTGTAGTATCAAATCATTCTTATATTAATGTTAACCTCTAAAATATTTTATTAATTAATTTTAGAACTCCTAAACCACTAGCATTATATTTGAGTGTTGCTATTGATTATGTGTATGTAAAGTTGGGAGTTATTTGTACCTATGCAATTTTGTTGCTTAGTTGTACACCAATAGTGATATACACCCTGTATTTACCCAGATAGAGCTAGGTTGCCTTAGCAAAACTTGGAGGATTATTTTGTCAAGTAGAATCAGGAGTTTAAAATAAGTCCTTACATAAAGATGTTTATGAATAAAAGCACTCCTGCAAGTCAAATGTACAGATTGCCATGGGAGATGTACTTTGGGATGCAATTATGGACGATTTATTATTCTGCTAAATTAAAATAATTTTTAGTCAAGAAAAATAATTGTCCAAGCAAAATAATAAATTTTCCTTAAACCAATTTTTATCTAAGATTGTTTGAAAACCATAATTGCTACTTCAAAGAAAATATTTTATTGATTTTGCATGTCCCAGGTGGGATAACCATAACGTTGAGTATTCAATAATGGTAGATTATTAGGATTAGTCTTTGAAGGATTGGGGTAAGTCTCTCAATTGGTGGCCTCCTTTGAGGGGTAAACTCTGCCTAGACAAAATGACAGTTCTTGTTGGTCAGACTGGTTTGAGCTAGCAAGTACAGTTCAGGTGAACTGTTTATTTTCGGAGTGGATAACCGGTAAGTTTAGGTGTAGAGATGGAGGAGTATCTTACCCGATGAGCCGTACAACTATCTTGTATCAAAATGCACAATGTGTGGCATCCTGATCATTTTCTTGTCATGATACATAATGCGTGGTGTCATGTCCATTTTTAGAGTGGGTGCTTTTATTTTATACGATAAATGGCAATGGAAAAAAAATACCACTCCTCACTTTGCGAAATTTATTTATGACTTGCCAATAGGTTTCGCAGTACATGGTCATGATGTAGGGTTTCATGGCCATGACTATGATGCAGGGCTTCAAAGTCATGGTTTATTTCTTTACAAGTTTAGCACTTTTATTTTACAAATACTGATAAAACACCACTCAATGTTCAAAGATAAATTTCTGGACTTGCAGACTTTTTGTTGTAACTTGTTCAAAATTTGCATACATGAAATGTTTTCTTAAACTATCATGAGCACACACAAGACTTACTGAGAAATGTTTCTCACCACCTTTTTATATTATATCTTCAGGTCGATCCTGCTTCAAAGGTGGATACACTTATGTTGCCATGAGCTTGGGAGATTTACTTTGATGTATTTATTTGTTGGATATTTTAGTTACCTTCTATTTGTTTTAAAACTTGAAAAAGTATTGTTCTTTGGGATTGTAATAAGTTTATTATTAAATTATTTCCTTCTATATTTTCTATTACCTAGTTATAAATTTCCCTTGTCCTAAGAACTGGGCGACATCCCTGCCTCTTTTGGGGTACGTAGGTAGTGGAGTGTTACAACATGCCAGTAAGTTTTAAAGAATTTAGGGGGCATGCCATCAGGACCAGGGCTCTTATAGGAACTCATGGAGAAAACAGCTTGTCAAACTTCCTCATTGCTAGGAATAGCATAGAGATTTTTCATTATTTGAAGAGGATAGGGAGGGGAAATCAAATTGCACAAATCTATAAGCATGGGAGAGTTAGATAAGGTAAATAAATTAGTATAATATTTCACAAATTCTTTTTCAATATCCTGCCACTCAGAATTCAGGTTTTATTAGCATTTAGCAAATAATGAATTGCATTATGGCGTTCGTGAATTAAAGTAGTAAGATAATAGTACCTAGTGTTTGGATCTTGTTAGCCCAAAAAGCTTTCTCCTATGTTTGGATAAATGACAAATATTGATGTGGACAAATATGTGTGATGTGTATGCGATAGAATTTTTAGATTATGGCATGTTTAACCATGGTTCTTTGAAGTCTCAAAAATTAAATTGAAAAGCAACTCATATAAGATGCCGTTCAAAAAGGATTGGTTAAGCCAAGATCCTAACTAAGGGAGTTGCATACAATGAAGATTTTTTGAAGAATTATAGATTAGGAAATTATGGTTGAAGTATTAGTATTTCCTATGTCTCTTTACTTTAAGTTCAATTTATTTCATATTGAAGCACTCGAAGTTTCAAAAGAGGGTATTTTCAAACTTGGCTTTGATCATAAAAATGATCTTAGAAGAAAAGCTCTTGATTTTATAAAAACTTAGATAAGCTATTTCGAACAAACCTCTGAATCCAAAACTGATATGACTTTTTGTGATGGCTTTTCTTGCTGTTGTGGTGTATTTGTTGGCGATGTGTTCAGCTCAATCAAAGGGAACCAAAACAGGGACTTTTCTTGTGTCAAAAAGGATAAAGTAACCTAACTGCCTACACTCTTTCAAACCCTTAAAGAATAAAGCCTCAAAGACCCTCAAGATGAGTAGAAAGTTCTACTATATTCTCACCCTAATATCCTTGAAGCAACAAAGGCAAGCAAGAACAAATAGAATAAAGAAAATAGGCACCCAAATATTGAATTTCAAACAAACCTTAGAATAACAAAGCAACTAAGACCCATTCAAAGAAAACAACATTGGATTATCCAAAAGATTTATAGACTCTTACAAAAGGAGAACTAACCCTTAAGCTTGGTCTTGAACAAGATGAACAAGGAGGCTTAGCCTCTCCAGATTCTCTCTCAAATTTGAAATAAAGTGAAGTGAATTGTCTTTTCAAATCTATAAAGGTGCTATTTATACTACCCTAACCCTAGCTAAGTAATCCCTAAGGTTCTATTATAGTTCAGGGTCATAATAAATCTTTACAAGTAATTAAAATTAAAGAAAATCGGAGAAAATATTAAAAATGCGGAGCTGTCGTCGGGTGCCCAGGGTGGAGGCGGCGCCAGCTTGGACATCACAGCCGGCGCCAGCTGTGTTCTGTCTTCAAACAGTTTTGGACAAATTAAAGCCGTTTTGAGCAGAATGAAGCCAGCGCCGGTTTGGCTGCTTGCAGCCGGCGCCGAGGCCGTCCTCTGGAGGCCTTCTTTTTGGTCGAGTTTCGTTCGTTCTTTTTCGTCGCCGGCCTTTGTCCTTGAATGGCCACACCTCCCCCTTTTTTATCTTAGACTTCATGATGAAGTTGAGTCTCATCATATCCCCCTCCTTGAAAAGGATTCGTCTCCGAATCCTTGACATCATCTACGTGGGATGCCTTCACCATTGCCGCCTTCTTAGCTCCATCAAAGTTCATTCGTTCACCTATAGGTATGGGAATCAATTCAAAAGGAGTTAGGGGAATAGAACTGTACACAATTTCAAAAGGAGAATGAGAAGTGGTAGAGTGAAAAGCCCTTTTGCACACAAACTCAAAGTGTGGCCAGCATTCCTCCCAATTGGTCAAGTTCTTCTTGATTATGGTCCATAAGAATTGGGCTAGTGTTCGATTGACCACCTCCTTTGGAAAAATAACTTCAAATTCTTGAGGGACAGCTGCAATTTCATTAGGCCAAGACAATGAAAAATCATTAGTAGAAATATTGGAACAATTGCATAAAAAAAGAATAACTGGTTCCTTAGCTTCTTTAGCCTCTATGACCTCACTTTCTTTTTCAAGGAAATTCACTTTTCTTTTACCTCCCCTCTCTTGACCTTGCTCATTCATACCCAACTCCTTTTCTTGCCTCTCCTTTTCTCTTCTATCAATTTCTTATTTTGGTTTGACATCCTACGCTCCCTTCTTCTTTTCTTGCTCCGTCATGATTTTTTGATCTTGGCTCTCCTCACTAGTGGCCATGGGGGTGAGGGTAAACTTAGTTCCCTCCTTGAGTAGAGAATAAGTATTCTTCCTCCCTTCTTGCTTAACATGCCTATCGTATTGCCAAAGCCTTCGTAGGAACAAGTGACCTACTTGCAAGGGTACCACATCACATAGTACTTCAACCTTATACTTCCCCATCTCAAAAGACACCAAAACCTGTTTGTTCACCCTCAAGTCCCCACTTCCGTTCATCCACTGCAATTTGTAGCGCTTGGGGTGTTTAATCCATTTCATGTCCAATTCCTCAACCAAGGCAAAAAGCTCTTCGTTATAGGTAGAATAGTTGAGGGCTGCCCCGGACAATTTCTCACTAAAGTATGCATTGGGTTTTCTATCATGAGGCAAGACCACACCATCCCCACCCCACTTGCATCACAGCCTTCTCAAAATTAGGAAGAATAAGAATTGGAGCTTGGCTCAATTTGTCTTTGAAGGTTTGAAAGGCTTGTTGTTGGGCTTCCTCCCACCTAAATTCCACCTTTTTCTTTACCACTTCGGTTAGAGGGGCTGCTATAGTGCTAAAATTTTGGATAAACCTCCCATAGAAGCTAGCTAGCCCATGGAAACTACGGACTTAGATAATGGTGGTAGGGGTTGGCCAATCTTAGATGGCTTTCACTTTTTCCTCATCAACCTCAATCCCTTTGGCACCCACATTATACCCAAGGGATGTAGTCATCTCCAAACAAAAAGAGCATTTCTTAAGTGTATCCCCATCTCTTTTATCCACTCTATCTCCTCCACTAGATTTGAGGTCATTTTGTGAAGTTGAACTAGATTTTTCATTCTTACTAGTTTCACTCATTTTCATTTACTTTTGCACCACCTCTAGCCAACTCCTCTTTTTCTCCTCTTATGGATGCGAGCTTTCTTTCACTTCATGAGTACTTGAAGCACTTTGGGAACTTTCATATATAGCACGTATTTGTTCATCCTTTATCTCAAATTTTGAATTCCTTGGCTCTTCAACAAATTCCATACTCTTTTGCTCAACGTCTTCTTGCACATTCTCCTCTAACACTCCTAATGGGTTTGACTCATCCTCTAGAAAGAATAAAATGTTGTAATATTCCTTAGTCACCCCATTTGTTGAACTCAATGGATCTACGTCTTCTTTTTCATCATTACTAGACTCCTCATCAAGCTCATCAATATTTTCCTTAACTTCTTCATGCACTACTTCATCATTTTGCTTGAGCATTTCTTGGCCTTTGGCTTCCTTTTCTAGCTTCTCTCCTTCTCAAAGCCACGTAATTCTTCTTGTTCAACCCTCTCAATTTTTTCTTCACTTCTTGGGTCCTCAACATCTACAACATTTTTCTTGGCCACTTTGGCCTCAAGTCTAGATTTTTGCTTCTCAATTTATCTCTCCCCTTTGCAAATGTGCACCCCATAAAATCTTTCATATGCCAATTTATTTGGACAATCAACCTCCGTGTGCCTTGTACTACAACAAATCTCACAAGTTAATCATCTACTACTCCTTTGTTGTACTATGCTTATAGAGGCTTGGGATTCTCCTCTTTTGCCTTGCGACTCTTCCTTCCTCTTTAGTTGTTGTAGCAAACTTGGACACCTTCTGCACTCATGCTCCCTCTCCACATCATTTCCTTCTTTCCTTGCTCCTCTATGGCCCCATCCTCTATGTTGTTCCCCAAAAGCCTCAACTTGTTCCCCCTCATACAACTCACCAACACCCTCAAATTCTCTTTCTAACCCCCTTATATTGATCCCTTTATTCCTTCCTTGGCCACATCCTCGTTCTCCTCTCAAGCCATGTCTTTCTCCTCTCATAGGAGCTTGTTGGAAGTCCCTAATAGAGTGTTCATCCCATTCTTCCCCTTGTTGGACATATAACGGAGGAGTATGGGCATTTCTATTCCTCATCCTTGGACTTGGCACTTCAAAATGCTCTTGGCCTCTCTTTTGTGTGATGGTAGAAGATTGTCCAAGATGATTTATCAACTCCATTCTCATGTTTTGAAATTCACTTTGCATTATCCTCATCATAGCTTGCAAATCATCACGCAGTCCCCTAGCATCAATTTGTTCTTCTTGAGGTCTACTAGGTCCACTTGGGTTAGGCCTAGAGATCTCTTGTTCATGGGCCATAGTGATGGAATATTTACTTATACCTGCAAAATAAAGAGACTAAAAGAAAAATAGATCCTCACTCACTTCCTTGCGTGTTGGCTCTCAAGATTGATCACTCCATCCTGGTGTTTACTCTCTTAGGCTCTTTTAATAATAGGCTCGCCCTCTTGCCTTTTTCTCAATACTCAAGCCTTCTAGTTCAATCCCAATTCTCCCCAATAGCTGAAGATTTAGTCCTGCTAAGTGAATCACACAAATCAAAAGAATTTTCCAATTAGGGGGTCTTAGGAGAATTTCAACAAACACTTGTTAGGCACCTCAAGTAAACAAGTTTTAAACAAGAATTTCAAGAAGGGTGGACTCAATCAACATAAGAATAAGCACTAGATGCAAAAGAAACACTTCTAAATAAGAAACAAACAAGAAATAGCAAGAAAAAAGAAATAAGAACAACTAGAATTAGGATGATGAAGAACAAGATGTTCACAAATGTGCAATAGAAAATTTGAGTTTAATGAACATGGAATATCAACAATAGAATGACATACTAAGTCCCAAAAACCCAAGAAATAAAAATCAAGAATCAAAGTTTCCAACTATAGCCAAAAACACTCTCATGGAACATTTATCAAATACCTTGGCTGCAAACTCGTAACTTAAGAACAACCAGAATTTTCACTCATATTCAAGCCAAATTTCAAAACAATCACACGACAAATTTGTTCCCAAGGATTATAATAACATCAAGGAGTAATTTTCCAACAGAAAATTCAAGATATAACAAAAACTCCAAGACCTTTTTTGGGGCAATTTTTGAGTTATGGGATTTGCCCTGTTTTTTTTTTTTCTTTTTCTTTTTCTTCACTTTGTGGGGCTCCTTTTCTTGTTTTCAAGCCATGATCGGAATCAAGCTTTTCCTTGCTATGATACCAAACTCTTTGATATGACTTTTTTGTGATGGCTTTTCTTGGTGTTGTGGTGTATTTGTTGGCGATGTATTCAGCTCAATCAAAGGGAACCAAAACAGGGACTTTTCTTGTGTCAAAAAGGATAAAGTAACCTAACTACCTACACTCTTTCAAACCCTTGAAGAACAAAGCCTTAAAGACCCTCAAGATGAGTAGAAAGTTCTACTATATTCTCACCCTAATATCCTTGAAGCAACAAAGGCAAGCAAGAACAAATAGAATAAAGAAAATAAGCACCCAAATATTGAATTTCAAACAAACCTTAGAAGAACAAAGCAACTAAGACCCATTCAAAGAAAACAACATTGGATTATCCAAAAGATTTATAGACTCTTACAAAAGGAGGACTAACCCTTAAGCTTGGTCTTGAATAAGATGAATAAGGAGGCTTGGCCTCTCAAGATTCTCTCTCAAATTTGAAATAAAGTGAACTGAATTATCTTTTCAAATCTATAAAGGTGCTATTTATACTACCCTAACCCTAGCTAAGTAATCCCTAAGGTTCTATTACAGTTTAGAGTCATAATAAGTCTTTACAAGTAATTGAAATTGAAGAAAACCGGAGAAAACATTAAAAACGCGGAGCTGTCGTCGGGTGCCCAGGGTGGAGGCGGCACCGGCTTGGACATCACAGCCGACGCCGGTTGTGTTCTGTCTTCGAACAGTTTTGGACAAATTAAAGCCGTTTTGAGCAGAATGAAGCCGGCGCCGGTTTGGCTGCTTGCAGCCAGCTTCGGCCATCCTCTGGAGGCCTTCTTTTTGGTCGAGTTTCGTCCGTCTTCGTCGCCGGCCCTTGTCCTTGCATGGCCACACCTCCCCCTCCTTTATCTTGGACTTCATGATGAAGCAGAGTCTTATCAAAAACCCTTATCCAAAGTCAGTTTCTAAAATGCCAAAATAAAAATTGTTCAAAGTATACTTCATAGCCTAAAATGCTTTTTAGGACGCATTTTTCTGACGCACAATTTTTACATTGTGAGTTCAAAATCCTGTTGATAGGGCATAAATTCACATGTTTATTCCTAGTTATTTGAGGGTAATTTGAGATATATTTGATTACATAACTAGCCATATTCCTTCTTATTTGATATTTTGCTTGTGGAAAATGTTTTTGATAAATTTGTGCAGGAAATAAAAGATTTTGAGCAAAGTTATGTACATCCAGTAGTAACCCGGTGCCTACCCAACTTAGCGCCAGTTTAGCTCTAGAATAAGAGAGCAACTTAAGTCAAAATCCAGAGGCAACCCGATGCCAAGCTGGCCGAAGTGACCACGCGCCGGGTCAACACTGTCCAGAGATGGTGGAATTCTGTTTTCAAGCGAATTTGGTATCTTCCAAAGGATTTTGGTATTTTCTGAATTCTACTCAGACCAGACTTCTCGAGTCACAAATTTTGGTGTCAATGGGGCTTATAAATACAAGAAGAACACAAGAGAATGGTATGAATCCAAGGATCAAAATTTCCAATCAATCACAAGAAGGAGAAATTCATTAATCAAGGGACATTATTCAAGAAGGTTTTCAAGAAGCAGAAAAAGGGCTTGTCTATGAGTTCTTTCTTTTAATTTTATTTTCTTCCTCTAAAATAATGATGTAATTAATGTTTTTATTGTAATTGGACAATATTTTGGGATTCATGGTTTCTTAAGTTAATTTAGTCTTTTGATCAATTAGTTATTTTTCTTGGGATTTGATTACTTGTTTTTACTACAAAATTGATTAGTTAATTCTTATTGTTAACTTTCTTGAAAAAAGGGGTTGATAATGATTTTAATCTAATTAATTTCAGATTTGTTATCTTTTACCTTACTTGAAAAAAGAGTTAATTATCAAGAATTTGGATAATCAAAGATTAGTTGATGATTGCTAGAATATGGATTCATTGACTAATTTCATGTTTTAAATCACCTAGAATATAGGGATTTATGTGATGATTGATTTTAATGCATCTTTTGGATAAATTGGTTGGAACAAAATATATTCATTAATTTTAGTGATTCTATGTATTGCAAACGAAGTGGATCTATTTTAAATCCTTCATGATACTAAGATAATAATTGATTATAATATTTGCTAAGTGATTCATTGTCATGTATTCAAGAATATTTATCTAAATTATATATTCCTACATTCTTGAGTTGTATGTATTTTTCTTTATTTTCCTTTTTATCATCTTATCACTTTATTGAATCGATTAAACATTGAATGAAAGGTAACTAATAGTAGTTGCTTCTTGAGGATCGATACTCGTTAATTCCCTGTGCTATGCTTGCGACGAGTATACTTGCTCATATGTATAATTTGGGATTAGTATTTTAATTAACACTTGGCTAGGGATGAATTTAACTTGGAATGATTTTTATACATTCAAAATTTACTCATCAAGTTTTTTACGCCATTACTAGGGAACAATATCATGAAAGCTTTGATTTTATTGATTTAACCATGTTTATATGTATTTATGTCTGTATGTAAATATGTTCTTTGTGTAACTAAGTGTCATAT
Organism: Voacanga thouarsii; assembly: GCA_026120185.1. Classification (NCBI taxonomy): domain Eukaryota; kingdom Viridiplantae; phylum Streptophyta; class Magnoliopsida; order Gentianales; family Apocynaceae; genus Voacanga; species Voacanga thouarsii. The sequence continues at coordinate 623,601 of JANUWF010001027.1, forward strand.
CTTGTTGTATGTATACATGTACCTTAATTAACTAACTTGATTCAATATTGTACTATACCTGGATGATACTAACAAGCTATCGCATGCAGGTAACATGGCTAATTGGAAAATAGAGCAATACCCTGACACTTCTCAAAAGATGATACCTCGGCCATCAGACTCAACTGCCTTAAAAGGGCTATTGGGAAAATTTGCTACCTATATGACCAAAAGATTTCACGAAATAGATGACACACTGGCCAAATTTGAGGAATTGATTCAAAACATGGAAAGATAAATTTGATTTTTAATGGATTTAGTCTTAAAATCACAAGAAAGGTCACCACTGGGGTTGGAAACACAAGAAAATTCATTTGTGGTTACATTACGAAGCGATAAGGAGCTATCTAATTCTAGCACAGAACCGGCACCGGCTTGAGAAGCTAGGCTGATGTCAGCCCCTCTTATTGCACTACTCGACAAGCAAGCTAAAGATCTAGGTTTTCAACCACCGGTCCCTTACCCCATACGAACACAAAAAACGAGAAATGATGCATAATTTGATAAGTTTTTAGAAGTTTTCAAATAGCTACACATAAACATCCCACTCAGTGAGGCTTGGATACGCATGCCTAAATATGCAAAGTTCCTCAAAAGCATACTTGTCAATAAAAAAAGTTAGAAGAATTATTGTCCACTTTGATTTTAAATAAAGAATGTTCTGCCATCTTGCAAGACCAACAAATTTGCTACGTAAAGAAAATGATCTAAGGAGTTTTTCTATTCCTTGTCTTGTTGGTATTCTTACATTTTGCAATGCATTAGCGAACTTACGTGCAAGTATTAATCTTTTATCATACAAAACTTTCAAAAAACTAAGCCTATGTGAGCTCGGGCCCACTAGGATGAGTATTTAACCTGCGGTAAATCTATTAAATATCCTAGGAGAGTAGTCGAAGATGTATTGGTTAAAGTGGATAGATTCATATTTCATATGAATTTTGTTATTCTTGATATGGATGAAGACTTTAAAGTTCCCTTAATCCTAGGTCGACCCTTTCTAGCTACTGCCAAAGCTTTAATTGATGTTCATAGGGGAAAGTTAACACTTAAGGTTAGGTATGAATAAGTCATTATTAAAATCCATAAAAGTATACAACATCCTATATCTTTTTATTATTCTTATTCTTATTTAAAGATTGATATTCTTGTGAGTCTATCTTTGATTTTGTGCAGGAATCATTGGCTAATTTCTCTATGGAATGGACGGAGCAATCAATTACATATTTTGAGGAGTTAAATAAAGCCCTTGAGGTAGGAGAATTCGAAGAAATTGAAAAAAGCAGTTTGGGAAGGATGAAGTCATCCATTGAGAAACCACCGGAATTGGACTTGAAAGACCTCCTCGAGCACTTGGAATATACATTTTTGGCTAACGGAAGAAAACTGCTTGTGATCATAGCAAAAGACCTTACTTGTAGATAAAAGACCAAATTAGTATATTTATTGGGAAGATATAAGGGAGTCATAGCTTGGAAGATCATAGATATTGAGGGAATTAACCTTTCCTTTTGCACTCACAAAATATTGTTAGAAGAGGGAGCAAAGCCTGTAGTGCAATCCCAACATAGATTGAACCTAAATATGAGCAATGTGGTAAAAGGTGAGGTGATTAAACTCTTAGATTCAGACATCATTTACCCCATTTTTTAGAGTATTTGGGTAAGTCCAACAAAAGTGGTACCAAAGAAGGGAGGAATGACGGTGAGCCAAAATGAAAAAAATGAGTTAATCCCAATGAGATTGGTAATCGGTTGGAGGGTTTACATCGATTATAGGAAATTAAATGAGGCAATTAGGAAGGACCATTTTCCTCTCCCTTTCATTGATCAAATGTTAGAAAGATTAGCCAGACTTGAGTTTTATTATTTCTTAGATGGTTTTTTCGATTACTTTCAAATTTTCATAGCACCGAAGGATCAAGAGAAGATTACATTTACATGCCTTTTTGGTACTTTTGCATATCGTCGTACGTCTTTTGGTCTTTGCAATGGTCCAAGAACTTTCCGAATATGTATTATGGCTATTTTCAAAGGACTTGTGGGGACATCATACAGGTATTTATGGATAACTTTTCTATTTTTGATGACTCTTTTGACTTGTATTTGGCCAATTTAGAAAAGGTGCTTCAAATGTTTGAAGAGACCAACTTCATGCTTAATTGGGAAAAATGTCACTTTATGGTGCAAGAAGGTATTACATTCGGACACAAGATTTCAGGGAAGGGTATTGAGGTTGATAGAGCAAAAATTGAGGCAATTGAGAAACTTCCTCCTCCTACTTCAGTGAAGGCTATTCGAAGTTTTCTTGGTCATACAAGATTTTATAGGAGGTTTATCTTGGATTTCTAAAAAATTTCTAAACCCCTTACTTCTCTACTTGAAAAAAAAAATGTTGTTTTTATTTTGATGATAAATGTCTCAATGTTTTTAATGTGCTTAAAAAAAATTGATCAACTCTTTTATTTTAATTGCACCGGATTGGTCTCTTCTTTTTGAATTAATGTGTGATGAAAGTGATTATCTAGTAGGCGTGGTGCTTGGACAAAGGAGGAATAAGCATTTTCAACCAGTCTACTATGCAAGCAAAACTCTTACGACGGCACAAGAGAACTACACCACAACGGAAAAAGAATTACTTGCAATAGTGTTTATTTTTTATAAATTCCGTTCTTACCTTGTTTTGTCCAAAGCCATTATGTATACGGACCATTCCACCTTTAAATACCTACTAACCAAGAATGATTTCAAACCAAGATTGATAAGATGTGTTTTATTATTGCAGGAATTCGACTTGGAGATTAAGGATAAAAAAGGAGTGGAAAATTTGATTGCGGATCACTTATCTAGGTTGAAAAATCCCAACTTGGAACTATTGGCTAAATGGGACATTAATGATACCTTCCCAGATGAACAACTTCTACTTGTCGATGGTGAGATTTCTCAAACTTCGTGGTTTGTGGATTTTGCTAATTACTTAGTTGCAGGAATTATTCTTGAGGATTTCACGGCGCAACAAAAGAAGAAATTCCTCTCCGAAGTGAAGCATTATTTTTGGAAAGATCCTTACTTGTTCAAGTGTTGTACAAATCAAATCATTCGAAGATGTGTGGATTTCGCGAAAAGTGCGAACATCTTAAAACATTATCATGAAGGACCCGCGAGAGAAAACTACCAAGCTAACGACACTGCAAGAAAGGTGTTTCAGTCCGAATTCTATTAACCAACCCTTCTTAAGGACTCTCACAGGTTTGTTCAAAATTATGATAGGTGTCAACGTACAAGTAACATTTCTAAATCTAATAAGATGCCATTACAAATTTTTCAAACTTGTAAAATTTTTTATTATTAGGGGATAGATTTATGAGCCATTTTCCTAATTCCTTGGGTAACAAATACATTTTGGTTGCGGTCGAATATGTATCTAAGTGGGTTGAGGCGCAGGCTTAGCCCACTAATGATGCATGTGTTGTAGTTAAATTTCTTAAAAAACTTTTTACCCATTTTGGTGTACCTAAGGTACTCATTAGTGATAGGCGAACATACATTTACAATACCCAATTGGACAATATTCTCAAATACTTAGGTGTTACCCATAAGTTTGCTATCCCCTATCACCCCGAAACCATTGGCCAAGTTGAGGTAGTTAATAGGGAACTCAAAAGAATCTTGAAAAAAATAGTTAATCATAGAAGGAAGGATTGGAGTTTGAAATTGGATGACACTCTTTGGGCTTATCGAACAGCTTTCAAAACTCCTATAGGTACGACCCCCTATAGATTGGTGTATAGGAAATTTTGTCATTTACCTGTGGAGATTGAAGACAAAGCTTATTGAGCTATCAAACTTATTAACTTTGATCTTGAGCTTGCTAGAAAATCTAGGTTGCTTCACTTGAATGCATTGGACAAATTGCACATGGTTGCATATGATAATTCCATACTCTACAAAGAGCGGTAAAATGGTGGTATGATAAACATATTGCTCAACACCGGGAGTTTAACGAAAGGGATCAAGTGTTGTTGTTTAATTCTCGCTTGCAACTTTTTTTGAGTAAATTGAAGTCAAGATAGTTGGGGTTGTATTTGGTAAGAAGTTACTCACTCGGTTAATGGTACTTTCAAAGTTAATGAGAATCGGGTGAAGCATTATTTTAGTGAGGTTCTTGACACTTTGGATCATGTGGATGTTTTTCTCCATGATTCATGACTTTTCTTAGGATTTCTTTTTAGTATATTTTTATTTTATTTTATTATCTTTTCCTTTTCTAGATTTATATTTTCTTTTTTTCTTTTGTGTTTTTCTTTTAGTACATTTCCCCAATAACTCCTTGTGATGGATTCCCATGTGTCAGAGCTACTCCGTTATGAAAGTATTTTCTTTCCTTTCTTCCTCCCTTTTATTTATTTTGGTCCATTGGCTTTGCTTTCATTATTATATTTTTTGCTATTGAGGACAATGTCCAGTTTAAATATGGGGGGAGAGTTTAGCATTGAAGATATATTCAGCATACTTTAGCTTTGAGCTACACATTTTGGCAGGGTTGTAGTTATCTTTCTTACTTGGATATGAGTTTGTTATTCACTTGGTGGATTTTTAATAATAATTAGTTTATTGGATGGGATATGTTAAGATTGGAGAATTTACGTTAATCTTGTTTATGCATTAGTGTTTGAGTATTATTTTATTCATCTAGTTTGAATGTAGATAATGTGATGAATGTGGGGAAAGTTGTTGGTTAACTCTGGTTTTATAAGTCTAAACTTTGCTTGACTTTGAGTTGTAACAAGGAATGTGAGGATATACCAAAAAAAAAAAAACTGATTGTGAGTTGAAAAAAATTATTTCATCTTTGAAGACAAGATTTTTTTTTTTTTTTTTTTGTATATCCTCACATTCCTTATTAGTTTTTTCAACTCACAATCAGTTTTTTTTTCTTTTTTTTTTTTTTTTTGCTTAACTATGGGGGCCAATATGGATAGTGAAGAGAAATTCACTTTCTTGAGGCTATTAATTCCCAAAAGTAAAATAAAGAAAGAAAAATATTGAAAAAATAATGAGTGATGACTAAAAAGGGGGCCAATATAGTGCGTGAAGAGAAATCTATTCACTTGAGGCTATCAATTCCCTAAGTCATTGAAAAAAATTGAGAGAAAAAATGTCAAATTTTCCTTAAATCATGACTTGAGTGTGCAATTTTTAGATTTATAATGCTTGAGTTAATAGATAACTTAGCTTGTATAATTCATATTATCTACATTTTTGCTTGAATGGTGAAATAATTTTTTTAGACTAAAGTGTAAACTTACTTAATTTGACTTCAAGAATCTTGCTATATCTTATCTAGTACTTCAATTTGTGAATGTTTTCAAGGGTTGAAAGAATGACAAAGTCCTATCTAAAGTTTGAAAGGCAATTGTGGCTTTGTTATAGTTGAACTTTTTGAAAGATTGTCATATTTTTTCTTATTTTAAAGTACTTTGCTTGAGGACAAGTAAAAGTTCATGTGTGGGGAATGTGATATGGCTTAAATTCACATGTTTATTCCTAGTTATTTGAGGATAATTTGAGATACATTTGATGACATAACTAGGTATATTCTTTCTTATTTGATATTTTACTTGAGGAAAGTATTCTTGATGAATTTGTGCAGGAATTAGAAGATTTTGAGCAAAGTTGTGCACATCCAGTAGCAACCGGTGCCTGACCCAGCTACCCAACCCGGCGCCAGGTCAGCTCTGGAATAAGAGAGCAACTTGAGTCAAAATCTAGAGGTAACCTGGCACCGGGCTGGCTGAAGTGACTAGGCACCGGGTCAACTAGGCACCGGGTCAACACTGTCTAGAGGCGGTGGAATTCTGTTTTCACATGGATTTGGTATTTCCAAAGGATTTTGGTATTTTCTGAATTCTAATCGGGCCAAACTTCTGAAGCCACGAATTCTGGTATTGATAAGGCTTATAAATACAAGAAGAATGAAGGATTGAACAAATTTACAGAGCATTCATCAATGGACAAAAATGGAGGAACAAGAACATAAACCAGAGTATGGCAACAACATGGTGGGCTAGAAACATACCTTTTGGAGCCTTAAAAACTTGAAGAACATGGTTGAATCAATTGAAGCTCAAGAACAACTTTCTTTCTCAACGTCCATGAACTTCCAGTGCAGCTTCCTTCCACTGTCTTCCTTTCTTCCTCCAGTGAAATGCCAAGCTTTTTAATTCACGGAATATGACCCAACCTTAATTACTTTTGGTGAGCAAAGAATATAGGTAGAAGAACAAACTTCTCAGAGAAAACTTACAGACTCACGGTTCCTTCACCAAACTTGGCTTCTTCTGTTAAAAACAAAAGCTAGTGGAGAAGACCAAAAGCCAGGAGAGAAACAGTCACGAGAGAGAGACCTTTCATTTTTTTTCTTCTTTTTTTTCTTTTATTTTATTTTTTCACATAGAAAGCCAAGAGTCATGAAACCAAAAATAATTATTTTGATAAAAATAATATTTTCGGGATTTAATACCCGAATATTATTTACAAAATAAATTTCGGCTTCAACCTAAACTCTTCTAAACTGTGTCCGGAAAAATCCTATGGTCCAAGCTATTGGGCCAAAATAATATTTATTATTTTCCTTGGACTTGAAAAATCCAAAATAATAAACATTAATTATTTTCCTTGGGATTAAATAAATAATCCAATAAATAATTAATAAACCCAAATGAACCAAAAAATAATTAAATATTAATTATTTATTTCTTGGAATTTAATTAAATAAATAACCCAATAAATAATTAAATAATAATTATTTTTCCTTTAGTTTAAGTCCCGGTTAATTTTTTAATTATTCAAACTGGACCCAAGTCCTGAATAATTAATTAACCCATTAAACCAAATAATAAATTTCTCTTCATTTATTTTATTCCAATCCAATAATAAATTAGACTTTCAGAATAAAATAAAACTCTCTCAACTGAGATCATTTTCTCAACCCAAAAATTAATTAGGACTTACAGGCTATTCCAATGACCAAAAAGACATATCGCATTGGCTACTAAAATGACCAAAATACCCCTACTATATAAATAGATGTATTTTGTATTTTAAATATTTGCTAATATCACCATAAGGAAATATTGACCCCAAGGACAATGCTGCATTAGCAGAGTCTTCGACCTACAAGTGAAATGACTAAAATACCCCTTTACACATCGCCGTATATTTAGAGAGGAAGAAGTGTACTAACACCTTTCTAAAAGACATCTACCATCCTTAGGCCTCTAGTCCAATGATCCACGACTTCCTGGAGTGTTTCAGCTTTCCAACGGAGCTACCCTAAAGCAAATATCCAAGTTATGTTTCCCAAGGCCTTGGATATTTAGATCATCCAGATAACCACAAGGGGCGATATAGTATAAACACTATCTTATACAAGTTTGTCTTAACTAACTAGTCACACATACCCAACATACAAGTATTTTGGCCCTCCGATAGAACCTCAACTATAGTGTATCAAAGCATATGCTTCCAGTTTTGCCAGACTACCAAACTCAAGTCATAGAGTACTAGTCCACGTTATAGCGGTAGTAGTCTAGGTTTCTACCATATAGTACTTTTTAGAAACCACTACTACAGGTCATGTTCTACGTATTCGAAATACACTTATGTCATGAAGTGAGTGGACTACTCACTGGCTAAAGGTAAGCCATCCCTCATTTGGAATTTATAACATAATAACCTAAACATGAAGAGATTCTCATTCTCATCCATTGGTTAAGAACAACTGTTTATGTGTTTAAATAACTCATAATCCATACCTTACTGTGAAAGATCTCCATTCAGATGGATCACTTATTCAAACACAATGGGTCTGTTCCAAACGAAAATGTACACAAATAAAGAAAATTATTTCACAAACGATTTCCGACAAATAAATTCTTTTATAAACATATTTGATATTTTTATTAGAAAACTAGTCTAAGAGGGCATATTCCCAACAAAGAATACAAGAGAATGGTATGAATCTAACGATCAAAGCTTCCAATCAATTACAAGAAGAGGAGATTTATCAATCAAGGGGCATTATTCAAGTTTTTAAGGAGAAGAAGAAGGGCTTATCTATGAGTTAATTCTTTTATCTTTATTTTCTTTTTCTAGAATAATGATGTAATTAATATTTTTAATGTAATTGGACATTATTTTGGGATTTATGATTTCTTAAGTTAATTTAGTCTTTTGATCAATTAATTATTTTTCTTGAAATTTGATTACTTGTTTTTACTACGAAATTGATTGGTTGATTCTTATTGTTAACTTGTTTGAAAAAGGGATTGACAATGGTTTTAATCTAATTAATTTTAGATTTGTTATCTTTTAACTTGCTTGAAAAATGGGTTAACTATCAACAACTTGGGTAATCAAAGATTAGTTGATGATTGCTACAATATAGATTTATTGACTAATTTCATGTTTTAAATCACCTAGAATATAGGGATTTATGTGAGGATTGATTTTAATGCATCTTTTGAGTAAAATGGTTGAAACAGAATATGTTCACTAATTTAACCAGAAGATAGTAATTCCATGGATTACAAACGAAGCGGGACTATTTTAAATCCTTCATGATACCAAGATAATAATTTATTATGACATTTGCTAAGTGATTCATTTTCATATATTCAAGAATATTTGTTTAAATTGTGTATTCCTACATCTATGAGTTATATATATATATATATATATATATATATATATATATATATTTATTTTCCTTTTTATCATCTTATCACTTTATTGAGTTGGTTAAATAATGAATGAAAGGTAACTAATGGTAGTTGTTCATTAAGGATCGATACTCATTAATTCTCTATACTACTCTTGTGATGAGTATACTTGTTCATATGTATAATTTGGGATTAATATTTTAATTAAAACTTAGCTAGGGATAGATTTAAATTTGAATGATTTTTATACACCCAAAATTTATGCATCACCTGCAAAACCTGACAACAACAACTAGTCATTACTAGTTGTAATAGTCTCGATCTTTACCCTTATAAAAACCATTTGAATGTGATTTTCCATAAGGGATTGGTGCTAACATTTTCAAAAACATTCTAACACTCTTGAAAAATAAAAATCCATCATCCATATTGTGCTTCAAAGTGAGATATATTATTCTAAAGGTAAAAGGATAAAGCCGCTCTAGCCATGTATATTTGCTCAATTTGTGAACTATCTCCACACTTTTTCTTTAACCAGAAATTAGATCGAGGTTCGGGAGGTGAAACCCTAATAGAGGCAAGCCTTGATTGTTAATGTATATAGAGGTTTGAGGTAAAACCAATTGTAGTGACCCTCTATTATAATATTAGTATTGCCTACCACCATTAATTTGGAAAATTATTTTAGTGTTTGAGTTGAAATCCTTAAATACGTGTTTAAGGTAGTAGATGCAGATCATTTAAAGATTGAACCATTATAAATCATTGACTCAATTCTCTTGCATTTATTCTGAAATGTATGATTGCTACTTTGTTGTTTATCAGATTTGAAAATTGTGCATTCTCACTTATATGTATACCGAGTCAAAGACATTTCTGTGATAAAGTAAAATGCTTGTGGATTTGTTATCTATTCATTTTTAATAGTGAGTCTTCTTTCTTCATTTAGTGAGGCATTGAAAGATCCTTGACTGCACTCTTAAAAGCTGCACAAAATCTCAGTTGTTCTGTACACACACTCATCGCTCAGCTTTTCTTTTAAATTTTCAAAAGATTCTAAAAATCTGAAATTGTTTACCATAAACCTTATTCACACCCCCCTCACAAGGTTTATCACATCTCCTCCTCAAGCTACCGAGCTATGGCTTTTTCTCTTCAGAGCATTTTTCTCTTTTCAGAAATGCATCTAATTGAGCTTGATTAGCTAATTCCTATTCCAAGATTTTAGTACACTACAAAAAAATGGGACAAATGCGACGAAGACAAATACGACGGTCAAAAAACCATCGCAATAGGTTATTTTAAACGACGGTTTTGAAACTGTCGTAATAGATAGACTTAATACGACGGTTTATACCAACCGTCGCAATAGAGTAGGTCAAATACAACGGTTTAGTGTAACCGTCGTAATAGAGTAGGCCAAATACGACGGTTTATTTTAACCATCACAATAGAGTAGGCCAAATACGACGATTTATACCTACCATCGCAATAGAATAGACCAAATACGACGGTTCATAGTAACCGTCGCAATAAAATAGGTCAAATACGATGGTTTAATTTAACTGTCGTAATAAAGTACAACAAATACGACAGTTTACTGTAACCATCACAATAGAGTAGGCCAAATACGACGGTTTATTTTAACCGTTGCAACAAAGTAGACCAAATACGACGATTTATACCAACCGTTGCAATAGAGTATGCCAAATATGACGGTTATGTACTAGCCATCGCAATAGAGTAGGTCAAATACGACGGTTTATTTTAACCGTCGTTTTTAGTCTAGTTATAACAAAGCCTTTCAAAATTATCTTAAATTTTATTTGATTATTTCAAAATTAGTCACAATACTATTGGTAATTATTACAATAAATTTAACGGGTGAATCGTTAATTTGATATCTTTATATTTGTAAATATTAAGATATCTTTTTATCTTATAAATATTAGTATTGGTAATAATTACAATAAATTTAACAATTGAATCATTGATTTTTCAAATATATTTTTGTTTACATCTTAAATTTTCATATACTGATATTAAAGAGCTTGAATTTCATTTTAATTATTATAATTAGTTATTCTAAGATATATGTATATATATATTATTTATATACAGTATAATATATCGTTATTAGTTAGTGAGTATTAAATTAATATATTATGTAACATAAATAATTTGTTAATTACGAACATACATATGTGTGTGTACATATATACACCTAGGTAGAATATCATATCTCTTGATTACTACATTTAATTATATATATAGACATTCTATGTATATATTTCATTACCATTTATGTTAAATTTAAATAATTATTATACTATATACCTAGATAGAGTATACCCTATCTCTTGATTATTACATTTTCTTTTTCCTTTGTTGCTTTTGTTATGTATGTATGTATGTATGTATGTATGTATGTATGTATGTATGTATGTATGTATGTATGTATGTATGTATGTATGTATGTATGTATGTATGTATGTATGTATGTATGTATGTATGTATGTATGTATGTATCTCTAATATGTACACACACATACACACACACACACACACACACACATATATATATATATATATATGTATATATTATGATTAATATTATTAAAATTTATTATCTTATATTTAAGTTTTACAAAAGTATTCTGAATATATTTTAATAGTATTTCTTTTTTAATTTAACTATGTTTAAAGTTTTATAAATATAAATATATATATATATATATATATATATATGTGTGTGTGTGTATGTATATGTGTAGATAATGGCTTTTCTTATAAATCTAAGTTTAACGGTGTTGAGTCTATTTCTTCTATAATTGGTAAACTTGGTACTTGTATTTGACAAACCTCATTAAATAGATAATGATAATCTATTGTTTCTCTTAATGTAAAGCATTCAGAATGATGTGTATTTGAAATAGCATATGAGATTGCATATATAATTGAATAAGGTCTATTATGATCAAAGAAAAAATCTTTTCTTTTAAAATTTTGTAATAAGTTTAAAGTTTTATCAAAATCTTTATCTTCATACATACATACATACATACATACATACATACATACATATTATGATTAATATTATTAAAATTTATTATCTTATATTTAATTTTTGCAAAAGTATTCTGAATATATTTTAATAGTATTTTTTTTAATTTAACTATGTTTAAAGATATATATATATGCAAATTATTGGCTATCTATCCCTATAACCTGTATAGTGCACGCAATTGAGGTTGCGAAAGTTCCCGAGTTCGATCCTTGCCAGAGGCTTGGTTTTTATTTTTAATTCCATATTTTATTTTGTATTTTTCGTTATTCTTCTCCAATAATATTTCAATTCCCATCGACATCATTTTTAGTATTTTTTAATTATTATTAATTATTCTTATATATTAAGTTGTATTTTTTATCATACTTATCTAATAATATTTCGATCCTAGTAAGAGTTCTCGAGTTTTAATTCATTAATTAAAATTTTCAACATTTATATAAATGGTTTCATGTTTTTAGATAGTAATTATTTTCGACATTTATAACAATAATTATATATTATTAAATAATAATTGTCTATTTTTGACATTTTCGACATATTCTATCATACTTGTCTAATAGTAATTACTTTTTTTTATTCGAATCTCAACTTCAATTACAGTCTCTTTTTCTACTTAATAGCCATCAACTTTGTCCGAAAACACTCTTTTTGTGCCTTCTTCTGCCTTCCCGCTCCCTCTCTTTCTCCACCGAGACTTTTCTTGTACTTCTTCCTCTTTCTTCTTCCTTCTTCAACCACCCACAGCAGCCCCCGCCCGCGCAAATCCCCGCCCCTTCCCCAGCTCCCTCTTGCCGGTCCTCCCTGCCCGCCTCCCCACCCCCCAACCCCAGATCTGTCCCTCTCCCTCCCGCCGCTCCTCGGCATCGCTCCCCCGCCCGCGCAACCCGCCGCCACTTCCCCCAACTCCCTGCTGCCGGCCCCCCCTGCCCGCCTCCCCACTCCCCCAACCCCAGGTCTGTCCCTCTCCCTCCCGCCGCCCCTCTCCATCGCGCCCCCGCCCCCGCCCCCGCCCCCGCCCCCGCCCCCGCCCCCGCCCGCGCAACCCCCCGCCCCTTCCCCCATCTCCCTACTGCCGGCCCTCCCTCCCGCCTCCCCACTCCCCCAACGCCAGATCTGGCCCTCTCCCTCCAGGCGCCCCTCTCCATCTCGCCCCCTGCCCCCCGCCCACGCAACACCCCCGCCCCTTCCCCGTCTCTCTGCAGCCCACCCTACCCCTCCCGCCGCCCCTCTCCATTCTACTACTTGAAGCACTTGAGGCCGACGGTGATATCCTCAACCGTGCTTTGAACACACTTCAAAATGGAAACGATGGATTACAGTTTATTCAAGAAATAGCTCATCAGCTACAAGAACTACGGAAAATTGAGTTCAAAAAGTGGTTTGTCCATCCCTTGAGATTGCTCTACTGTATTCACATAGTAAGCATTTTACTGAAAGTAGTTCTGATGCTTGTCTTTGTCATTTATATATTGTCTTCAAGTAGTAGAATCATTTCATTGACTAGGAGTGTGCTTCTCTAACTAGAGCAAAAACTAATCACTTTAAGTTGCTGAGTTTTGCCTTTGCTTTTGGTTTCAAATAGCAAGAAATAAATGTTTGTACATGAGGTTATTTTTGCTTCTAGATTAAAAAGGAAGGAACTTTTGTAATCACCAATCATGCTAAAATTTTTAATTCCTCTTACCACTACAATCTGCATTTAATATATTCAATACGTCAGGAAATTTCGCCCAGGACTTTATCCATTTAAAGTGCAGTTGGTGAATTGCTATTTGTGTTTTTGCTTTCTACTTGTACATCAGTTGGTGGAATTTGTTGGTGATGTGGAAAGATGCTAATATATAGCATAGCTGAATTTTATTGATTATAATCTTCTTTGTGAATAATCTTTGTTTTAACATATAGACCAAAACTATATTTCCATTTATGGAGGCATCTTAATCAATCTAAGCAGGTTGAAAACTGGCTGGTTGATTTTTCTGCCCACACTTGACATATTAAGCTGGATATAACTTTTGACTAATAGCTATCTGTCAATGTCAATGGTAATGGAGACTTTTTTGGGGCCTATTCTTGCTATTGTGATTGCCAAATTGAAAATTGTGATTATGTAGAAACTGTGGAAATTGGAAATGGAATGATTTCAAGTTGTGCATTTCATTTCAAGAGTATATTGTTAGCTATATTATTTTTGAGAATTCTAGATGCTAAGTGATGGGTTATCCACTGCATCTTTTTTTCTAGATACCCACGACATCTTTTTTTCTCTTTTTTTAACTTATAAGAATGGATCTTCGTGAGTGATGGGTTATCATTCCTCGTGAGTAATGGGTTATCATTCCTCGTGAGTGATGGGTTATCATTCCTCGTGGGTAATGGGTGATTACCCTTTCATTACTGTGACAGTTAATGCTTTTTTTTTAATGTTGTTGATTTTGTGGTGGCTTTGTGCCTAGAAACGTCCAGTATATAGGGGAAATTCTATCGATTTTTTTTTTTTTTTTTGGTCATCTTAATACTCCAAATAAGTTGATTACCCTTAAGCTTAATTTTATACAATAGATTTTAATGCCTAAGCATCTTCTTAATGTAAAGAAAATTTGAGAAAGATCATAAACTTGACATTATGTAACCAAAGCAATCAGACTAACATCTGCTTCTCAAAATTTTTTCCCTATCCCTGAGTTTTCTCTTCTCATATTTGGCTTTGAAACATGCTTGTCTTAGCCTCTTTGAAACATGCTTCTCATAAACTTGACCTTTTGGGTAACACTTGAAGTTGATCTAAGGCTTAGCATAGGCTCTTGATTGTAGATTGAACATGGCTAAATGTAACTTTGTTCTAGGTTTTGAGGGCAGTCTTAGCGTTCTTGATTCTAGAAGCTAGGCAAAGCATAGGAGGACCATTAACTGGAGTGTTCCAAGATTGGTCAATAACCATAGTGGCAGAGGATTCTCTAGTCCACATACTTTTGAAACGGAAGGGTTTAGGCTGATTGAGTTTAGATGGGTTAGTATGGAGCAAAAGAGGAGAATGATTAGAATCAAGAGTAGTAAGGTAAGTAATAGTAGCTTCAGGGAATAACATTCTCCACTCACAATTAACCAGGCCCCTATCAAGTTTGGTTTGGATATTAGCTGAACCTACTTGGCAATTGTTCCAAGTGAATGGGTTCCTAGTAAATCCTAGATCAATAAGCCTTTTGTCATCCATCAGCTTATGGAATTGTTTCACTTTAGACCATTTCACTGGTCTGCCACCTTATTTGTCCCCCTGGCAAGTAAAATCATTGAAATTGCCAATAACAAGCCAAGGGCCAAGAAAAGCATTCCTAATTTGATGAAAGTTACTCAATAGGGTCATAGAAACTAGTGAACATCCAAGGAGTTGAGGAAGGATCAGACAAAACTATACAATTGATTAGAAAATCATTGGATACTAGAATTTGAACATTCATTGCATTTCTCCAACACAAAATCAATCCACCAGATTTCCTTTTAGCGGGAACAAAATAATAATTATGGAATCCAAAGGAACCAAAAACCCTAACAACTTTATTTACAGAAGACAACTTCAATTCAGAGAGAAATAGGACATTCAGACGGGTGAGTCGATGAAGACTCTCAATGCTCGAACTGTTGAGTGCTTACCAATGCCCCAACAGTTCTATACCAAGGCGATCATGGAGGCTAGTGGAGCATGTGTAGCCCCGCTTCCTCTGCCACATTGTCAAGTTCATAATTCACTACTTGAATTTCAGTTATCCTTATGTGTTCAACCTCCTGCTTCGAGCAACAAAGTGGCAGCGTCATCTGAGCAATGTGACCCTTTTCTTAGTGAAACAAGCTTCGTCCTAGTTAGTTACAATATAGTCTAGACTTGCTTCTTCCGGTTCCTCAATCAAGCATGGAGTTGACTTCTGAATGGAAGGTTCAGTCGGCTGTAGTTGTAATGAGGTCAGTGGGGTCTCGAGAGGTGGGTAAGAAGAATGTGGGGCCAGTATGGGCCTACCTTGGTTATTTGTGAGTTTCTTAAATAGGTAGTTAGGACCACTAAAAGGCCGTTTTATGGTACATGCTGGAGTAGGTCTTGGACATTAGGTTAGGCATTGTGGCAGTTGGGTTAGGATCTTGGACTTAGGAATTGATAATAGCAAATGGGTACTGTGGGCTAACTTTTTATCCAGAGACTGGTGAGTACTAGAATGGGTCTTGTGGTAAGATGGGTTTTTAGGAGGTGATAGGTTTGGTGTTGGTAGGCTAGCATTGGACTGGTTTTTCCTATGGGTTGGGTTTTTTGGTCCACATTTGTTTGAAATCTAGTTTGGATTAGCTGGCTTGAAGTTTGAATGTTTGAAATTTCTACTACTGGGCTCCTAATGTGGACAGGTGTATGGTGGTGAATGGGAGTTGGTAGGCTGGTATCAGGCAGGATGTGATGTGTACCTTTGTTAGCATGATCGCCGTCCAAGTTTGCTGACTGTATCACCTTATCCTCTAGCAATACCTCTGGTTCCTCCATCACTTTCTCTAGATGCATATCCTGAAATATAGATTACTTTCTCAACTCATTGCAAGGTTGCTTGAGTAGTGTGTGTAATTGTGGCTTCATCCAAGGACCATAAGAAAACTGGGGATGAACTTGGGATGCAGAGCACCAAGATTATCTCTGACTGGATGTGGACATGAAAATTCAGAATGCCCCAGTCGAGAGAGAGAAGTGAGAGGTTCTACTCTCAAAAAGAGAGAGAGAGAAGCAAGAGGTTCTAGCCATTGACACCTGGGCTAGCCTGCACGGTTTCGGGCTGTGTTGGTCCAGTGCCAAAGAAGGGTGGGTCGGGAAGGGATGGGGGTTTGGTTTAGATCCTTACCTGTTTTATTAATTAATAAAATAAAGATTACATAAGAGGGGGACTTGATGCCTAAACTTCTTAAAAATATTACAATGATCAAATTTTAAAAATAGAATAAATATCTTACAAATAAAATTAAATACATAATATTACTTATCATAAGTTTTTAATTACTAGAATACTAAACTAACTACTTGGCTTACCCCGTTCATCATCTGAGTCATCATCAATAATTCATGAATTAGTCGTCTTATCTTCGACTGCGAACCAACTTATACAACACATTAACATCTCCAAAGGTTGAGGAGCCAATCGAGATATTCTTCCATCGATTGTTCGAGCACTCTCACTGAAGACGCTTTTCGATGGCACTGTGAAAACTAGTGGTGTCAAAAGATCACGTGACATTTTAGACAAAATGGAGTATTAACTTACATAAGCCTTCCACCAATCACAAATATCAAAATGTTGATCCTTATTTTCTACCAAGGGGTGTATCTCGTAAATTGTTATCCGGTTGTAGGTGGTAGATGATATTTTTTTACGTTTCATAATACCCCATGGATTAAATACTAATGAAATTGAAAAGGTAGATTTTCGTGGTGGTTGAAAGTGACTGTTGGATGATGATGAAACTTGCCTACTTAAACTAAGAGGACCAGAACAAGAAGATTCAAATTCATACAAATTATACATGTCAGATAGAGCTTTAGCTGTTTTATCTTTTATATCTTTTATTATACATTGCCTAAGTATTTGAGATTCATCAAAATCTAATGTTTCATATAAATATTCAATAATACTATGAAATCCAACCATTTTTATTCGAGGATCCATACACAATACCATACAATATAAAATAGGAATATCTTCATAGTATTTTTTATATTTTTCAAACATACTTATCATAAAATAACTATATTGGGATGATACTCACAAAAAATATGTGCTACCTTAGCAAGTGTAGGAAGAATATGATGAGTAGTGGGATAATAAGATCCCAATAAAAGTTCAGTGGCTTCTTTAAAAGTAAATAAAAATGTTGAAAGAGTAGTACAATTTTTAAAATGAGTTTCAGTTAGTGGAGGTTGAAAATTATTACTATTACAAAATTTAATAAGTTGGTTTTGAAAATGTATAACACTTTCAAACATATCTAAACTTGAGTTCTATTTAGTTTTACAATCTAATCTAAATTTTTTAAAAGATACACCTTATTCTCGGCATAATGCCTTAAAATTTTGTTGCCTAATTGGGGAGGTTTTAATAAATAAAACAACATTTCTAATTATATTAACAATATCATCAATATATTTATATCTTTCTTTAATACATAAATTAAGTATATGACAAGCACACTTAGTATGGAATAAAATACCATCTAACATAGGATTCATAGTATTTTTCAAAATTGCTATGGCGAATCATTATTTGAAGCATAATCTAAAGAAATAGAAATAATTTTATTTAAAATTCTATATTTACAACATGTTTGAGTAATCATTCTAGCTATACTATTATCTACATGAGGATATTCAAATAATTTAAAACAAATAATTCTTTTTTGTACTAACCAATCATGATTTATCCAATGACATATAATGCACAAATAAGACTCATTAGTAATTGCAGTCCAACCATCACAAGTAAGAGCAAATTTCCAATTACAAGAATCAAACATAGCAATTAGATACTCTTTCATTTCTTTATATATTTTTATTATATCATTTTTTAACGTTGTTCTAGGAATCCTTTTTCATACCGGTTAATTATTTTGTATATGTTGTTCATAATGTAGATTTTCTGCAAAATTAAAAGGTAATTTAGTTTGAACAATCATTTTAGCAAATTCACTTCTATTTTTTCTATGATCATATTAAAAATTACCAATAATTTGACTTCCTGTGGTACATATTTGTTGTTGTTTAAGTAAGTTTTCTAATCATTATGTGACCTTTTCATATGTCTAACTAATGTTCCCGTCCCTCCTCCTTTCTTATGTGCATATATCACCCTACAAATTTTACATGTTGTCCTATCATTATCATTTTCAAAAAGATTCCAAACCATAGATGTTTTTGCTTTAATTATAACATTTGTTGTTTCAACATCATCCTCATTTATATTAGATTCGTTAGAATTAATAGTTAGAGTTAGTTGTGATTGTGAAACACTAACGCTAGGCCTAGGCCTACTGGGGGCTTTATCTTCATTATCTATTTCATTATTTATTAAATTCAAGGTTGGGTCTATATTAAAATCAAAATATGCAGATGATTGTAATGAAGAAAAATGATGATATTGATTTGGATAAATTATTTCTAAAAAAAAATAAGCAATCAAAATTCAAATAAAAGTTTAAAAAAATAAAGTATTAACAAATAATGAAATAAGAGAATTGAAAAATATAAGTAACAAATTAACTTAAAAATTAAACAAATAACTAAAATAAATAAACAATTAATAAAGCTAAAAAATAAGAATGTAAAATTAAGAAATACTAATTAGTTGATGACTAAGAATAACAATACGTTGTGGAACTTTACTTCTTGTATCCACTATTCCGTCACTCAACAATCTTTCAAAATATAAAGACTTTCTTGAAGAATTGAAAAAGTATAACACAAAATAAATTCTATTCTAATACTTTTTGTAGAGAAAATGAAAAGATTTGAGGATTATGAGAGAAAGATGAATGAAAATAAAATAGTTTGAGAGAATTGGAGAGTGTTTAATAAGTTTTTGGTTGAATTGTGGGGTATTTATAGAGTTTTGAGTGTTAGAATGGAGAATATAACCGTTAGGGACTAAAATATAAAAAAATATATTTCAGTTGTTTTAGGGACTGAAATGTGGAAAAAAAAATGAACGGCTCTCTCGTGCGGGCCAGTACGACGGGCCACAGGCCCAAGAGGACCACGGGTTTCTACCCCTGGCCCAGACCGAACCGGACCTAGGCCGGCCCGGTGAACAGTGGCCGGTTTGGCTTTCGAGGCCAGGCCCGACTCACTGGCCAATGCTATTCTACCCTCAAGAGAGATAACAGGGAAAAGATTTTCTAATTTCTAATTGAATTTTCCTTCTACTCTTGGGTTTTAAAGTATGATTAATCAGTTTTAAATAATATAGTTTTTTGAATTTTTAATTTTAAAGAAAAATCTAAATTTATAGGAATATTTATGTTGTTAGATTAAAAAGATATTAAATAAATATATTATGAGGAAGGTGAATGATATTTTACAATTTTAAAAAAAGTATATGATATTATCAGAAACCTCATCAAAATATTGTCCAAAAAAAATGAAAAAATTGTCTATTTAATCCCTAATCTTATATTTTTTTGGCTGTTTTGGTCCTCGCTATTTTTTTAATTTTTTTCATCCCTGATCTTATACTTCTTAGCCATTTTGATCTTCGTCGTTTTTTTTTAAACTTTCTTCACCCCTTATCTTATACTTCTTGGCCATTTTGGTCTTCGTGGTTTTTTTTTTAACTTTTGCCATCCCTTATGTATTTAACTCAAACTTTTTTTGTCCTTCCGACCAAAAAAGCGGACAAATCTAGCACCTCAACTCATTTCACGAGACTTATAGTTGAGAATTTTTGAGAGTGTAAAATTGGAACTACACACACGTTCCTTCCAAACCTAATTGCTCTAAGTGATATTTATCATCATTTATCGTAGATTAAACAATTTTATATTCAATTTGTATGAGATTGTAATGCAAGATAATTGATGCTGGTGGTAATGATAAAACAAAGTAGTTGGTGGCTGGAATCAAGGTTTTTGGTGGATCGGTTGATAATGTGTCGGGCTGTATTGATAAAGTTCAAAATGATGATAAAATATCACTTAGAGCTGATATAAAAAATTAGGTTTAGAGGGAATATGAGTGTAGTTCTAATTTTACCCTCTCAAAAATTATCAGTTACAAGTCTCGTGACATGAAGCGCCGGATTTGTCCACTTTTTAAATACATAAAGGATGAAAAAAGTTTTTAAAAAAAAGGACGAGAATCAAAACGGCTAAGAAGTATAAGATAAAGGATGAAAAAAGTTGAAAACATACGGCGAGGATCAAAACGGTCAAGAAGTGTAATATCAAGGATGAAAAAAGTTTAAAAAACGGTGAAGACTAAAACGGTTAAGAAATATAAGATAAGGGATTAAATAGGCAAACTTTCTAAAAAAATCTTAAAGAAACATTATGATATTATTTTTTTAATGTTCCATCCAACTCCTTAAATATAATTTTAATTTCATTTCATTTCATATCGCCAAATTGGTTTTTCTAATTTATCAACACAATCTCCAAATTAAAATTTATTGAACATCAATATACTGGTCGTCCTTCCATCACCCCCAGCCCCCCTCCCCCCGCCCACCCCTTTTTCTCCTCCTACATTTCACAACAAAGCAGGTCTTACAGCTGTCCTGTAAAACTTTCCCTTTAGATTCAATGGTACATTACAATCACAGAGAATACTAGTCACACTCCTCCATTTCAACCAACCAGCCTTAACTCAGTGGGCAATGTCGCTATCGAGCTTTCTGTTTTTCTGAATAATAGATCCTAGATATCGGAAACAATCAGCTAACGGTATATCTCTACCTTCCAAAATTACACTCTGAGCTATGTTTCTGCTATCACTAAACTTGCATTCCATATATTCTATTTTATTCCTACTAATTCTGAAACTCTTAGATTCCAATGTTTACCGTCACAATTCCAATTTAGCATTTACACCGACTCTAGTTTCATCAATCAACACAATATCATCCGCAAACAACATACACCATGGCACCGCATCCTGTATAGTGCAGGTCAACTCATCCATAACAACTGCAAAGAGGAAAGGACTAAGCGCTGATTCTTGATGCACCCCGATAGTAATAGGAAACTCTACAGTCACTCCGACGCAAGTCTTTACACTTGTACATGCTCCCTCATACATATCTTTAATGAGAGTAATATATTTTATCGATACACCTTTTTTGGCCAGCACCCACAAACTACTTCTCTAGGTACCTTGTCATAAGCTTTCTCCAGGTTAATAAATACCATATGTAAATCTTTTTTTCTTTCCCTATAATATTCAATCATCTGCCGTAATAAATGAATTACCTCCGTTGTGAAACACCCAGGAATAAAACCAAACTGATTATCGGAAATTTATACTAAATAAAAATTGAACCGTGAATATATACCTCAAAAATCGATACTTCAAAAGTGATAAATCTCCTTGAATCGCAACAAGACTTCTTTTTTAGCAATTAAGAAGGGTTTTAGTCAAAAACTAGATATGACACAATGTATGTCTGGTGGATCTATTTTAGCAATTGAGAAGGGTTTTAATCAAATATCAGAGATGTGGCTTAGTATGTCTTGCGGATATCGGTGCTCATATATTCAGGAGAAGAATGAGCGCAAGAAAGAATCATGTCGCCAATGGTGGTATGTTTGGTATCTCTGGTGGTGCTCACGTATTCAGAAGAAAGAGCGGAAGAAAGATCAGTTTGTCAATGGTAGAGGGCGACGGATTTGAGAGTGTTAGAGCCTAGAGGAAGAAAATGGATGGTGGTACGGAATGTTAGGCAGTTAAAATGTGTCATATTCAAAAAATGAAAGTAGCTGAGATGCATATGTTATGGTGGATGTGTAGATATACTAGAAATGATAGAGTTAGAAATGAGATCATTAGGCAAAAGGTGGGCGTGACATCTATTGAGGAAAAGATGAGAGAAAGTTGTCTGCGTTGGTTTGGACATGTTCAGAGAAGACCGACGGATGCTTCCATTAGGACGATGGAGAGAGTGAGGCAGGATAAGTTAGACAGAGGTAGAGGTAAGCCTAAAATCACATGGATAGAGGTGATTAGGGGAGATATGTCTTTGTTAGATTTGGATGAAAGTCTGACGTTCGATAGAAAGAAGTGGCGAGAGAGGATTCATGTAGATGACTACACGTTGCCGGAGGTTGATTCATGTAGCCGATCCCAAGTTACTTGAGATTAAGGCTTAATTTTTTTTTGTTGTTGTTGTATAAATGAATCTTTTTCGGAATTGCAGTTGGTTGTCCATGTTGGATGTGCAAAAACCTTCTTTTTTTTTTCTCCTCCTCTCATCTCTAACATAGGTTTTTGATTTATTGATTTAATTTTTTTTGTTCTAACAAAGGTTTTTTAATTTATTTTTTGTAGTTTTTTTATTTGCTTTGTATATTTGTTTTTCTGATTGGGGTTGTTTGGATACTTGTATACACTTTAACAATCTAATTGACTTGATAATTTCAGATTCGTGTTAGAGAAATGGAAATTTTTGTTATTCGTTAAACTTAAAATTGAATTAGATAGAGTAAAAAAATATCAAATTGACTGAATTTTGCTTGTACCAATTCAATGAACTTAGTCACACTTCTCTTTGCCCTCTCTTAGATAAAAATCCACTACTCAGGCGGGTAAGAATTGCTAGTATCTTAAGTATTAACGTAATTGGATTATTAGCAATCCCAAAATCATAGAGAGGAAGCTTTTAGAAACACATTTCTCCATGATGAATAGAAAATAATGGCATCAAAGGTCAAATTTAGAGATATTCTTGTGTTTTTATCTAGTTTCTTAAATGTTTTAATTAATTTCTATAAGTTTTTAGATTCTTGTATTTCATTTATAGGTTCTTATAAGGTTTTTATAAGTTTTTATAAGGTTTTAATTAATTTAATTAATTTCTTGTATTCTTGTATTTTATGAGTTTTTATTTGATTAATTAATTTCTATAAGCTTTTATAGAAGAGGAGATAGTAAACCAAACTCTCAACATATTGTTTCAAAGACCTCAGCTCACTCAGACAAGGCCTTATTGGTAATTTCTGTAAGTTTTGAAACTTGATTGCCATGTTCAATTTTCATCTTTTTTGGTGCTAATAAATAGTTGCAATACTGTAAGGAATAAGTTTTTTAGTAGTTGGCCTTTCGTTTTCTCCTTAAAATAAAAGTAGAAGTTGAAGACCATTCCCAATCCTTTTACATGTCTTGAGTTCAGAGGTTCTCTTAGATAAAATCCTTTGGAATTTATTATTCTCAATCCTCGGATCGTTCAAGTTTCTGAAATCCCATGATCCCCCTGGTTCTTACTGAGCTCTGTCCATTCTGAAACCAGCTGGTCCTGTCTCTAGGCTCCAATTCTGTTTAAACTAGTTGACAAGATCAAGTAAATTTTAAAATTTTCTGGTTTTCAGATACTAACATACAATCTTCTTCTTTCATTTCTATTTAATGTAAAATGTAATCCTTTTTGTCAATTTATTTTGTGTAAACTTTTGATTAATTTTGAGTGATTACATATACTTTACTTTTCTGTTGCAGAAATTGGCAAAAACTTTCTATTCATCTTATACCTACAGAAGGAAATGCCACACCATACACGACCTATGACAGCATTGTTGATATTTACGGGACTGAACGCTGTTTTGGTCTCGACAATAACTCCTGTCTATGACTTTGTGTGCTTCCATCCATACTGGGAACGACGGGTAGAGTTCCTTCTCTGCACCCTTTGTGGTATTTATTTTTCTCTCTTGCTCTGAATAGCCTTTTTCATTTTTCTTCCTCCAAAATTTTTGAATTTGTTACATTTACATATATCTTTGTTGCTGATGAGTACAGGGCTTCTTTTTAATGACAAGATGCTTTATCATTTAAATTTCATTGTTTAATCCTTAATTTCCACAAGTGTGTTTGCAAAGCTGCAACGGAAAGGTTGTATAGACTTGCCCTTACTGTATTTGCATATATATATATATATATATATATATTAAATTTAGGATCATAAGCTTTTAGTGTGTTTTGACTGGTAAAATTATTTCTGAAGCATTGTCAATGCTGTCATTAACATTTGCTTTTGTGTCCATCAGTTTATGTATCTATTGGCTGAAATCTGAGCAATTGTAAGTGAAAGGACAGATTATATCTGAAATGCATATGGTCCACTTCATGTATCTGGATAAGGGTCTCTTGCTTCAACTGATAGGTGATTGAAAATTTGAAATGACTGAAGTAAGTGTTACAGATATTGACAATCATAAATGGAAAAAGAAAAAGGAAACGAGGCAAGACAAAGTGAATACATTGGTTAGCTTTTCCATTGAGATAGTTGTGCTCTGCATCCACCAATCCTTTAGATATCTTGTCCTTTTGTGCATAAAATTTTCTGTACCTCTTTGATGGCTTTAAGAATGTATCGAAGCTAAATGTTGGATCACCATGGTGATATCCAGTGTCATAGAACCTGAAGTAACTCGGTATTTGAGCCAAAGTGTGCCTGTCTTGAGGTCAGGTACTCTTTGTGAAGACCAATGGTTCTGTGGTTTGGGTTCATATGCCTGCTTCACGCTTTTTCTCAGTCCCTGCCACACCCAACACCAGAGAAAAGAAGGGCAAAGAATCAACATTCTTATAGTTAAAATGCCTCAATTTGAGCAGTCAAAGCATTAATGTTCTAGACCTGACCTGCGAATAGGACATCCATTCTTGCCGATATGTCATGATGCTGGAATTGGAAGACAATGGGGCAGAAGAAAATGATGCATATGTATCTTGCTGGGCCTTATGCAAGGATATTGGAGGAACTGTTGCCATGGGATAGAGATTGCCGGCATAAGATTTGAAATTGAGTAGTTGTTGAGTATTAATTTCAAAATTAGCATTGCTTTTGCAATTGTAGTCACAAACATCTAAGCACTTGTCGTCATAAGATGTCCTTTTCTTGGAGAAAATGAAGTCGAGTTGAATGGTTTGATTTTATTAGCATTTTGCGGCTTCTTGTTTTGGCGTATGATTCTTCTGAAGCAAGATTCTGATTCAAAGCCAGAGAAGACAGTGATGCTTCTTTAAGTTGATGATCCACTAGCTCATGCAACTTCTCAAGAGACGGTTCTTAAATCATTTCTAGAGAGGACTCCATTTGCTAGATTAAGCTGCTTTGTTCTTTTTACTAAATCAGAGTGTGCAATGTTTGAATTGTTAATTGACCTCTTTGCGACTCCGATACTTAACCTTCAAAATATGCATCTACGCGCAATATCATGGTTTTTGTGCATATTTCTCTATGATTGTGACATTATATAACTCACCCTGATGTATAGGTTGATGTATTGCTTCACTCAGTTGTGTGCTCGTGTGTTTTTTTAAATTTTTTTTAACTGAATTTATCTTAGAGAGAACATCGCCGTCAGGCACTGGAAGCAGCTTTGGCAAAAGGTTCGGGGTCAATATGATGGTGATAAGAATGTTGAGGCTTATGGATGAACGCTCTGTTTGCTGATACAATAATCCTCATGATGGTGCAATTGAAGAATCATAAATACATGGGCTACTGAAGGAACATTTAGGGCAGACATCTGAGAAGACATGAAGAAGCCTTTCGTTTCTATGCTCTCTTTGTCCAAAAAGATTGCTTCTCATCCTTAGAGAATGCGATGTTGCAAGATTTGTGACAAAATAAGCCCAGTTTTGGTTCATTACTGAAGTGTCTACCATGGGAAAATCGCGAGTCTGATCGTATAAAATTTTGGGAAGCCATTCTTCAGTAGTTTGTTGATATTCGCATTTGTGTGGATAACACAAAAAGGGAATCTGGAAATATGGCTTTGTGTTCTGATGCCGTCATGGAATTCAAATTGAGTGAACATTTCATCTTTCCTTTCTGCGGAACAGTGTATGTTCAACTGACTCTAGTCATCTTAAGGTTAGAATAGTTATATTAAACTAGTTTTTTTTTTGTCCTAAACATTCACTTCATCCTAAAAAAGATGTCAATCTAACAAATAGCATATAGATTAAAGAATTGTTAAATTTTATATAATTATTATATTTTTGAAGAAAAGTAAATTTTTATTAATTAAATTGAGAATATATATATATTTATTAAGTAGTTAAATGAGGAGTAAATTAAGAATTTATGTAATAAATGTATTTTTGTACAATAAAAATAAAAATGTTTGACATCAGAAGGAGTAAGATAATGCATTAAATAGAAATAAGAAAATTACATAGATGCACAATAAAGTTTATAGTAATAGAAAATATTATACTTTTAATCTTAAGTGGGTACAATACAAAAGACAACATATTAACAAAATAAATACACAACAATTGCCTCTTTAGCTTCTAAATCACAATTCATAAAAATTTCTGAAATGATAATTCTATAAGAGGTTTTAATTTATTCCTTTCGTTTCGAATTATCAGTTCACTTTCTAGCTTAATCTTTGTTCTAAATTATTTGTCCCTTTAAGAAATTAAGATTTAATATTTTAAATTTATCTCTATTTAATAGTATTCTATTTTTCAAACATATTAAAATATAGTCAAAATTTTATTTTATGAGTTATGATATTTATGCTTATCCCGTTAATTCTAAAAAAATTTTCAAAAAATATCAATAGCAACTTGAAAAGAGAATTAAATATTCATCAATATTTTGACCTATTTTTTAATAAGAATTAAATACTCAGAAAAGGGAAGTAATTCGAAATTATATCAAAGTTTTAGAATTTGGTATACTTTTTAATATAAAAATAGATACTTATCATTGAATTTTAAGGATAAAAATAAAAAATATATATTTAATTAACTAAAAATTTTATTTTTCTTAATCTCTGATCGGTTAAAGTGAACAGATAATTTAGGATGAAAGGAATACTATTTAGTGACTTGAGTAGCAAATCAGAAGACTCTATGGGAAAATTGATTGTCTTCAAACTTGTCTAGGAAAAGGAGACTGCCCAAACTAATGGTTGGTAAATCAAGTTCAAGAACATGGATGCCAAAGCTTTGTAGATTAGGAGAAAGAAAGTCAACAAAGAAGATTGTGACATTTGTGGATAAAATAAGGTGTGGGGATATAAAACAAGAGAAGAAAACGAAGATTTTGACCAAGATCTAAGTTTTGAATAAAATGGAGTTTGGATCTAATCGACAGATAGAATGCCGCGGCAAAGACGAAGGACTTTAAGAGAAATGGGTAGATAGAGAATGGGAAGATAGAAGATGATGGAATCGAATTGAAACTCACGAGTTGAAATTTAGAAAGATTTTAAGGCTCTATATGAATTGTCAGGTTGCTCACTTTCTTCTTAAATTTAAATTATTGAACAAATTAGGCCCTATGCTTCGTAGTTTCTCTTCAAACCAAATATTATAGAGGTATCATATTTTTATTAATGAGACATTGAGAATGCCATATAGCATTATTTTCCTCCATCTTTAATTAATATCTTCGGCCTTTTGTTTTGTTTTTTTTTTTAGTATGGAAAAATGGCTGTAAAGGTAAGGCTATAACTAATAGATAGTTTATTGAATTATATACCACATTGGAAAAAGAAAGGTGTTGAAACTCTTTATTAGTAGTTGTGCTCAAGAAATGGTATCTAAAGTGCTCTTAATAGATATGAGCTTAACCTTTTAGTTAATCTATTTTATAATTATATTTTTATATATTAAAAGGGCACTTGGGCTTTTTAAAAAAAAAGAGACTTCCTTTTTATATTTTTTTCAAATTAGTATTTGTTAAGGGATATAACTTTCGGATAAAGATTCTTAAGGGTTGTTACTTCTCAGTTGATAACCATTAAAGAGTTATAAAAATTGCAAAAGTTTTACAGGTTTTAATTTGATTTTTTTCTATTTCTACTTAAATTTCTCACGAATTCGGAAAAAGACTCTTTCAAATGGTTGTTATTTCTCAATTGGTAACCATTAAGGAGTTATAAAAATTGCAGAAATTTTACAGATTTTAATTTGATTTTTTTCTATTTCTAATTAAATTTCTCACAAAACTTTGTTATATGTTGAGGTAATTTATTTTAATAAGTAAGATAATATTACACTCAAAATAGTGTAATCACGCTTCAAAATTTGTTCTTTATTTATTTCTTCTAACAATAACAGCGTTTTATGCTTCCTGTTTTTTAAAATTAAAAAAAAAATTGAGGGCCAAAAGTTTGTCCACGGGTGCAAGAACCTCAAAATAATTGATCTCAAGAAAATGTTGGGAGATTTTTCTACCCTTGAATGATTGTGGATATTATTCATTTTATATACAACAATTGTGGTAAAAATCATTAATTTTCACATCAGGAATTTATTGTATTACATTTTTTACTTTAGTAAAGTATTTTTACTTCCTAGCTCTAAGGTAACCAGTGCCTAGATGTTTTTATCTATGTTTTTAAGGAAAATGTTGTATGGCTGAAAAGTACTTATCAAAATAGTAATTTTTTAAAATTTTATCATAAGTAATTTCGTAAAAGCAGTAAGTTTTTGGGGGAAAAAAAGAAAATAATAAAGGTTGTAACCTTTGTGGATTAGATAATTATTCATTTGACATGAGTGGTGAGGTTTTTTTTTTTTTTATCGTAAATTTCAAACTCACTATTTAATAAATAATAAATTTCGACAACTTTTATTTTTTTATTACTATATTAATTACTGTTTCAACTTCTAAAATGTACTCAATGATATTTCCATTGACTGCCCTCATATTAGTTCAGAAAGAACATAAATATAACTATATCTAGGCAATATCAACTATATTAGGTAAAGAGTGATGATCGTGGTAGCTTTTGGCACCTCACTAATTTTCATAGATTGGTCACAAGTTGCCCAGGTAAGAGCTACTTTCTCAACTAGGCTTATCAGCTATGTTGTGAACAGTGGGGGCACTGGTCCTGGGAAGCTTTTGGTGGTCACGAGGTTTTCTGATATTTCAGTGCTTGATTTCGATAGGTTGGGTTCTGCTAGCTAATGCGATCGCCTTTTTGTTTATCCTTTCGATGTAGTCTTAATATTGTAGAGTCCTCTTCTCATCTTGCATTTGTAGTTTACTGAGTGAAGTCCCTTTCATGGGCAAAGTTGTGGCTGGTTGGATAGGGAGTTTTCCAGGAAGGATTTGAAAGGGAGAGATTGTGAAAATCACATTTGCTCTCTAACATTTGATTACCATTTATATTGTTGCCTGAAGGACAGGCACAATCGTTCACATTTTGATAGGTTTGGGACTTTGATTTTCTTGTTGATTCATAGATATTTTTCAGAATTCTTGGAAACTTGAACTGCTTGTTTGCATAAGATTTCATCTAGAAATCCATTGGTTCTGTCGAATTATTGTATCTGCAAAGAATTGCTTGTTAAGGATGAATTCCTAGCCCACCAAGATGGCGCAAAAGTCACTCTAAACAACCTAGAGGACTAAGAAAGTTTATTTAATAGGTTATAATTTGTACTGATAAGGTTTTATGTTACAAAAATAGCATACTATTGGAGTTGTTTCATTAAGTGAGATGACAACATAAGAATTTAAACTTTTAATGTCAAGTTGAACTTAAATTTTGTTGTTTCGGCCACTTAGGAGCCACTTTTTTCCCCTCCTCTTCAGCACTTTCCTAGTTAGCTTTAGACTCGACGTGGGAGGTATTAATTCTTGTTCAATCCTTACCTTTAGGTTTCATTATATGCAAATCCTAGCATTTTCCGACTAAATTTTCTCTCAGTTTGAGTCTTCTTTCTTTGCTCTTCCATGTCCGAATGTGTATGTATACACGCACATTTATCCTCTTCAATGAATTGATAAGTGCTAGCAACGGAAATTATCAGTGGGGACTGAATGGTTCGCTATTTGGCTTGATGATAATTGATTCAGATGAAACTTTCTCCTAGTGGGAAACAGATGATGTTTTTGATGCCTTTTTAATGAAAATCTTCTCCAACAACCTGGAAAAAAGGCAACAAAATTGAGGAAGCTGCAGCACTTTAGCAACTCATTTGGACTCTGACAATGGAATACCAAGCATTGATGCTACTGTTACACATGGATATGTATTGTGTGTGAGCCCTACACATATATAAAAAAGCACTAATTTCTTAAGGCATTTTGTGGTGATCCATAACTAGTGTTTACACACAGAGCATTAATGGATCTCTGCATGTTCTTGGCTAAAAATAAAATGGTTCTCAAATTAACTGGATCTCTATATAAATAAAACTAGGCATCGAAGTCCCTTAAAGTAGTACTTATCTGCCCTGCAGCCTCCAAGCATATCATGGAACTTTAATTAATAAGCACTTTAATGTTTAAATGAATAAAGAGACTCGAGTTAGTGTTAAAAGTTTAAATTAATCTTTTTAATATAAGAATTAAGTTAAATTTGTTATCGAACTAATAATTTTTTAAAGGTATGAAAAATTATATAAACTTTATAGATAAAGAGAAGTTTTAGAACACATTTACATAAGAACGCGGGTAATTAAAATAATACTATAGAGACCCCTTATCTTAAAATCCAAACAACTTTGGGACTCCAGAAAATGGCCTCTCATATCTTGCAAGCACTGTGACCAGAAAATTATAAATCCGTACAAATTTTGTATAATCATGATCGAAGAAGAAGAAGACGAAGAATATGCAAATGATTGTTATCTGGTTTGGAGATATCGCTGCAAAGATTTTGCATGGTTCTAAAAGACAAAAGAAAAAGGAAAAAGAAACAAAAATGGGAAATTCTGTGTGAGTAGTAGGAGGAGGATGAGGAAAGGGGGGGGTGGTTGTAGGAAGAGAAGTGGATGAGAGCACAATCAATCAAAGGGAAGGAAGGCCCCATTGGCGCAATAAGCAACTGAATTAGATCCACGCTTTGTCTTTCAAGGCATTGCATGTGCTCTCCCACACTTTTCCCTATCCCCACCTTCCATGTGCTCTTGTCTTCCTCTGTTCTTCTCTTTGCTTTCTTAATCCGCATCCCCTTTTTCTTGGAGATCATCTATCATGCATATTCCTCTCCTCTGCCACCCCAATCTATTTATCGTGCACCATACATAACCTATCCCATACAAAGTTGATTGCTTGATTCCTAATTTACAAAATAAAAGCTTAAAACTTAATTTTTTGCATA
The DNA here is from genome assembly GCA_026120185.1 of Voacanga thouarsii. Classification (NCBI taxonomy): domain Eukaryota; kingdom Viridiplantae; phylum Streptophyta; class Magnoliopsida; order Gentianales; family Apocynaceae; genus Voacanga; species Voacanga thouarsii. The sequence goes on from JANUWF010001027.1 coordinate 655,232, forward strand.
CATAACATATCGAGGAAGAAAGAAAATGACTAATTAAAATAATATATTTGAATATATATATATATATATATATATATTTTTTTTTTAAAGACCGTTAGATAAATTCTTGTAGAAACAATGGAGTAAATCCTTGCGTATTCTAATTTTGTTTGGTATAATGAAACAATATATTTCTGTATTGCACTTAATTTTGTAAATCTAGATGCGACAATGAAAATGACCTAAGGTGGCTATTGAGTCACTTCCATGACAATGGTATTGGTTCAATTTGTTATGAATTATTGGAATCTCCATTAATTAGTGGAGGCTCCACTAATTATGGATTTATGTGAATTATTATAGAAGATTTTTATGGATGTCCACCATTTAGTGGAGATACCACTAATTAAGATTAGTGGAAGATGATGTATGCCATGATGTAATCCACTAATTAGAGCTCTATAAATAGAGCTATTCTCTAAGCTTGTAATACACCATTATTTTTGTGAAAGAAAGATTAGTGAAAGAAAGATTAGAGAAAGAATTGTGAGAGAAAGAAAGAGAGAAGTTTGAAGAGAAATTCCTGTGCAAAAAATAGTTAGAATTTTCTTAGTGTGTAGTGTGTAGATTTTATTCTAACACTACCCTAATTTTATAACACGTTATCAGCACGAGTCTCTACTAGTTATTAAAGCGAAGACAGTACGCATTTATTGATCTCGCTAAATTCGAATTTGTAACCCTTGATATTTACGAAAAAAAAATTTATATGTCATACGAAAATGCATCTAAATGCTAAAAAAAGGAGATCCATATGTCATGTGGATAAAAAGAAAGATTTGACCACCGAAGATGGTCGTACTACCCATTGCACGGTATGAATGGTTGCACTGAAGTTGCAAGATTGTAAAATCGTGAACTCCAGTGATGTATAAAACTACATCTTAGTTAAAAATTTTACGGAGAAAAAGTTCTCGATGAAGTTATATTGGAGAAGACATTCTCCACTTTTCATGTCCTACGATAACAATATCGAGAAAAATGGTATCCAAAATTGACGACTTTAACATGAGTTATTATTGAGAAATCATGAAGCCGGATGAAGCGGCTCAACAGACACTCCGAAGTGAATGTTGTTGGCTCCAGTGAAGCCATCGTTATAGTCGTAGTTGTGGCGGTGGTTGTGGTTATGGTCATGGACACACTCGATATTTCCCTTATCACGAGAGAAATACTGGCCACTGAAGTGGAACGAGAAAAGATAATAAGGGAAAAAGATATTTCCATTAATAATAAGCATCACATCTTTTATTCATATCACTAGTGTTCATATGAACTTGATGATACATGCTTATAGTTGCTCTTTTGTAATTGAGTGACAAATGTAAGATGAAGGTTTGTAATTGTTCTTTTTCAATATTTACATTAGAGGAAGACAAACAATTAGTAATTATGGACTTCGACTCCTCTTTTTCGACATCCTCCTCCTTTTCTTTCCCCTTTGAGCCGGCATCGAGACTAGCGGCGAGAATTAGCCAGTAAAATTACTTGCGAAATGAGTCTTGGGATTTTATGATCCCCTTAAGTTTATTATAATTAAATTTCTTATTATATTTGGCCTTGAAGCATGCTTGTCTCAATTTACGTGTTTGGTCCTCTAGCTGCGTATTAGGACTTTCTTCCACCAACTGTTTTTCACATTCCAGTATCGCAATGGCTTCTTTCAACTTCTTCTCAGCCATATGTCCTCCTTCTTCTTTATTTTGCATCTCCTGTAAATCGAAGTGATATCATCGGTTATTTACTTATAAATCTTTCATAGTTTCATACTTGCAAATTATAAGTATGTATGAGAGAGAACCTGAACATTCTTGATTATGGTCTCCAAGCTCACCAACTTCTGTGAGGCCATCGACGAATTCCTAACTCCCTACATCTTTTCTTGAGACGGGTTATGCCAATATTCAGTTCTTTGGCTGCGCTCTTGATTGGTAGGTAAAAGTATTGCGAAATTGTTTCTCTTGATAGTGTCTGGGAGTTATTGCCCTTCTTCTCTCTCTGCCTCTTAATCATCTTCTTCTCCCCAGGAATTTTGTTTGCAATAATATCTTGAACTTCGATATTATACATTTCATGAGTACTTACTCCGACTTCGTTGCCAAGACCACTCATTATTTCTCCTAGAAAAAGAAAATAATATCAGTAAAGGTAATACCATTCAAAATCCATGTTTAAATGTATAATAACTCTGGAATCATATTACGGCTTTGTTCAAAATCCATTAGAGAGTAGAATGGATCATGCACAAGCATATCCTCATTCAAAGGAATAGCATCAAGAGGAACGAGTATCAAAAGCGAGTCTCTTGTAGAGGCGAGATCAACTTGGTCCAAAGCGGTATGTTCAAAACTTCCATCGATTCACATCAAAAACAAACCAAAAGAGAGTTTAATTTCATTATCAAGCACACTAAAAACAAATGGAAGCCCTCAAAGGTATCTCACCTGAAATTAGGAGGAAGTGGTTGGTTTGGAAAGGAAAACATATCAAAATCTTACGCGTTCGAATTAGACGAAGCGGTTGGTTTGGAAAGGAAAACATATCAAAATCTTACGTGTTCGAATTAGGCGAAGCGATTGGTTTGGAAAGGAAAATACTTCAACATCTGCTGCAGAAACCGAGTCAAAATTTGACCATGTCTCAAATGAATTACGAGTCTCCATATCTCGCTTTGTGATTTTTGTTTTTGATGTTTACTAATGATCGATAATCGAGATATATATCGATACATATATATATATATATATATATATATAGTATGTATGAGGAAGAAGAAGAGGTAGATGGTAGGTAGAGGGTCGGAGGAGAAGAAAAGACAAGAGAGGAAGAGGAAAAGTCGGTGCGGGAAGAGTGAAAAAAAAAGGAGATATTTTTCTTGGCATTTCTGCTTGTCATCATTTTCTTATATTTCTTTTCTTATTCTCTTGTGAAATCATTATTCCCTAAATTAGGGGAGAACAAAAACGAGTACAAGAAAGATCGTGATTGGACAACATCATTAAATTATCTTGATCCGCATACAAGCGCGTGTGAACTTGAAGTTCAAAAGATAATTCATTTGTAAAGCATTGCAAATCAAATGCCGGACGCTTTTGTTGACTCTAGAAGAGTTACAAAATCGCATATTCCAGACTATAAATGCTCCTATTCGAATTGAAGTTCCAACGAGAACAAAATATTATACCTATAGGCTGTGAGTCAAAAGCACGCCAGAAGCGTGGCCGACCTCTTGGTTCTAAAGATAAAAATCCTCGAAAGAAAAGAGGATTAATTGATCCAGATGATCATATTAAAGCAAAGAATGATAAAGATTAAGAGAAAACTTATGACAAAGAACCAGACATAAATGAAAGTAACACTGAAATTTCTATCCATTATACCACTTCCGGTAGAAGTTGGAATCAGATAGAAACAATTATTGATCATATGTTTGCATATAATATCTCTTGATGTTATACAGGATAGTGATGATCCTGAACCAATATCGATTGATGAATGTCGGTATAGAAAAGATTGGTTGCAATGGAAAGATGCGATTCAATCGGAGTTAAATGCACTCGACAAAACGTGAAGTCTTCGGACTGCGGTCCGAACACCGGAAGGTGTAAAACTCTGTTGGCTACAAATGGATATTTGTGCGAAAGCGCAATGAAAAGAGTGAAATCGTTCGATATAAAGCGCGATTAGTAGCCCAAGGTTTTTCACAAAGACCAGGTATTGATTATGATGAAACTTATTCTCCTGTTGTTGATGCTATTACACTCCAGATATCTTATCGGTTTGGCGATACATGAAAAGATAGATATGCGCCTATTAGATGTTGTCACTACTTACTTGTATGGAAATTTAGAAAATGATGTTTACATGAAAATCCCGAAGGATTTCATATGCACGAAGCATATAAACATTATCCTCGTGAAAATTACTCCATCAAGTTGCGAAATCATTATATGGCTCGAAACAATGCAGGCGCATGTGGTTCACACGTCTTAGTGAATATTTATTGAAAGCGGGATTTAAAAATGACCGGGTATGTCCATGTGTTTTTATTAAGAAATTTGGTTCTAAATTTGTGATATTAGCTATATATGTTGATGATATTAATCTTATTGGAACTCCTGAAGAGCTCCAAGAAACAATTGATTATTTAAAAGAGAATTCGAAATCAAGAATTTTGGTAAAACCAAATTTTGCCTTGGTTTACAAATTGAACATACTGGAGAGTGGAACGTTTATTCATCAATCAACATATACAGACAAAAGTGCTAAAAAGATTTTACATGGACAAAGCACATCCATTGAGTATTCCAATGATCGTCCAAATCATTAAATGTGGATAAAGATCCTTTCAGACCTCAAGGAAATGATGAAGAACTCCTTGGTCTCGAAGTACCATATCTCGAGTACAATTGGTGCATTGATGTATCTTGCTAATAATACACGACCTGATATTGCTTTTGCTTGTCAATTTATTAGCAAGATTTAGTTCTTCACCAACACGGCGACATTGGAATGGAATTAAACAAGTCCTTCGATATCTCCAAGATGCTTTGGTTATTTATCGATCCACATAAAGCACGTTCTCAAACGGGCTATCTATTTACATGTGGAAATACTTGCTATATCATGGCGTTCTACGAAACAATCTATAGCAGTTACTTCTTCAAATCATGCTGAAATTATAGCCATTCATGAAGCAAGTCGAGAATGTGTATGGCTAAGATCCATGATTCATTATATCTGAGAAAATTGTGGATTATCATCAATCAAAGATATTCCAACTTCTCTTTATAAAGACAATGCAGCTTGCATAGTTCAATTGCGAGGAGGATATATTAAAGGAGATCGGACAAAATATATTTCACCAAAATTCTTTTTTACTCATGAACTCCAGAAGAAATGTGAAATTGATGTGCTACAAATTCGGTCATGTGATAACCTCGTAGATATTTTCACGAAGACTTTACCGATTGCAACATTTGAGACGTTGAGATATAAAATCGGTATGCGTCGGTTTAAAGATTTAAAGGAATCATCTCATCAGGGGGAGTAATAAACAGACATATAGAATAGTGTACTCTTTTTCCTTCACTAGATTTTTTTTCCCACTGGGTTTTTATCTAGTAAGGTTTTAAGGAGGCATATTCTTTATGTAATAGATGGACATCCAAGGGGGAGTGTTATGAATTATTGGAATCTCCATTAATTAGTGGAGGCTCCACTAATTATGGATTTATGTGAATTATTATAGAAGATTTTTATGGATGTCCTCCATTTAGTGGAGATACCACTAATTAAGATTAGTGGAAGATGATGTATGCCATGATGTAATCCACTAATTAGAGCTCTATAAATAGAGCTATTCTCTAAGCTTGTAATACACCATTATTTTTGTGAAAGAAAGATTAGTGAAAGAAAGATTAGAGAAAGAATTGTGAGAGAAAGAAAGAGAGAAGTTTGAAGAGAAATTCTTGTGCAAAGAATAGTTAGAATTTTCTTAGTGTGTAGTGTGTAGATTTTATTCTAACACTACCCTAATTTTATAACACAATTCCTTTTTTTTTCTTTTTTTTGTGCCACCAATATGGTAAATTGGAATTTCCCTTTGTCCCTATTGTCTATCTTCTCTCCTTTTCCTCTTTGATGGGGTGAGAGTGAATTTTTTTTCTTCTTCTTCAATTGTTTTTTTTTTTTATAGTTTGATTTGTCTAGGTGTGAGTAATTTGTTATACTAATCTAGAAAGTGTCCCACACACTGTGTTTAATCTTCATTAGCCAATCATAATCTCTCCAAAACAGAATCCTTGTGGCTTTACCTCAATAGCAAATTGGGGGTTAACCACATGATATAGTTATGAAATAGTCAAAGTAGATAATCAAATAAGAAACCTCTACATTTTTTAGGGGAAGAGGAAAAAGAAGAAAAAGAGGGGGTAAAACGTAATTTTACTTCTCAACTTTTACCATCTATCCTAATTTTACATCAAAATAGATTAAAATTTTTAAATTTATATGAAACCTATGCAAAAACTCTTAATCTTACAGTATAATAATAAACTATATGTAATTGAAAGTTTGAAAACACTAGACAACTTTTATCTAAATATCCATCAATATGAATTTGTATGAAAAGGAGAAGTAGTTTTTAATGGGAACTATTAAATCATAGAGAAGATTTTTTTTTTAACATGAAAAAATTGACAATAACATGTAATTTCTATTGCATAATTTAAATATTTTCTTTTTCAAATCTTGATATTGTTCATTTTTATGCATGTCTTTCATTTGTGTCATATTTATTGGCTTTTTATAAGAAATTCCTTCCAACTTTTCTAATATTGGTTTGCTGCATCCAATTTACTGCTTGTGGTATAAAATTAGGAAACTTTTGCGAACGTTTGACGTAAATATAAGATTTATTATACGTTTAGTATAAAATTAGAACAATAAACATTAAAAACAAAATACGAGATTTATCCCCAAATAAATGTATATAATGCACCCAAAAAAAAAAAATGAAGTTGATATTTGTTACAATGTATTTAAAAAAAAAAAAAAGTGGTAATTAGTGGGATGCAACAAATCCTCAGGTCTAGTTATTTTCGTGGAAAGGTTAGTTGTTGTTATTGATCATTGACATCAAGTTTTTTCCCTTGCTTGTAGTAAAATACACTGAATTTATATTGTACTTTTGTCTTCTGTGCATTTAAAGAAATTACTGATCTTTTTTTAAAGTTAGAAATTATAGATTTTGAACATTTAAAAGTGGCATTTTTCATTCAAACTCAAGAAAACTATTCTCTCTATCCTAAAAAGGATATAAAAATTTTCTATTTTTATTGTACTAAAATACTTGTCAATTTTACAAATCAAAAATGCATTTATTATCTATATTCTTAATTTATCCCTCCTTCAACTACTCAGTAAATATTTGACTCATTAAATATGTGTGTATTTCTAATCTAATTAATGAAGATTTACTTTTATATAGGGATATTATAACCCTTTTCTATTATAATTATATAAATTTTAGCAATTCCTTAATTTATGTGTCATTTGATAGATTGACATCTTTTTAGGATGGAGGGAGTATAAGCTAATTTCAAAATTAATACATAGGCACATTTAATTTATAATTAAAAATGCATTAATAAAAGTGAAGATAATTCAGACAATATTTTTCAGAAACTGAATAAATATTACAATGAAAAAAAATCCTCCTTTAACATCTTTAATAATTGATCTTGAGCACCAATACTTATTTTTTTAATACAAAAGTGATGTTAAATGGAAATATTCACTCAAAAATTGGGATAGATTTTGATGAAGATGCATCTCTAAAAGTGGCACATTTTCGCTTTATGTTACTTTGCTTTTTGAGCAGCCAACAAAAAGAAAAGAAAGCGTGTCCACTTGCTGCTAGCAACGGGCAGTTGAAAACGCTTTATGCACAGGACCACATTTGTTTTGAGTTGTGACCGTTAGGACAGAGACCAAATCGAATGTTGCCGTTGGTTTTGGAAATATTGTGACAATGTTACCATGCCATGCCAACCATAACAATATTTTCATGCTTTTAGACGCTTTTAATCTTCTAAAACATTGTCTATTTCCTTCTTTTTTATATTAACAACAACACCGCATTATTAATGTTTAGCACATTTCAAGGATTTTTTTTCTTTAACGCTTAATAGACATATATTGTATTAATGGTATAATAAAGAAAAGATTAGACAATATATTAAAAGATTCGAAAGTCCTTTTCTTTAAGAGGAATTATCATACAATATTATTTTATAATTTTATTAGAAAAATTTTGGGAAGAGAAAACGTGAATGGAATGTTTATGTATTTTTCTTGAAATTTGAACAAATTTGTGTTCTTCGAGGTAGTTTCTTGAAAATTCACTTTATTTGAATTATGTACATTTGAAGAATATGAAAATTGGTGGCATAACATAAACCAGTGTCCAAATAAGCCTTTCATGGTCAAGAGACCTTACCTGTCATGGTCAAAATTAATATAAAAAGGAAGAAGGGAAAACCAATAACCACTTTAATCAATTGATTAAATTACCAATTTATTGGTCTTTTATACTTGGGCTCTAAATTTTTAGTACATAACGTCTATCTATCACACTAATAATATAATGGAATAAAATTATTAAATTAAATAAGATAAATCTCTTAATGGTCCTTAATCTATTAATATTATTTCATTACATGTTATTGATTAATAGACAATTTACTAAAAATTCATAACCTCATGACTCTTATTTTACCTTTCTAGTTTACTGCATGTAATACAATAATTAGTATCAAAGGATAAGAGTGCCTGAAATTATGATTAATTACAAAACAATTTAGAAGCTCTCCTTCCATTGATGTACAAAACTTTTAAGAAAAAATTGCAAAGCTCCATTGATCTCCAAAAATGTTATTTTCTTTCCAATTGAGGTTAGTTTGGACCAAAAGTTAATAAAACAATTTAAAAAAGTCATGAATGAATAAGAAAGGAAAAAAAAAAAAACTTGATTTGTTTTTAACACAAATAACATAAGCTAAACTTGCTAATTACGCCTAACATTTTGACAGAGATGGTATCATATACGTCATGGTAACATAAGCTAAACTGGCAATAGGCTATACTCGAATAGAATTAAATTCAATCTTAAAATAATCGTGACAAATTTAATATTTTTTATTAAGATTTAAATTTATACTCAAATTTAATTCAAATTTTAAATTATGGCTATGAAGTTAATTCGAAGTTTGATGAATTAACGAATTCGATCGTTCAAGATGAGGTTGGAATATAAATTTTTTAAAAAATATTAAAGATATGTAAAAATAAGTATTTTATATTAATATTTTGTAAAAATATAAAAGTTAAAATAAGTAAATAAATAATAAATATATATATATAATTTTGAGCCTTTAATATTTTACTTTTTTCGTCCTAACTAAATTGACAGTATAAAAGTATGGTATATTTGGATCCCATAATATTTTATATCAAATTGAAATATATAAAAGCAATACATATTGGGTATATTGATTATTTTATAATATATTATATATTAAAAAAAATTTTAAGAAAACTATGATTTTTTTTAATAATTTAAAATAGTAAGTAGGTTAATTTAATTGGGACGGAAGAAATAGCTCATCTCGATTAAAATTTTAAATTCAATAATATTATTAAAATAAATTTTGAAAAGATCAAATTCGAACAAAAAGGCTGGCTGGAATAATAGCCCCAGGCACACGGTTTGAGTTGCATTCTCTCACATACAAGGAACACACCCCTCTCCCTTCCCCTCCCCCAACTCTCGGATGGTATTTTTTTCGCTTAAATGAAGGATCCGACCCGATCTGATTGGGTTGGAAATTTTCTAATTTAAGCCAAGATGATGCCAGCGAGCTTCATTCCTTGATCCTCTAACCGGGGTGGGTCGATGACAGAGATTGCATGATCTCTCCCCTAACCCACTCTACATACATTTTATATTTTATATATATATATATATATATATATATATATATATATATAAAAGTCAATTATATATGTATACATATTATATAAATTATAAGTTAGTTATATGTATTATATATGATTATATAGATAGATTATATATGTATATAAAATAAAATAAATTATAAAAAAAGAGAAAAAAAGAAAAAATTATCAATTATCAATTTTATTCTTACTAATTTAGTAATATGATAAATACGTGAACCATTGAAAATTACTTTTCAAAATAATTAAAAATTTTTGAATAAAAATATATCGAAGACAAATTTTTTTTTATTTTTATAAATATTTTTTGGCCTAAACGGGTCTCGCTTCCTCACAGACCAGGGATTGTTTTGTCCTCTAAGATGGAGTTTCCCCTCCTTCCCTTTGACAGAAACGGGCCAAGAATGAAGAAATAAGAATATGCAGAGTAGAGTCAGGATTTTCAATCTCTGGATCGGCCCCATTGCCATCTCTACCCCCGCCCCAATCACGGCTCTCCCTTCCACTACCCCATTATGCAGAGCATTTAACTAATTAAACTACTTTTGTCTTATTTAAACCCCGCCTAAACCTCTGTTTAATCCCGCTATATAACCCAGCCAAGCCCACCCGTCATCTTCCATTGCCACTCCAGAAACTTGTCTCGTCTTCCTCAGTTCTCATTTATCTCTGTATATATTCACACACATAACAGTATCAAGCATCAAGCATTCACAGAAAACGAATAATTTCTTCTGAAGATTGGACTTTTGGATTTGTAGGGTAGCGGTGGGGTTCCCACAATTTAATTCTTCTGACAATTTTTGTTGTAATGTCAAGCACTCAGGTCAATAATCATCACATTTATGCCAATGGCGAAACCGCCTTATCGGAGTTGCCGAAGTTGACGTCGTCGGCGTCTTTCAAGGCAAAGAAAAAGCCGGCGGTTACGCCTAGTATATCAAGAGCTGGCTCGGAAGTGGATGAACTCATCACTCTTCTTCATGGCTCTGATCCCGTCCGTGTTGAACTCAATCGCCTCGAAAATGAAGTCAGAGGTCTGAATTGAACTTTTTTGTTTTGTTTTCAGAAGTTCTCATTTTTATTTCTCTAAGGGGAACGTGGAGGATGATGAGTCTGCGCTTGAAAATTTGCAGTAGTAAAGGCAGTATTGGAGGATAATCTGATTTTTTTTAATGATATTTTATACAAAATTGTGGTCATTATGCTTGAATTGAAGTTCAAGGTGATGCTTAATGATTAGGATTGGGATATACTTCGGGAAATATTTCTAAAAAAATGCCTTTTTTTAGTCTTTCTTTTATATATTTTTTTAGTAAAAGTCCAAAATCAAATTTTCTTTTTGGCTGAAAATTCGATTTGAAGGGGGAAAATGATGAATTCTCATAAAATTTTATTTGTGCTACTCTTTTAGATATCAATTTACGGGTGCTCTGTCTTCCCTTGGCTCTTACCGAGATAATTAGAAGCCATTTGGATGGCTTCTTTCTATTTGGAAATCCATGGCTTCAAATGAATAATATCATTTCTTATTCATTTTTATACAAGGATTGCTCATGAAAACAGGCCTCTGTCAATTAATTGGAAATGTGTTTTTTATTTAAGATTTATTGTTGAAATTAGATGAATAAAATTTGCATATGACACATTAGTCATTAGAATAACATTGGTGATGCTTCTCCGGACTCTATGCACAAAAAAAAAAAAAAATCCAAAACTTCACCTGGAAAAGAAGGGAAAACATAAAAGGATAATGTTAGTTTCATTTTATACTTATTGGTTATACATATTTTCTAATCCTCATGCTTCTTGTAAATCTATTTTGAAGTTATGATCAGTGGTATAGAATATAAACTTAGGACTAGGTTGAACGCTCGAACTTTTTGCTCAAGTTCAAATTTTGAGTCACTGACCTTTCTCTAGGCACACATGTTCAATCACTTGAAATCATTGCTTTCAGTATTCTGATGGACATTTTGAATGAGAAATTTATCTTTAACTATTAATATACTTGAACTAGCTTTATAAAAACAGTTTTATAAAGATATTTAAATATGATTTTGAATTTTATAAAAAATTAGTGGCCCAAGGACCCATATTGTGATGTATTGGGAGAAAGTGACAATATTAATACTTCATAATTAAAATCCATTTGCGTTTTTTTTTTCTCCCTGAAAACAAATCTTAAAACAGTTTTTTGTTTTTATGAAAAAACATGAAAATTTGGATTTGATCATAAATCCTAAAAAGCTGCATTTGGATTGAATTTCATAGTTTAAAACAAAAAAAGTGACTTTTTTTTTTCATTCCGCAAAGGGAAAAAATATGGCAATCCAAATGATTCACATTTCTTGAGACTGTCTTCTACTCACAAAAAATCACATTCTCTCTTTCTTGCCCCAGACATATATATATTTTTTTCAAAATTCAAATTTGTTCCACTTAAAAAAGTTTCTCCAGGAAAAGACTCCAATCCAAATGTACAAGAGTATACCCTCTTAAATGAAATAATAGTCTTGGTTGGACAAGATTAGCCCTTGTTTTAACTCAAATATTGAAGGTTCCTGTTAATTATCTCTGTGAGTGAAAGAAAAGAAGACAAATGTTTCTGAGATAGTAAGGTTGAACAGAGGAAAATTTTGTCTTGTGAATATAGGTTAGGGATATTAAACCAATTTATTCCTTATTACTTATTCTTCTAGCTTCTTCGACAAATGAATGGCCTACAATGCTTTTGCTTGTAACTCTATGAATGATGAACTTGGAGTGTGTCCACACTTTGGTGTAACGAGGAAGATTTGAAATCTTTGAAAAGTTTTTGGTCTTTCACACTCTGTCGAACATATATTTGCTCCAAAATGTGGAAAACAGGTGTACACAAATTTTTTTGTCATTCAAATTACAGAAGCAGACAGGGAAGATGCTTACTGGAGATTCTTGTTTTAATTGCAGATAAAGACAGGGAGCTCGGAGATGCTTATGCAGAAATCAAGGCATTGAAGTACTCTGAACGCCTCAAAGAGAAAGCAGTTGAAGAGGTACGCTAATATCATCAAACATTTTTTTTTTTTCATCAGCATCCAGAATGCAAAAAAAAAAAAAATCATATATATCACAAAAGAAAGTAAAGCAAATGACAAAACGCATAGTACCTCTTTATGAATGTGCAATCATAGGCAAAATGAATTCCTTTTATGACTTAAACTTGTGGATTGTTTTTTTCTCAAGAACTTAACTTTTTGAGATTTGCAAATAAATAATACCTTTTTGTTAATGAATCTAAAATCAACCCACAGGTCCTGTCTATTGCCTTTTTTCCCCCTTGTTTGTGGTCGGTAACAAAGAATAAATTCTGAGGTGTTTAAAAGGCATACATGACCATTTAATGGGGAAAAAGTAATAATAATAATAATCTGCAGTATCTACAAAAGAACAATACAAAGTGACAATTATCAACCTGAAACATCTTGTTCAGAAGGATCCATCTTTCCCTGCCTAAACATACAATTACTGACAAAGCACCATTTAGTTGATACTTTAAACATGCTTGAATTGGGAAACTGTTAACTAAGGGGAGAAAATTTGAACTATGCAGGAAAATATTTAATGAGTTGTTTCACCTGTGTCACGTGTCATTTATTTATTCTAAGTACTTTCTCAAGTAATTCCTAGCTTGAGGAGACGGTTGCTAATTGTTATCTTTGTTGATTCTCTATTAGCTGACAGATGAGCTAAAGAAAGTGAATGAAAAACTAAAAGTTGTAGAAGCTGTTCTGGAAAGCAAGGTAAAATGTCTTCAACTACTGTGTTTGCTTTTGGAATTTTGATCTTTAAATTTGTATTTTGTTAGTTTTATCTTTATCCATGTAATTTGTGTCCTCTTATAGTTTTAGAAAATGAAGATATTCAATGAAATCAGTGAAACTTAATAATCAAGTTATTAAAAAAATTCAGAATCTAGAGATCAAGAAGATAAATGAAGAGAAAAAAGCAGCCCTAGCTGCCCAATTTGCTGCAGAAGCCACCCTCCGAAGAGTTCATGCTGCTCAGAAAGATGATGAAATGCCTCCGATTGAGGCAATTATCACACCTCTGGAGGCAGAGCTAAAGTTGGCTAGGTTGGAGGTACATGAAGTTTGAATTCATACAACCTCAATAAAGTGTTTTCTTGTGCATTCCAAGTGAAAAGGATATTTTTCTAATTTTATAGTCTTTAATCAGATTGCAAAGCTGCAAGATGACAATAGGGCACTGGATCGTCTTACTAAATCAAAGGAGGCTGCTTTGCTGGAGGCAGACAGAACTGTTCAAATGGCACTGGCTAAAGCTTCCTTGGTTGATGATCTGCAAAACAAAAACCAAGAGCTGATGAAACAGATAGAAATATGCCAGGTTTGACAATTGTAGATATTCCTTCTCCTGTTGTGTGAATTAAAGCGTTAAGCGTGGGAATTTGTTGGCTATAATACAGTTTCTATTTTACACGTCATATAATTCCCTTATTTCAGGAGGAGAACAAAATATTAGACAAAATGCACCGCCAAAAGGTCTCTGAGGTTGAAAAGCTGACTCAAACTGTCCGTGAGCTTGAGGAGGCTGTTTTGGCAGGTGGGGCTGCTGCCAATGCTGTGCGTGAATACCAGCGGAAAGTGCAGGAAATGAATGTAAGTCTTAATTACTTAATTTTGTTGTCTGGACTACTTAACCATTAAGCATAGCACACTTCTTCAGCATTGCTTATAGGTAAATTTGAGCAGGAAGAAAAGAGAATTCTGGATCGCGAACTAGCTCGTGCAAAAATTTCTGCAAATCGAGTTGCCGTTGTTGTTGCTAATGACTGGAAAGATGCCAGTGATAAAGTAATGCCTGTAAAGCAATGGCTTGAAGAGAGAAGATTATTTCAGGCATGTACTGGCTTTATTTAAGATTTTCCATGGCTCAAATAATGTCTTTTGCACAATTTGCTGAACCTTCTGACTGATTGTGTAAACCCAAAAACTAGTGAACAGATCAAAACACAGAAAATGAATATGACATTAAGGTTTCCTTTTGAACCAATTTGTCTACTATGGAACTTGATTAATTTAAAAAGAGATAACAATTGAATTGTAATTATCCAATGTTAGACTGCAGTGAGTAAGACATTGCTTTCCCTTATTAGTTTGTGTAGGTATACTCACTAGTGCTCAGAAAGCTCTCAAATCTGGACATGGCATTTTCTTATCTAGACAACAAATTCTCGTTTTGAATGACTAATAGTATCATCTTATAATAGCAACTATTATACATTGAAAGGATATGTTCTTTTATTGGATATTGCTAGGCTTTCAAAATTTGGTCAGGTCACTTAGTAACAAATAATTCTGCAAAAGAGCCAGAACTATTTATTCTCATCTGTTAAGTTTAGTCTCCTATTATAATGATTAGTATGCACTCTTGAGTTCACTGATGGATGTTTTAGAATGATCTAGTAATTATTGGTATATCTGAATAGGGAGAAATTCAACAACTTAAGGACAAGCTGGCAATTGCAGAGCGGACTGCAAAGGCAGAAACACATCTAAAAGTAAGTAAATAGATGGATCTATGATATCATTCTTATATTGTAGTCTTCTCGAAACATTTTCTGGTAGGTCCATTCCTATTATTTCTTCTTGGGAACTTATATTGTCTGTCCTTGAATTAAATACATCCAGGAAAAATATCAACTCCGATTTAAAGTTTTGGAGGAAAGACTTAAATCTTCTCCAAGTAGTATCACCTGCTCTGTGTCACAAGGAGGAAGTATGAGCAATGGGTATTCACGTCGTCTGTCACTTGGAGGTGCAGAAAATTTGTCCAAATCATCATCAAATGGGATTTTATCAAAAAAGACAAAGTTGCCGTCAAGAAACTCATCAGGGTTATTTGATGGCCGCAGTAGATCATTAGATGGTGAGAACACAATGCCAAGCGCAAACGATGGAGATAATGTACTCGGCAATTCCACTGACAAGACCCTTATTAATGGAACAACTACACAAGAGAATGGGAATGGGAGTGCTGTAGATAAATTTGAGTGTGAAAATGAAGATTCTGTATCTGGGATGTTGTATGACATTCTGCAAAAAGAGGTAATAGCATTGCGAAAAGCCTGCAATGAGAAAGATCAGAGCCTTAAGGATAAGGATGATGCAATCGAGGTACATGCTATGTGCCTTGCTTTTGATCGACTTCTCTCTCTCTCTCTCTCTCTCTCTCAATAATTGTCTTTTGGGTTCTGTTTAGATGTTAGCTAAAAAAGTTGAAACACTGAACAAAGCCATGGAAGTGGAGTCCAAAAAGATGCGGAGAGAAGTAGCTGCCATGGAAAAGGAAGTTGCCGCTATGAGAATTGGGAAGGAACCAGATCATAGGTTAAGACGTGGAAGCATTGCCAAGGGAGCTGTAAATGGCTATCAGCCTCCTGCAAGGTGAAACTTTAAATCTATGTCAGTTCAATTGAATAAGGTTAACGCCACTTCATGCACATACGTCCATTTGAATTTGAATAGAAATGAAAGAACGGGTTACGTGGGTATACAAACCTACCCATACACAACTCTGGATGGGAAACATATCTCTATTAAACAGCAGCATACTTGGACTGATGTAGGCTTTAATGGATCATCTTTGATCAAGTTGTTAAAATGATTGAGTGGTCTCATAAAAGTCAACATCAATTTATGACTTTTAGAACTGCAAATGAGGGAATTTTGTCTTTTGCCAGCAGAACTTGAATACAGTAACAGGACTTACTTTTCTCTTTTATATAATATTACTATCTGCCTGGTCCAACCAAATTATATGGTACAGAAATAATTATCATGATTTAGTGATGATATCAAATTTAATTTGTCCTCTTGCGATTCATTTGCGCATTTACTAAAAACTAGAAGATTTAGCTTTAATCTTATGATCACAGTCCTACTTGTTTTAGGCTTACATAGTAAAAAGAGACAGTTGGCTTAGTTTGATTTGTTTGTTTTCACCAATCGTGGTTCATTATTTCTCAAAATGATGTGTTGATGTTTTAAGAAACAATCAAGGTTAACTGAATGAATTCTCTGCATTTTAATATTATGGCTGTCTTGGTTGAGCAATATGCATAAATCAAAGCTCAAGCAGCCCTTAACTTGATAGGTCCAGCATTTTGGCAGAATTAAACAGGGTTGTGCTGATTCTCTTTCTTAGGAGGCCTGAGGGTGTTGCCATTTGTTAATAAATTTCATTTAAGGAAAATGCAAAGGCGATGGTGCTGATGATTTTTTGCTTAATTTTCAGGAAGACTCAGCACTGATGGTACTTTTGAAGTGATATTAACGCGACTCCCTTCAACGAGGATGGCTGGCTATCTGGTTCATTCTCCAAAAGGCATTTACGTGTACCCATTAAGTCCTCTCTCTCTCTCTCTCTGTCCCCCCCCCCCCTTCCTCCCTCTTGACATTCTATCTTTTTATAATTTGTCTTACCGATTGCAATTGTAAAGAACAGTTCAGTGCCTAGAAACCTCCATATCTTGTATTTTTTGTATCTATACATTGATAATCAATATTTTTTAACAAACTTGATGCAAAGTTTTTCAAGCTCAATCTAAAAATTTCTGATAATTGCTGCTGAAATTGAAATGAAGGGAATTCTAATACGAAAGACTCAAATATATCTTTTTTTCTAGTTGCACCGACATATGGCTTTGGCTCTTTCTTATTGAAGACTAGATGAACTTCGCCAAGGATATGCGTTCTATGATATTGTTGTGGCATTTGAAATCACAGTCAGTAACAAGAAAGAGTAAAGAGTATCTCCATTTCTTCTCTTTCTACTGAAGCCACTTCTTTGGAAGAGGATTCTTTTTCCTTTCTGCTCTGATACGAAGTTATCAGATTCACTTCAAAGCATCTCTTTTATCTTATTCTCCTTTGGAGCCTTGGAAAACCTGTGAAATTCTTTTCACTATTTTGCTCTTCTATAATCCCAAAATAGATTCTGCAGCAAATGAGAGCATATCTTCTCCTTTCTTTGTCATTCTTTTTCTTTGAATACTTGGGAAAGGGGGCTATTCAAGGATCCAATGCTAAACCTCTTTGGTTTAATTAAATGCTCAATTGTATAGATATTTGTCTGTTTTCATGCTTTTTCTTATGGCCTCTCTTCTACCTGCTATATGCTCATCAAGAAATTAGCATTGTAGGTGGAAATTTTCACCAAAATAAAAGAGTGATTAGCATAAATAGTTCTGTGTTATGAATTATTGGAATCTCCATTAATTAGTGGAGGCTCCACTAATTATGGATTTATGTGAATTATTAGAAGATTTTTATGGATGTCCACCATTTAGTGGAGACACCATTAATTGAAGATGATGTATGCCATGATGTATTTCACTAATTAGAGCTCTATAAATAGAGCTATTCTCTAAGCTTGTAATACACCATCATTTTGTGAAAGAAAGATTAGTGAAAGAAAGATTGGAGAAAGAATTGTGAGAGAAAGAAAGATAGAAGTTTGAAGAGAAATTCTTGTGCAAAGAATAATTAGAATTTTCTTAGTGTGTAGTGTGTAGATTTTATTCTAACACTACCCTAATTTTATAACACGTTATCAGCACGAGTCTCTACCGGTACAAAAGCCAGAAGACTAAGCACGAGTTTCTGCCGTTACCAAAGCCAGAAGACAGATGGCTGTTGTTAATGATGATATATGCATTATTGATAGTGGAACTACACACACCATACTAAAAAATGAGAAATATTTTTACGATCTCAAAATGGGAGAAATAAATATTTATACGATAAACGGTAATGCAAATGTAATTGAGGGCTCAGGAAGAGCTAGTATATTGTTGCCTAAAGGAACAACAATTATTATTGATAATGCACTATTTTCCTCAAAATCCGGAAGAAATTTATTGAGTTTTAAAGATATCACGAGAAATGGGTATCATGTTGAAACAAATGAGGAAAATGGGATTGAGCATCTTTTTATTACTCAAATGCATTTGGGTAAGAAATCGGTATTAGAAAAGCTGCAGTCTTTTTCTCTTGGTCTATATTTTGTAAAAATACGTACAATTGAAATTCATCATCTAGTAAACCGGAAGTTCTCGATCCTATTACTTTTAGCATTTGGCATGACCGGTTGGGTCATCAGGATCTACCATGATGAGAAGAATCATTGAGAATACACATGGTCATCCTTTAAAAAATAAAAGGATATTAACATCGAGAAAAATTCGCATGTCTTGCATGTTCCCTAGGAAAATTAATTGTTAAACCATCACCGGTAAAAGTAGGAGGTGAAAGTCCTACATTTCTCGAACAGATTCACGGAGATATTTGTGGACCTATTGATCCACCATGTGGACCGTTCAAATATTTTATGGTCTTAATTGATGCATCATCTCAGATGGTCACATGTATGTTTATTATCTACTCGTAACTTTGGCGTTTGCGAGATTACTTGCTCAAATAATTAAATTACGAGCACAATTTCAGGACCATCACATTAAAAATATCCGTTTGGATAATCTTTGGTGAATTTTCATCACATGCTTTTGATGCATATTGCATGTCAATTGGGATTAATGTTGAACATCCTGTAGCTCATGTTCACACACAGAATGGTCTTCTTGAATCTTTGATTAAACGATTACAATTAATTGCTAGACCATTATTAATGAAAACAAATCTCCCAACATCTGCACTGAGGACATGCTATTCTACATGCTTGCAACACTTGTACGTATAAGACCAGTTAGTTATCATAAATTCTCTCCTTTGCAATTGGCTTTTGGGTGGAACCAAATATTGCTCATTTAAGAATTTTTGGGTGTCTTGTATATATTCCAATTGCACCAAACCAACGTACAAAGATGGGTCCTCAAAGAAGAAATGGGATATACGTTGGATATGATTCTCCCTCTATTATCGAGGTATGTTGAACCCACGACGGGAGATGTATTCACGACAAGATTTGCTTGATTGTCATTTTGATGAATCATTATTCCCTAAATTAGGGGAGAACCAAAACAGACATAAAAAGGATCTTGATTGGACAACATCATTAAATTATCTTGATCAGCGCACAAGCGCATGTGAACTTGAAGTTCAAAAGATAATTCATTTGCAAAGCATTGCAAATCAAATGCCAGGACAGCTTTTGTTGACTCCGGAAGAGTTACAAAATCGCATATTCCGACTATAAATGCTCCTATTCGAATTGAAGTTCCAGTGAGAACAAAATATTATACCTATAGTTCTTGAGTCAAAAACACGCCGGAAGCGTGGCCGACCTCTTGGTTCTAAAGATAAAAATCCTCGAAAGAAAAAGGATTAAATGATCCAGAAGATCATATTGAAGAAAAGAATGATAAAGACCAAGAGAAGCTGATGACAAAGAACGAGAAGTTGATGAAAGTAACATCGAAATTTCTATCAATTATACCACTTAGGTAGAAGTTGGAATCGGATAGAAGCTATTATTGATAATATATTTGCATACAATATATCTCTTGATGTTACACGGGATAATGATGATCCTGAACCAATATCGATTGATGAATGTCGGCATAGAAAAGATTGGCTGCAATGGAAAGATGCGATTCAATCGGAGTTAAATGCAACGGCAAAACGTGAAGTCTTCGGACTGCGATCCGAACACCGGAAGGTATAAAACACTGTTGGCTACAAATGGATATTTGTGCGAAAGCGCAATGAAAAGAGTGAAATCGTTCGATATAAAGCGCGATTAGTAGCCCGAGGTTTTTCACAAAGACCAGGTATTGATTATGATGAAACTTATTCTCCTGTTGTTGATGCTATTACACTCAGATATCTTATCGGTTTGGCGAGTACATGAAAAGATAGATATGCGCCTATTAGATGTTGTCACTTTGCTTACTTGTATGGAAATTTAGAAAATGATGTTTATATGAAAATCCCGAAGGATTTCATATGCACGAAGCATATAAACATTATCCTCGTGAAAATTACTCCATCAAGTTGCGGAAATCATTATATGGCACTGAAGCAATCGGGCGCATGTGGTTTACACGTCTTAGTGAATATTTATTGAAAGCGGGATTTAAAAATGACCAGGTATGTCCATGCGTTTTTATTAAGAAATGCGGTTCTAAATTTGTGATATTAGCTATATATGTTGATGATATTAATTTTATTGGAACTCTGAAGAGCTCCAAGAAACAATTGATTATTTAAAAAGAGAATTCGAAATCAAGGATTTTGGTAAAACCAAATTTTGTCTTGGTTTACAAATTGAATATCTGGAGAGTGGAACATTTATTCATCAATCAACATATACGATAAAAGTGCTAAAAAGATTTTACATGGACAAAGCACATCCATTGAGTATTCCAATGATCGTCAGATCATTAAATGTGGATAAAGATCCTTTCAGACCTCAAGAAAATGATGAAGAACTCCTTGGTCTCGAAGTACCATATCTCGAGTGCAATTGGTGCATTGATATATCTTGCTAATAATACAAGACTCGATATTGCTTTTCTTGTCAATTTATTAGCAAGATTTAGTTCTTCACCAACACGACGACATTGGAATGGAATTAAACAAGTCCTTCGATATCTCCAAGATCTCTGGTTATTTATCGATCCACATAAAGCACGTTCTCAAACGGGCTATATATTTACATGTGGAAATACTGCTATATCATGGCGTTCTACGAAACAATCTATAGCGACTACTTCTTCAAATCATGCTTGAAATTATAGCCATTCATGAAGCAAGTCGAGAATGTGTATGGCTAAGATCCATGATTCATTATATCCAGAAAGTTGTGGATTATCATCAATCAAAGGTATTCCAACTCCTCTTTATGAAGACAATGCAGCTTGCATAGCTCAATTACGAGGCGGATATATTAAAGGAGATCGGACAAAACATATTTCACCAAAATTCTTCTTTACTCATGAACTCCAGAAGAAATGTGAAATTGATGTGCTACAAATTCGGTCATGTGACAACCTCGCAGATATTTTCATGAAGACTTTACCGACTGCAACATTTGAGAAGTTGAGATATAAAATCGGTATGCGTCGGTTTAAAGATTTAAAAGAATCATCTTATCAGGGGGAGTAATAAACAGACATATAGAATAGTGTACTCTTTTTCCTTCACTAGATTTTTTTCCCACTTGGGTTTTTATCTAGTAAGGTTTTAACGAGGCATATTCTTTATGTATGGATGGACATCCAAGGGGGAGTGTTATGAATTATTGGAATCTCCATTAATTAGTGGAGGCTCCACTAATTATGGATTTATGTGAATTATTAGAAGATTTTTATGGATGTCCACCATTTAGTGGAGACACCATTAATTGAAGATGATGTATGCCATGATGTATTTCACTAATTAGAGCTCTATAAATAGAGCTATTCTCTAAGCTTGTAATACACCATCATTTTGTGAAAGAAAGATTAGTGAAAGAAAGATTGGAGAAAGAATTGTGAGAGAAAGAAAGATAGAAGTTTGAAGAGAAATTCTTGTGCAAAGAATAGTTAGAATTTTCTTAGTGTGTAGTGTGTAGATTTTATTCTAACATTACCCTAATTTTATAACATTCTGAAATTATTATTATTTTTTGTCTTAACCTTGTCTAAAACTTTATTTTTACTCTCAAAACTATTTAAGTCAATTTTCCGGGCAATCCTTGCATCATTAATGGACAAAAAATGTTAATTCATAAAATTCATTATCCTTTCACATCTTCCACCGCAGCCAACCATCACATACAGACATACATTCAGGAATCTACAGTTTTTCCTTTGCAATTTGGGACTTTTTTTTTTCTTTGAGAATATTAAACTAGTTCACAGATGGACATGCATCTAATGACCATTGCATTTTAAAACTTTTTAATCGGGTAAGAAGTAGGGATGACAACTAGATCGGTTCAAATTGAAGATTTAAAATTTCAATCCTGCCTCACATTTTAATGATCTTCAGTCTGGACACATCAAGGACAGATTCACCCCCTCCCCTAACTCATCTTTAAGTAGGAATATAGGGGCTTGATGCGTAAATTTTAAGCGTATAAAAATTATTAAATTTAAATTCATCACTTAGCCATGTTTTAGAGTGAGTTTGGTTGGAGTGAAAGTGGGAAGGAAAAGATGAGGGGAAGTAAAATAGGAAGTAAATGTGTGATTTATTTAGTTTGGTTGAAGTGATTGGAGGGGGGGAAGTATATGTGGAAGGGAATTAGATCCCTTCCACCTTAGATTTTTCTTCCTCTCCATTTTGGAGGGTTTGGGAAGTAAGGTGAGTTTGGTTCGCAAAGGGAATGGGAAGGGGAAAGGGGAGGGGGAGTGAAACATTTTACTTCCATCAGGGGAAGTAAATGTAATTACTTTTATCCTATTTGGTTGGAGTGGAAAGGAAGTAAATATGATTTACCTCTCATTGTTTAGTTGTAAGGTATATATGGAGGAAATAATTATTGAATTACTATTATACCCCTAAGGCTAATTCATAAAAAATTACAAAGTATGGTAGAATTGTAATAAGATAAATACCCTAGGATAAGAGGGTCTTTTAACCCTCATTTACTTCCCAAACCCTCCAAAATGGAGAGGAAGAAAAATCTGAGCCCTTCCACATATATTTTCCCCCTCCAATCACTCCAACCAAACTAAGTAAATCACACATTCACTTCCTATTTTACTTCCCCTCCTCCTTTCCTTCCCACTTTCACTCCAACCATCACGGGAATGGCTATTTATAACCATCCTTACTTGCCTCTTCGAAAAGCCAAAAGATAAGTGGCTCTTTAGAAAAGCTAAAGCTACATAGTAAAATGACTCTTCGAAAAGCCAAAAGACAAGTGGCTCTTCGGAAAAGCTAAAGCTATTTAAAGTAGTGGGGACACAATTTCACTTACTTTACTAAGACGCATCCCAGCAGTTTTTCTTTCTAGTTGGAAAGTAGTGAGTAAAGTGGGATTCACAAAAGCCAGACTCAAGATTCTAGATATCCATCAAATTATCAAGATCTTCTTCTTCAATCCTTTCTTCTCCATCAAAAGGAGGGTCATACTCATGATGCATGATTTCTCCTTGCCCAGTAGTGCTTATTTGGACTTTGACCATCTTGTAGAATTCAGTAAGTATTGGATCTTGGTTGAACAAACTTTGATAAGGAACATATACATTTCTAGGGAAAATATCATCTGCTAAAATCTTCAAAAGAGTATTCAGCTATATAAGTCAAGCTCGCAGCCCTGTAATTATATATTTGATCTACAACAGAAACGATATTATCAGGGATAATGATCAAGTTCATGTGTTCATTAATAGGGTTTGGCTTGACTCTGGGGAACCTTGAGATCAAGACCTCAGTCCTGCAATCATCTGGATAATTAGGGCTATGGAGAGGAGGAATTGCATGTAAAACAAGCCTTAGATAGCCGTCTCTGCACAAGTCAAATTTCATCATATAATCGCAACAATGAGATAACTGCCTGTCTTTAATCATGGTCCGTAGCTTTGGATAATTTTTCTCAGGAAGATAGAGCTTAAATAACATTCCATGCTCCATAAGTTTGCTCACAGATAGTTCTAAACCTAACACATTCTTATCCACCCATTTCTGAAGATTAATTACTGCTTTGATAAATGTAAACCTCTTCTTCTTGTCCTCACAATTGTAACTGATAATGTTGAAACTTAATCCCTTATATTGCTGAAGTGGTCTTCCACAAATATTTCTGAACATTTCTTGGATGCCTATTTGTTCAACAATTTTTTCAGCAAGAATACACTTGTAAATCTGCAACTTTACCTCATGGATTTTTCTGGGAAATCTCTCAAATTTTTCTTCCTTTTCTTTCAAATCTTCTTCCATGTAGGCTTTCATCTCTTTCAATTGTTCAGAGAATTCTTCACTCATTTTTTCTTTTCCTTTCAGGCTTACTTTCAACATTTTCAACTGTTTTTCAAGGTCAAGGACTGTTTTGGGGGTTTGTGGCTTTAAGATAGGTTTAGAAGGTTCGGAGAGTTGTGCAAGTTGAACTCTGAGATGATGAATCTCTTGGTCTTTTAAGCTCAAAGAACTATTTAAAAAGTGTAAGTGTCCAGACAAGGCTTTCAGTATGCTGCCATACTGTTTGTGGTTACGAAATTTCCACAGATTGTCTAACAGGGTTTGTTGCTCAAGGGAAACAGGGAAATCTAGTACAAACTTCTGGGGTAAGACCTTCAAAGAATAAGGCCCAAATTTAATTTCAGAAGTTTCTGGTTTTGGCAACGATGATGATCCTGCATCCATTTGCACAATTTGAACAACAGTTTAAATTATCTATTTAGATCTTTAAAGATCTACTACATTTTATGGTAGGCTAAGCCATAAACTATACTTGGGCTCCGATAACTGAATATGGTACCCAAAACAGTTATTGAATACGGTACAATAGCCTTTTCAGAGTTAAGCTATGACTAAACATATTATTATTGGGCTAAGCCCAATCTATTTTAGACAATGGGCCTAATAACCAGTCTACTAAGCTGGTCAACATTAATGTGTTCAATAAAGATTTTGAACCCATTACCTACAAGAAAGTCAACAAACATTAGCCATCTATTAACAGATAACTTTAAATGTGACATTTTATTGTAAAATGAAACTATGGATTTGCAATCTGTTCTTAAAGTAAATTCCTGTGTAGGATTTCTCAAGTAAACTGAGAATTTCTTTAAAACAAATATGCAGGCTAGTATTTTAGCATCTGTAGTGGTTATTTTACTTTTATACAATCCACTGTAGTAACTGCTAATTTTCTCATTTTTTCCGTTTGTCTTCCTTAAATGGTTTCCATTTTAAAACTCCTCCCCATCCATCTAAGCTTGCATCTACTTCTACAATCATGTAAGCTTCTGGAGGTGGTAGTTCTAAAGGTGGTAATGCTTGAATTATTGCTTTCACTTTATCCACTAATTTAAAATCTTGGTCATTGAACTATCTTTGACCATGAGATCTTGTCTTAGCATAAAGTGGTCCTACTAATTTACTAAAATTAGGGATATATGTCCTACAATAATTTAATATACCTAAAAAAGATCGAAGGAATTTCAAATTGGTAAAATCCACTTCCTTTTCTAAGATTGTTTTGACAATATGATCCATTAACTTGATCTGTCATTTGCCAATTATGAATTCTAAAAATTCTATTTGATATTTTCCCAAAGACATTTTCTTCTTTGAGAGAATGAGACCATGTTGAATACATAAATCAAAAAATTTCTTTAAATGACTTATGTGTTCTTTCCTACATTTACTAAATATTAGTATGTCATCTATGTAACATACTACAAACGGAATCTCTTTGAAGATATTATCCATTTTTCTTTGGAAAATAGATGGTGCATTTTTTAATCCAAAGGGCATTACTAACCATTCATGATGACCATTTGGGACTGTTAACGTTGTCCATTAAATACTATCTTCATGCATAGCTATTTGCCATAATCCTGTTAAGATCAAATTTTGAGTAAATAAAACTATCTTTTACTCTTAATATCAAAAGTTCTTTGTTAGGGATTATATAACTATCCTCAACTGTATTGTCATTCAGTCGTTTATAATTATATACCATTCTACTTTTTCCCCTAACAATTTCACTATATTTCCTTACTATAAAAGCAGGAGTTCTATGTGGACTATAACTATTTCTAATTACTCCTAATCCCAATAATTCTTTAACATGCATGTTGGCCTCTTCTAAATCCTTAGGGTTATAGTTCATAGGCTTATCTTTTTTTATTAACTCAGGATTTATTATTTCTAATTTGCAGAATATTTTATTTTTCTACCAATGTTCTAAGGGATTTTCTCCTATGATCTTTATTTTTTCTAGTTGATTCAACAAGGTATCTATATCTTGTTTTTCACTAACTATTTCTCCTAAATTAAAATTAATTTCATTTGAATATTCCAATTCTAAGAAATCAAAATTTTCAAATGTTTCTATTTAAGGAATTTCTATCTTTTCCTGTGATATTTCTAATGTCTGACTATTGGGTAGCAAATTAAGTTCTCCAAGTTATCTACTTAAAGGTGAGCTAACTATTGTATCGGCCCTTTTAAAAAAGGTTACCTTATTACCTTTTACTATTATTCCACCATGAAGATTTTTGACGAAATTCATGCCTATTATTAATTGATAATTCATGGTTGATACCCATGTTGTTGGTAAATAATATTTTTCACTATTAAATTTAATAGTGCAATCCACCAACCGTTCATCTATTTTCTACTATTTCCTACTGTATCTATCACTATTGAACCTG
Source organism: Voacanga thouarsii (assembly GCA_026120185.1). Lineage (NCBI taxonomy): Eukaryota > Viridiplantae > Streptophyta > Magnoliopsida > Gentianales > Apocynaceae > Voacanga > Voacanga thouarsii. Next base: position 682,125 of record JANUWF010001027.1, read on the forward strand.
TTTCTGATTTTCTCAGATACTTTTCAGGTACTAAATCTCTATGGATGTGACACATAGTAGCGTCAATATCAATTATTCTTGATAATGTGAGTGTATGTTTATCAGGGAATTCTATAATACAGACAGTATTAAGCAAGTTATTTGTTCTATATTTTCCCAAGGCTAAATTTTGCTCATTTTTGCAGGGTTCAAGGATTGTTTCAAAACTGTTTTGTTCCTCAATAACAATTCCCTTTTGTTTACTGTCCTTCCTATCTTTACATATACAATCTCGAAGGCTTTCTTCTAGATTATCTATGTATTTCTGCATTATTCCTATGGTTTTAAGATGTAAAGTTACTTGGGACTTGTAACTTACATCTTAAATTTCTTCTCCTTTTACTTCTATTTCTTTTTTAGAAGACATATCATATCCTAAATATTGACTCATACAAAATCTACAGACTGCTAAATTGCATTTTGTACAATAAGTCCTATGTTTTTCAACTAGGAATTTTAAGCAAATCTCACATCTATCCTTAAATTTTGTGAAATCTTGCCAAGCATGATTACATTGCTTATACCTGCTGAGTTCAAAATTATATCTACTCTTCAAGAAGATAGGGTTGTTGTCTAAGTTCCAATCTTCATTCATGTTTAATAAATCAAGGTCTTCAAAGTCCTTAAATTTATTTAACATATCAGATATACTACAATAACTCATAATATCACTATCATTATGAGCTTCATCACCTTCTAATGATACAATATCATATTCTGGCTCTATGTCTAAAGTTTGGTAGGTGTTTAATATTTCCCTATTTACTTTCTTATTTTTGCATTGATATGCAAAATGTCCTACTTCCCCGCAGCTATAACATTTACATTTTTAGGAGGTTTATGAGTTTTAAACCTTCTAAGTTGATTTTTCATTGGGGGTTTTCCTTTCCTATAATATCTACTTCTCTTTAACTTTCTTGTCTTTTCTAGTTTTCCTGAATCAAAAGACATGGGAGTTATTACCCTTTTGCAGTAATTATAGTTCTTTATCTATTTATCTATTTGATGCTGCATGCATTGTTCTTTCAAATAATTAAAAAGAAATTGAATCCTAGTAGTGATTCCTACTACAGATTGTCTTCCTTCAGATTCAAACCATTTTTCTGCAACTACTTTTCCTAAAGGATTTGAGAGTTTAGCAAAATATTTATTACTTAATTCTAAATCCCAACTTCTTCCAATTTTCATGGCTAATTCTAAATATCTTCTACTAAAGGTATCTATGTTTAGCAGATCCTTGTCTACTTGTAACTGTTCAAGATCTTTCATAGCTTAATCCTACAATTCAGTTTATCCTCTAGAAGGATCATATACCAAGATTATTTGTCTAATCTGACTAGTTACATTCTGAGGATTCTCAACTAATTCTAGTATCCTTTGATAAGATTGTGGATACTTAGTTCTCCAATCTATAAAATAATTTTCATAGGTCCTAAAAGATTTTCTATGAAATTGACTACTTCCTCAGTTGTCATTTGATAAGTATATCTCTGCAATCCATTTAGTGCATCAGCTTCCCATCTATCTATCACATCTTCCCAATTCTGAGGATGAAAAGATGTAATTGTTAATTCACTTCCTAATTTATGTTGAGGTGGTAAGTTATAAATTACTCCTAGGAGTTGTTGGAGTCCTATTTTCTTACTATAGTATGTCTCATAACCTCCTCCTACTATAGGTATAATCCTAGACGGTTCTCTTTTTGGTAATTGGGATGTAGTTGATTGAGGAACATCGTATATTGGTGATACCTCACTAACACCACTTGTTGAACTAGTACTAGGATTCATGTTTACCCACGTTTCTAACTGTGTATTATCTACATGTTTGCTATCTTCTAAATCTACTAGAGGAGTTTCTATTTTATTTACCCATGCTTCAAATTGTGAATTATCAGTATGGATACTAGGTGCTAGATCTATTATTGGTTTAGGGATAAAATCCAATTTTTCATTCTTATGAATCCTTGGATAATCATCTCTAATACCTTGTACTCTCATATACCAATCAGCTTCATCTAATTCTGGTTTTTCTTCAAAATGTTGTCACCAATCATAATCTATGAGTACTGATTCTAAAGTTTCTTCTGGTGAGAAAGTCCTGTAGATTGGAATACCGTATTTATTCATGATGTACTACCTAATTCCCCTGTTCGAGTTTCAATGGTATTATCATCATCAGTGACTAGGTATTTGGCAAAAATTCCTTGGACTACTCTTTCACCCTTTTCTAATGTTATAGGTATAAACCTATTATTCTTAAGAATAATCTTTATTTGGTCCTTATAATCAGAATCTATTATTCCGACTGTATTGGCCAATGAAATTCCTTTTTTTATGGAGTGATGATCTGGGGGTTATCATTAAATGTTCATCTACTTCCATATCTACTGTTATTCCAGTATCTATTTCTAGCTCAGATAATGGATTTATGACTACTGACTGAATTAAGCTAAAATCATATTCTGCACTTCCTATAGTTTGTCTTTTAGGAAGTTTAGCTTCAGGATTAATGATACTAAACTGTCTAGTCATCTGAAGGATCTTCCTCATCTGAATAGATACTTCTTAAATAAAAATCTAATTCTTCTTCTTCTCTTTGTCTAATCTTTTTCTTTATCCAGGCTTTTAAAAGAAGAAAAAGTTCTTTGTTCTTGTGATCTTTATAACTAAGTTTGATTTCTTTGTATAACCTATTAAGGGTATATAAAGAACTCAATTCTAACTGTCCTAAGTTAATTAATGCTTGTGTAACCGTACACTGTGCCATTATTTGGTCTCTACTAAACCATGTATCAGATTCGAAATTATTTAAAGATGAAGTTCCTAGTGTTTTTAACTCAGGTGTATCCATCTTTCTACTCATATTCATATTGTGGATTTCCTGTATCTGCTAAGTCCCTTTTCCACTGTCTATACTCCTTTCTATATATTATTTGTTCATTTTGTGAACACCAGCTGTCTATTAATTTAAATAGGTCCTTATTATCACTTGTTTCTACATAATACATTATCTTTGCCCTAAATTCAGAAATAGATTCTAAATTATTTCTGTCTATTTGACTAAGATGGAACAAGGCTTGTTGGATGTTATTACTATTCTTGTTCTTCATCCTCTTGTTCAGTTCCCATATAATTACTAAACCTACAGCTGATATTGCCATTGATTTCAGTATAATACTGGGCACTAGTTGGGACTATTATTGGCTTGTCCAAGATTCTGCTAATATTCCAGGTATCTCCTAGAAGATCATGGTTCTCTATCTTCTTTCCTGGTAATACTTTTATTAACATCATCATCTTTATCAAGAATTCCTACAGCTCCTTCTAAATACTTTCTGCTTTCTATCAAAGCAGTTCGGTAACCTGGATTATTTATTAGGTCACTCATTATGGATTCCTAAAATCATTTTGCAATGTTTATCTATTGAAGATTATGTCTCCTTTCCATATTCTAAAAGTTATCTTATTTCTAAGATTTCTTTCTTAGTATCTTCTAAGAGTTGTCTACTTTCTACTTTGGGTCTTAGGGTTCCCACTAATTGATTTGTTGATTTAAATCCTCTTTGGTTAGAAGATTTCTAAGCGTCGTAACTTGTAAACTATTCTTTACAAAATCTAAATTAGACTTTAATTATTCTATTTCTAAAACAATTTTATCTCTAAATTCTAAATTCTTTCTTGAAAAATCATTTAAAACCTGGTTTTGTTTTAACTGGTTGTTCAAGACTATAGTTATCAAGTCTACTATCAGGTTAAGTTGACTGTCTAATCCGTGATACAAATGTTCAAAGTTATTTTTTGAAACTGGTCCCCCAAAACTACACCATATTTGATGTTTATCTAAACTTGTCTTTTGGACAAAAGTCCTTTCTGCAAGGTCTAAGTATTCTAACTTCTTTTTCCTTTCCATCTTGTCAATCTATCCTATCTTGAGAGAATAGAAACATGCTTCCTCTATTAATTATCCTAGATGAGTATCATCTATCCTTTTCTGCAAACTACTAGTTAAGTTTCTCCTGAGCTTATCAGTTTTATTTTCTTGGTATATAAGGGCTCACACAATTGGACCTAAATGCTGCCCCTCTCGGGTCTTATGCGAAGCCTCTAGATTCTTTTGCCCTTCCACCAATACTCTCAACTTTACACCACAAGCACAGGTAATAACCGCAGAATTAAGATAATAGTTCATGTAACATAATCTTTATCAGCATGCTTGTTATTCTAACAAAGATAATGAGTACTTGGCAAGAAAAGTAATTATGCCTTATACGTGAGCTTCTGATGGTAAGCCATCGTCTTGAACACAGAGTGTTTTCATGTCTCATGAACGAAGACACTCAATATACTTGGCATTATTTCTCAGCCAACCTACCACCTACTGTGCACCGACCCGGGCCAGGGGGTAAAACCCCCAGCCCAGCACGAGCCGCCCCGACGGGCCGCCCCGCCTGAGAGAGCCATTACCCAACGGCTCTCTCAACTTTTGTTTATTACATTTCAGCCTAAAAAACGGTTGAAATATTTTTTTTTTATATTTTGGTCCCTAACGGTTATATTCTCTATTTTAACCTCCAAAACTCTATAAATACCCCCCAATTCAACCCAAAACTCATCAAACCCTCTCCAATTCTCTCAAACTCTCTCCAATTCTCCATTTTCTCTACAAAAAGTATTAGAATAGAATTTATTTTTGTATTATACTTTTTCAATTCTTCAAGAAAGTCTTCATATTTTGGAAGATTGTTGAATAGTGGAATAGTTGATATAAGAAGTAAAAAGCTCCACAAAGTATTGTTATTCTTGAATCTTGGTCATCAACGAGTTAGTATTTCGTAATCTTACATTCTTATATTTTTTGCTTCATTAATTGTTTATTTGTTTTAGTTATTTGTTTAATTTTTAAGTTAATTTATTTTTTATATTTTTCAATTCTCTTATTTCATTATTTGTTAATACTTTATTTTTTTGAACTTTTATTTGAATTTTGATTGCTTGTTTTTTTTAAGAAATAATGGATCCAAATCAATATCATCATTTTTTTTCATCCCAATCATTTGCACGTTTTGATTTTAATATAGATTCAGCCTTAAATTTAATAAATAATGAAATAGGTAATGAAGATGAAGGTCCTAGTAGGCCTAGTGTTAGTGTTTCACAATCACAACCAACTCCAACAATTAATCCTAACGAATCTAATATAGGTAAGGATGATGTTGAAACAACGGATGTTATAACTAAAGCAAAAACATCTATGATTTGGAATCTTTTTGAAAAAGATAATGATAATGATAGGGCAACATATAAAATTTGTAGGGTGGTATATGCACATAAGAAGGGAGGAGGGATAGGGACATTAGTTAGACATATGAAAATGTCACATAATGATTGGTTAGAAAACCTACTTAAACAACAACAAATACGTACTACATTAGGTCAAATTGTTGGCAACTTTCAATATGATAATAGAAAAAATAGAAATGCATTTGCTAAAATGATTGTTCAAACTAAATTACCTTTTAATTTTGCAGAAAATCTACATTATGAACAATATATGCAAAATAATTATCAACCAGCATGGAAAAGAATTCCTAAAATAATATTAAAAAATGATATAATAAAGATTTATAAAGAAATGAAAAAGTATCTAATTGCTATATTTGATTCTTATAATTGAAAATTTGCTCTTACTTGTGATGGTTAGACTCAAATTACTAATGAATCTTATTTGTGCATTACATGTCATTGGATAGATCATGATTGGTTAGTACAAAAAAGAACTATTTGTTTTAAATTATTTGAATATCCTCATGTAGGTAGTAGTATAACTAGAATGATTATTCAAACATGTCGTGAATATAGGATTTTAAATAAAATTATTTATATTTCTTTAGATAATGCTTCAAATAATGATTTCACCATAGCAATTTTAAAAAATACTATGAATCCTATGTTAGATGGTATTTTATTCCATACTAAGTGTGCTTGTCATATACTTAATTTATGTATTAAAGAAAGATATAAATATATTGATGATATTGTTAATATAATTAGAAATGTTGTTTTATTTATTAAAACCTCCCCAATTAGGCAACAAAATTTTAAGGCATTATGCCGAGAATAAGGTGTATCTTTTAAAAAATTTAGATTAGATTGTAAAACTAAATAGAACTCAAGTTTAGATATGTTTGAAAGTGTTATACATTTTCAAAACCAACTTATTAAATTTTGTAATAGTAATAATTTTCAACCTCCACTAACTGAAACTCATTTTAAAAATTGTACTACACTTTCAACATTTTTATTTACTTTCAGAGAAACTACTGAACTTTTATCGAGATCTTATTATCCCACTACTCATCATATTTGTCCAACACTTGCTAAGGTAGCACATATTTTTGGTGAATATATGTATCATCCCCAATACGGTTATTTTATGAGAAGTATGTTTGAAAAATATAAAAAATATTATGAAGATATTCATATTTTATATTGTATGGCATTGTGTATGAATCCTAGAGTAAAGACGACCAGTTTTCATAATATTATTGAATATTTATATGAAACATTAGATTTTGATGAATCACAAACACTTAAACAATGTATGATAAAAGATATAAAAGATAAAACAGTTAAAGCTTTATCTGACATGTATAATTTGTATGAGTTTGAGTCTTCTTGTTCTAGTTCTCCTAGTTTAAGTAGGTAAGCTTCATCATCTAGTAGTCACTTTCAACCTCCACAAAAATCTACCTCTTTAATTTCATCAGTATTTAATCCATGATGTATTATGAAACGTAAAAAAAAGATCGACTACCACTTACAACGAAATGGCAATTTATGAGATGCAGCCCTTGATAGAAAATGAAGATCAACATTTTGATATTTGTGGTTGGTGGAAGACTCATGTAAGTCAATACCCCATTTTAACTAAAATGACACGTGATCTTTTGGCACTACCAGTCTCTACAGTGCCATTGGAAAGCGTCTTCAGTAAGAGCGTTCGAACAATCGATAAAAGAAGATCTCAATTGACTCCTCAAACTTTGGAGATGTTAATGTATTGTAGTAGTTGGTTTGCAGTCGAAGATAGGACGGCTAATTCGCGGATTATTGATGATGACTCAAATGATGAATGGGGTGAATCAAATAGTTAGTTTAGTATTCTTGTAATTATGAATTTAGGATAAGTAATATTATATATTTAATTTTATTTTTAGGATATTTATTATATTTTAATTTTTAATCATTGTAATATTTTTAAGAGGTTTAGCCATTAAGTCCCCATCTTATGTAATTTTTATTTTATTAATTAATAAAACATGTAGGGGTCAAAGTCAAACCCCCCACCATTTCAATATGGCTTTTTTATAATTTTAAAAAATTGTGTTAAGTAGGAGGAAAAAAAAAAGAATAAGCATACGGACCGACCCGCGGGCCTCGTGGGTCAAGGTCCCGATCCGGTCCGATCTTTGGGCTTCTGGCCCAAGGACCGACCCAAATTGGTCCATCTCTCTCTGGGACCGGCCCGCACATCATGCGGGTCTTTGGGCTCGGCTAGGCATGACCCGAAACCGTACAGGCCGACCCAATAGCCATTTCTAATCAGAAGTCTTGGGGTGTATTCTATACTAGTATGATCTTGAGTTCTTTATTGGGCCATTAAGATTGCTAATGTAGCCCATGTATACAAGTCCATTAAGTACAGATTTGTGCGATAAAAGGCATTGCATAGCCCAGCATCTTTCCACGAGAATAAGCCAAAAACTTGGGTCACTTTATTGGCGGTAACAGCCATTGGGCCAAAACAAATGAACTCGTCCGGCCCAATGGCTAACTGAAATCGTCTTCCGAAAGTTCCAACATTTCGCGGTATGTGATTATCTCGTCACTGCTCAGTAGCTCTGGGTGAGTGAGCGGACGAGCGAGTCGGTTCCGAGTTCCGACCCAGTTGATAGTGAATCAGTTGCAGAGAAGCTCGATTAGAGTCAAAATGTTTCTCCGAAGGGTGGCTCGTCCGTTGATGATGATGGCGAAAGTGAAGGAGACAACAGGCATCGTAGGGCTAGATGTGGTGCCAAATGCCAGGGAGGTTTTAATCAATTTGTATAACAAAACCCTAGTTGAGATCAAGGGGGTTCCCGAGGACGAAGGATATCGAAAGGCTGTAGAGAGCTTCACGCACCACCGCCTCAAGGTCTGCCAAGAGGAAAAGGACTGGGAGATGATCGAGAAGCGCATTGGCTGCGGCCAAGTTGAAGAGCTCATCGAGGAGGCTCAGGACGAGCTTAAGCTCATTGGCCACATGATCGGTTCGTACATTGCATACATTTCACATTTTATTATTTTCTTTTCTTTCTCTTTGTTTAACCCCAGTTTAGTAAAATTGTTTGTTTACAAATATCATTTCTGTGATAATGAGGAGTGTACATCTGAATTATTGATAATTTGATTTTTGGAATATTGATTTATTAAAAATAAATGCCACGGGTTTTAGGAATTTTGTCACCTGCTGCTGCTTCTTCTGGTCTATTTAATCCCCGAATTGTGTTGATGGTAGTGAAAGTGATGAGTTAACTGGTTTTGTTTTTTATCTCTGAAATTTTTTACAGGCTGCAGAACTGGTAAAAATGAAAAGAGAATGTTGAAACTGAAAGAAAAATCTTTGTTCAAGAACAGTTCTCTTCATCTCTTATATTGGAAATGCTTTCTGGATTTAAAAAAGAAAAAGAAAAAGCAGGACAGTTCTATTTCTAGCATTCTTTAAGGTCATTTAGACTCATTGTGAGCTGAAGATGCAGGCTTTAATTGTAGAAAGAATGTTAGTAGCTCCAAAGATTTTGAGGAAGTCCTACAGGGGATGGTCATTGTGAAAGTGGAAGTAGTGTTGTTAAGATATCCTGTCTGGTATGGTATGTAATTTGAACTAGATTTTCATGTTGCCCTAAGATATCTTAGCTTAAGATGAAAACGAAACTCGAAGAATTAAGCAAAAAGGAACATAGAGCTGTGGGTACTTGCAGGGATTGAAGACTAACAGTAAATTGATTTTTTAAAGATACTTCTCAAATGCTTACTAAAGGAAAAAAATGGCACCGAGTTATCACTGAGCTTATCAAGTGAAGTGAAATCAAAGCAAGAGGTCTCCTGCAGTCTTGCATTGTCAAGCTTTTATGGCAGTTGTGCAGACCTCATTGTGGACAGTCTTTCTCAGTGGTTGATCTCAGTTTATTCTCCTGAATTATCATCTCTAATTCACAGATGTCCTCTCCAGTATCCTGGGCCAACAAATATAGGTGATTGAAAGCATTTTATTCATCTAGTTGTCACAGTGGTCATGCTCTAATTGACTGCTGAAACTAGATGATATGAAGGTTCTTTATTACATGCCTTCCATTTTCAAATTGATGGTTCACATTTCTATTTTGGCTTGTCCGAAAATGAATGTTCATTTTTCTAAAGTTGTCATGCTTTTTATAAATCTGACCGGTAGCCTTATTTAACATACGAGAATGGATGTGAATTCATTACCATGCCATGAGTTTCGTAAAAACCCATTAAGGTTATGGTGGAAGAATGAATATGTAAATGGCTTTCTTAAAATTTTGTGATAAATCTAGCGTACTTTTTCTAAATCTGAGTGGTAGCCTCATTTAAAATATGAGAATGGATGTGAATTCATTACCATACCATGAGTTTTGTAAAAACCCATTAAGGGTATGGTGGAAGAATGAATATGTAAAAGGCTTTCTTAAATTTTTGTGCTAAATCAATGTGAACATTTACTTTGGTATGGAGTAATCAACTGGGGGTTTTTTCCAATACACTAATTATTTACCTCCAAATATAAGTTTCTCCTAGATATCCACATTTTCTGGAAATTGGTACTGCCTACTATTGAAGAGCTCTGGAAATTCAATTCTTAAAGTTTTGAAACTTGATGTCTTTTCAAATGCAGAGTGGCAACCATGGGGCATCCCTGATGACTATGAATGTGAAGTTATTGAAAATGATGCTCCAGTTCCCAAGCACATACCCCTTCATCGACCTGGGCCTCTTCCGGAGGAATTTTATAAGACTTTGGAGGCTGTTTCAACCAACACATTGGAAGATGCTGTTTCACGCTCAAAAGAGGATAAGCCTGCTATTGAGTCTGGTGATCAGCAGTCAAAGTAGTGTATTTTCAGCATCTTTTTTCTTATAGAGCCATACCAAGTTTATCTAACGGGTGCTTTATGCTCTCTTATTTATGTTATTTCATGCTACTCCTCTTTACTGGACAGAGCGGAGTTTGATTTGTGGGACTATAGCTCAAATTGTTAAATAATAATCACAAATTTGATGGCTTTTGCCTGATTTTAGTTCCAGTTTCCTAGCACTTCAATTGTTGTTAACTATGCATATTGGGCAGCTGATATCCCAACCACCTTGAATTGCCAAGCTGCATCATGTTTGATGATTTTAATCATAATCTGCATAGTTAACCTGTAGTTGTGCAATTATTTTGTTTGTCCTTTTTTTCCTTTTTTTTTGGGGGGTGGGGGGGTGATAGTACTTAGAGGAGAGATTTTGTATATTCACAAGTTGGGTGATTTCTGTATGGTAGATTTTTTACCTTTCCTTTTCATATGTACTCTTCGAAGGTAAGTTTCAGCATTATGTTGAATTGCTTTCATTTGGACAAAAAAATTTCTCCTGATTAGATGTTCTGATTGTAGAGACAAATACCTGCAGTTCCTGTACGTACTTTTGCCATAATCTTGTGTTCTACCCTTGCCTGCCATGGTATGAGGAGTTGTTTATTTGTCTCTGGTCATATTTATTTGTTGCTAAGAAATTTAGTTGGTCATCATGGTTCACATTTTTCTGGCATCTAGAATTCATTCTCCTTGCTCCCCTGTTCAACCAAACAAACATTCCACTACATTCCCCTGCATAGGTTTAGTTGTTGTTGTTGCTATATATTCTTAACAAATGAATTTTAGTTTATTTTGAACGTTTTCAGAAGAATATTCCGAATGGGAGCGTTGTCCTCACAGCCTCCCTTCCAAGCACTTGTACTCTTCTCAGTTGTCCCTGCTTCCCTCTGTTGTCTGAGGTGTTCTCAAGTTTGTGAAATAGGGGGCAAATTTCACATCAATCAGATATGCTTCCGAGACATGCTTTAGTTCCATTTGCAATTGACTTCGATAGCGTGTTTACTAACGGCTGGTTAATCAAATTGATCGAACCAACTCAATTCAAATTGAATTTTGATTTTTTGGTTTGATTTGGGTCGAGTTAAGAAAATTATAAATCGATAATTTGGTTCGACTTTTTAAAATTATATAACTTAATCCAATTTGAACTCACATATATTAATTAAATTTATTTTAATTTTAAAATAAAATTATAAAAGAGAAATCTTATGTTGGTGGTTATTTTGTCGTTCTTTTTTTTCTAATTTTTTTTATTATCTCAGTAGCTCCATTCCTCTTTATTTCTTCTTCTTGAGTTTCGACACTCGACAGTGTCACTCTCCATCATCACTTACACCACCATTTCTTTAAATTTAGGGAAGATCATCGGTTTGTAGTCATTACAGCTTGGAGATAGAAGTAGTACTAGTATTTTCTAACTTCAATTCATGGTCATAGACTCAGGTATTTTCTGACTGTTGTAGATAATTTTACAGTATATACTTGGATTTTTATATTTTTTATAATATATTTTGCAGGTATATTGAAAAGTTTGAAGTTTAACATATAGTGGAAATTGGAAAAGAATATGAAATTAATATGTGCTATTTATTTAGTTTATTAGCAAAGTATTTTATGTATTTAACTTTATTTTGTGTTATTGATATTAAGTAATGTTTTGATATTGTATGGACTTATGAATTTAACTTTGATTAATTTGTATTATTAAGAAATGATTACTTTTTGTAATATTTAATTAATATTTTTACATGTAATATTTTATCAAATATTATAGAGTAGTTTATTTACATAATAAATTATGTACAAACCAATTGAACCAAACTGAACTAATCCAAATTGATGATTTGAAATTTTAAATAGTTTAGTTTGGGTTCAAAATTTTCAAACCGAAATATTTGAGTTGTGTTAAAAAATAGATAAAATCAAACCAATCCAACCCATGAACAATTCTATTCATTAGTGTAAGCCATTTTATCCTTAGAAATACTTTTTGAATCTTAAATCGTTGTCTCCGATCAAAACTTGTATATGCTTGTCATCGGTCCATGAATAGAAGGACCAAATAGTCTCAAGTCAAATGGTGTATCTAAATTTAACCACTTATTTTTCCTCCACATTTGCAACAGGCGCTTGGTAATAAGGAATTCCTCAACTCTCTGGCAGAAGGGAAGAGGGAGGAATGGAGGATGACAATCAAGTAGTTGATTGTGGGTATTGACTATTGAGGAGCGGGTGTCATCCTTTTGTCCCTCTCTAGTTTCGTTAATAGCCAGGTCTATATTCACATATCTAAGTCTGTGAGCACGAGTATGAAATTTAGTGAGGTCTATATTCGCATATCTGAGTCTGTAAATATAGGGTATGACATTTAGTATCAAATTAGGTAATCAACTTTTGATGTGGGATCTAAGTATTATACTATACACAGTAAGAGTCACATTTAAAATCTCACGTCATCTGGTTAGTTTTAGATTAAGTCTCTAACTTTAGTTCTAAATGAAAACGCTTGGACTTAAAAAAATGAGTAATTGTAACATTTCAATTCTACATGAAATTATGATGAAAAGTGTAAAGTATATATAAGAATAGATTTAAATATTTATTGCAAACGTGATATATCTATTTTAACTCAACGAAAATAGCGGCCAACTAATAGACTGTAAGCGTTGTCAGGCACTGGCCAGAATATGACAAGTTCTCTCCATTGATGAGAAACACCAAAGAGAGGAATGTATATGTAGCGTATGAAATGTAGAGCAGCCCTTGAAACAAGTAAAGAAAGAGAGGTAAGCTTTGGAATGCCTCTAAAGCGTTGGTAAGACAGGTAAGCTTTCGAATGTCTTCAGGGAAAATTAGAACTCAAGAGGCTCCATTTGAATATGAGCCGAAATTTTGCACAAGGTGTAAAAAAATTAGCCATCAAACAGAAGGATGTGAGGGGGACGAGGCTCATAATAGACAAAATAAATAAATAAATAAATCATCTTTCGGTGGTGACTTGGGTTTTAAGCAGGCTAGGAGCAATAATAGGAGGCAAATTGGTAAACAAATTTATGCTCCAAAAATGCCGACAATGAGGGACACTAAGCCTACTGAAGACCCTCTACAGGATGTTAATTTGAAGGAAGGGGACATTGTGCCGAAGGCAGAGGTAATTGTGGAACCTCAGTGTTCTAAACATTGCCAGAAAGGAAATAATAAAATGGATAGTGGAGCTGCTAACCTTGAACCTACTGCAGCTGATTTGGAGATGGTAGAGCAAATTGTGGATAATCTGAATACTTCAAAAAGGCATTCTAGGTCTAGGAGCAAATCTAGGGGTAGACGTACAAGCAAAACCCCTACTAGGAAAGGAACTGAGGACAATGACAATGACAAGGAAAAACCTTGCCCTAGTCGTAAATGTCGGAAAAGCAAATGTACAAGCTACTAGATTTGCAAAAAATGGGGATAGAAAACAAAAGGACAACAAATTAGACAAGATTGGGGCAGCCAAGGCTCCATCGCATCAAATATGAGAGTTGCAACATGGAACATCCCAGGATTTGGTAACACCCTCAAACAACACTGTGTCAGAGACTTTCTACAACGACACTTTGTTGATATTTTTGGACTTTTTGAGACTAAATTGGATGTTGTGAAGTTGGAAAAGGTGCTGAGATGGAAATTTCCTAACTTTCCGAGATTTTGTCATAACTTTAATTCACAAGAAGGTAGAATGATTGTGGTGATGTGGAACAAAAGCAAGGTGCAATTGGAACTAGTAGAGGAAACGAGGTAGACCATTACCTGCCTTTTTCACTAATAAGATTACACATATAAATTTATTCATCTCTTTTGTTTATGCAGCAAACACTACAGTGGGAAGGAGACCTCAATGGGCTACCCTCAACGAAATGGCGAACAGGATAAACTCTATTTGGCTCTTACTCAGAGATTTCAACACTTACAAGAAACCAAAGGAAAAGCTAAATGGCCAGCCACTCCCCCCTTATGATTGAAATATTTCAGTGATTGTTGTAGGAAATGCGATATTGCTGACCTTCATTTTTTTGGGAACTTCTACATATGGACAAACAATATGGTATGGTCAAAGTTGAATAGAGTGATGGGAAACAAGCATTAGTTTCAATCTAACCTCTCGGCGACTACTGAAGTCTTTCCCATTAGATGCATTTTTTACCACTCTCCTATGTTATGGACTATGAATGATGCAGTATCAAGGAAACAGAAACCGTTTAAGTTCCACAACATATGGGCCGAAAACAATAGATTCTCTGAGATTGTGGAAAATCAATGGAAAGTGGTTATTTATAGCACTATGTAGTTCAGGGTGTGTAAAAGGCTGAAACTAATGAATAAGGCTTTAAGCAATTAAATTCCCAAGAGTAAAATTGATATGATCTTGGGAGGGTGATTTTCTATGGAATTTGGTAGCTCAATTCATCAAGCAAAACAAGAACAAGTAAAGGAAATAACATAGGGCACAATTGGAAGAAACTGGTACCCAAGCTAAGGCCTAACCCAAAACCTAGAACCCTAGGATGAATCAACACTTAGAACCCTTTAGATTCAATGGATTAGTTCTTCCAATTCAATACTCACAACCCTTAACTTACAAGAGATTATAAACTAATGAGAAGTAATGAACTAGGTAATCAATTGTTAGAAATAAGAACCTTGATTTGATTGGGAAAAGCAAGACCCAACTAAGAGCTAATAATTAATCTATCATTGTTGGAGTTTAGAGATCCATTCTAAGGGTAGAATTAGAATCCTAAGAGTTAGTCTTTGTTTTTAAGGAAGAAGCTAAAGAGGAAGCTCCTCACAAGAGAGTTTGATCTCTCAAAATCTGATTTCTTGAATGCAAAAGTTGTTTACAATGAAATAAAACTATGTATATATAGGCATCTTCTAACCTATTCTAATTTAGATTAAATCTCAGCCTTTGGATGCCCTTTTAGTAGCCTAAAACAAGCTAAAAACATATAAAAGTCACAGGAATTAAAAATAGAAGTCAGTTAAGCTATTACATAAGAAAAATTTGCAAAAAATCAAATGTCTAACATTTCTCCGGCACTGCTATCACTACAAGAAAAAAGAGCTTTGCTAACATATTTTTAATGACACTTTTTATAAAGCGTAATAATATAATACTTATAATGACATTAGATTTTTTAGTGTTATTATATAGAACCAATACGACGTAGTTTTGTTAGTTTCATTTAAAATGATATATTGTTATGACACAATTTTGTGTCAAGAAAAAATATTGGAGTTTTCCTGACACTTTAGGACTATAAAGAAAGAAAAGGCACGCATAGACACTTTCCTTAAAAAAAATTGCGCTAGTTGTTCCCTTATTTTGACTAGCCTCTATTTGTGTTTTCAAAGCAGCCGTTCAAAGCAACCAAACAACAATGGCGGACAAAAATATTTTTCCTTCAAATCATTAACAGAAATCGGATGATTTGGAGTGCGAGTTGCATCTTCTTTAGCCCAAATTCCTCTATGCCGCACTGTGGTTGCATTTGAGGGTAAAACCCTTATTTTTCTGTCCATCTCTGTGTTTGCCATTGCACAACCGTTGACTCTGCTATTGTGTGAAGGGTTGTTTAGCATTGTTGACAGGTATCGTCGATTGCGGTCTTTACGCCTCTCTTTAGACTGGTAAGTATTTAGATATTGATATGCATTGGAAAAATAGATTCAAATAGTATACATTTTGTTTTGGATGTTGCTATTGAACTGTTTCTGTATTGTCTTCAAGTTGAATTGTAAGTATACATAAATACATTTCTATGTATATGCGAGTTTACTTTTCTATGGTTGAGTAGGTTTTCCTCTAAAATTCAAAGATTTGAATTTAGGCCAGATGAATAGCCTTCAGTGAAGAGTTCTTGCGGTTGAGTTAGCTCTGAAATTAATATTTTGGGCATTTGTTGATTTACATTGAGTCAATAATTTTGCTTTGATAGGTATTTCTTTTGATATTCTTTATGTTTTTTGAGATTTTATTGTTCTGAAATTTTGTGTCTCTTTTGTGTATAATGCTACGCAAAAATGTGACTTCTTTGATTATTTGTTAGTTATTTAAAATCAATTAATAATTCTTGAATAAATGGCTTATGAGAAAATCACTGAGAAAACGAAGCTCTTTGGGTTCTTTGTTTTTCCATTGTTGCTACTAATTGACCACCATGTTGCACATTAAACTACAACAAAAGTGTGCCCATATAGCTCAGATAGACAAAGAGAGACAAGAAAACTAAACAGAAGCAATTGATAGTGAAAGAATCATATAATGCTCTAAAGAAACAGATAGAAGACTTACAGTGTTAGAGAAATAGTCGGCCGTAAAATTATTAATTTCCATACATGTGTTGCTGCAAATGTTATCTTTGATATGGAAAAATTAGTATTTCTTTCAAATTAAAGATTCAAGAAGCAAATTAGTAAGATATCTACCTTAATACTTGAAGGAGTTCCTTATTCTCCACTAGTTTTTTAGAATAGACAGATATGCATTTTTTTTATGGCCTAATAAGAAAGTGCACCATCTTTGAATGAGTGAAAGAAGGGTAAATTTATTGATAACCATCCTCCTCTCTCTTTCATAGATTAAACAA
This sequence comes from Voacanga thouarsii, assembly GCA_026120185.1. Classification (NCBI taxonomy): domain Eukaryota; kingdom Viridiplantae; phylum Streptophyta; class Magnoliopsida; order Gentianales; family Apocynaceae; genus Voacanga; species Voacanga thouarsii. The sequence goes on from JANUWF010001027.1 coordinate 698,991, forward strand.
TTTAGTTTCTATAGCAATGAGTAAGGATGCGATAGCTACAACAAAATGGGCCATGCATACATATCATATTTAGATGATATGTTCTGGAGAAGTACTTCTCCAAATAACTAAAACCCACCGGTTCTGATATCTATTCTATTATTGCTGCCAGATGAATTTTACTGGAATTTGGGCAAAGACAATGGAGGGACAGATAATATTAGTTTGCTAGAAAAAAGTGGAAGTTTTGGGGCAACTCTTGCTTCCAGTTTTTGTTCTTTTTCTTTTTCTTTTTCTTTCTTTTTTTTTTTTTTTGGTCCACCACTCATTTATAAAAATTTTGAGGAAAGTTGGAGAATTCTCATTTTAATTATTGCACATTTCTTTGACAAAATAAATTGGAATATTTTCTTTAAAAGATATAGAAGCTTTGTGAATAGAATTTCACAATGGAAAGCCTCCACAAATCTTTCCCCAACATTGCTTCTTCTTTACCTAAGAAGGAAATGCTTGTCTTCTACTAAAATCTACAAGGAGAAAATAGACATTTAGACCACTTAACCAACTCCCCTCTTCATATACTTTTATTATTATTATTTTTTGATAGAACTCTTTCTATTATTTGTAAGAATAGATGTGTATATCAATTTGTTATTTTTATTGACCGATCAATATTGTTTTTATTTATTTAGTTCACATATATCATTAAAAATCTTGAAAAATTAAATGACTAGTGGAGACATATATCATTATTTTGACCTAGGCTATTTTAATTAAATTGATTTTTATTAATTAAACTATAGTGTATTAAAAGCATGAAAATTTTTCATTTTTGCCCTCTTTCTAGCTGCCATCTTGGAGAGAGAAACTTGTGATTATTCATATTCTGGATGAGTATGTAACTTGTGATCAATCCATCTCTTTTATAAGATGCTTATTATGTTGAGCTCAAAATTTGCAAAGATATCATCAATTTGGTTTTCCATTTTTTAACTTTCCTACTAGTGTGGATCTCTCTATACTATGGGATAAAATCAAAATAATTAACAAGTTTCGAACAAAAAATTTCAAATTAGAAAGTTCACACACCATTTAACATATTAGAATTTTCTTTTTATATATTGTAAAAGGTATTGCAACCTGTTTTTTTTTATTTTTTTTTATAGGGATTTCTCCACTTGTATTCTAACATGATTCTAACATAGGTAAATTATCTTCCATTTGTTGTTGCTAATTGAGTTGGATAATTAGTTTCAAAAGTATGGATAAGGGTTGGATGAAACTTCCAAGGAATTGCATTGAATATGAAAATGGAGTTGAAAGGTTTTTAAACTTTGCAATGAACAACGCAAGTTTAAATGGAATGATATTAGGTCCTTATTTGAAATGTGAAAATGGAGTAATGAGAACAAAAGTTGAGGCTAAGGAGCATTTGATTGTTATGGGGTTTATTAAGGGATTTACACATTGGATAGCACATGGAGAACTCTTTACGCCTAGTTTAAGTACATCACACTCAGAACCTATATCAAATAATATAACATCTATGTCTGATGACATGGAAGCAATGCTGCATGATGTTTTTAGAGTCCTACCTTATAGAAATATAGATGAAGAAATTAATTCGACATCCCCAGATGTTGAAAAATTTTACAAACTGATTAATGACACTCAACAAGATTTGTATCTAGGTTGTAGGAAATTCTCTAAACTTACCTTTATCATTCGGTTACTTCATCTTTAGTGCACAGGGAAGTGGTCTAACAAGCATTTTGATATGCTACTCGATTTGCTGAGAGAAGCATTGCCTGAGGGTATTGAACTTCCTAAATCTTTTTATGAAATTGAAAAATTGATGAAGCAATTGGACTTAGGTTATCAAAAAATATATGCTTGGCCTAATGATTGTACATTGTATTGGGGGAATAAAGAAGGACGGAAGGATTGTAAAATGTGTAAAGAGTCTAAGTGGATCATTTCTAAAAATGACCCAAGGGGTGAGAAGAGAAATATTGCAAAGAAAGTTTTGTGGCACTTTCCTTTGAAACCTTGACTACAACGTCTATTTATGTCAGCCAAGACTTTGACTTTTATGAGATGGCATGCAGAAGGGGGCACAGATGATGGTCGTATAAGGCATCCTATTGATTCACCTGCTTAGAAAGCTTTTGACTTTATAAATACAGATTTTGTAAAAGATTCATATAATGTGAGGTTGGGATTAGCATCCAATGATTTTAATCCATTTAAAAATATGAATATTGCTCATAGGACTTGACCTGTGATACTTATGCCTTACAATTTATCTCCTTAGATGTGTATGAAGCAACTATATTTCATATTGTCATTATTGATACCTGGTCCATCTGCTCCTGGTAATAATATTGATATTTATTTACAACTTTCTAATTGTTGAATTGAAAGAGTTATGGGCATGTCTAATATTTCTATTGATCACTTGTTGTTTAGTTGTTATTTCTATGTGCTGGAATCTACATGGCTTTGGCATAAATGTAGCATATGATTCTACCAACGCATTCGATGTCTATTGTGTAATCTTTTGGCTTTTTTGAGTGTTATATAGCATTTTTTAGCATCTAAGTCTAGTCTCCTTTATTTTGTGAGCATTAACTATTTGGTTTGTTTAACTAATTCACTTTTAACTGAATAAAATATATGTTGTAGGTTCATACTTATGTTTTACTTTTAAGCATATTGGATACATCTAAAATAGTTGCAAAAGGCTTTATTGAAAGTTTGGACCCATCCTACGATGTTGGGGATGTACTGCTGAGTGATGAATGGTGTGAAGTAATGGTTTTGGTTCCATTTCATCGTGACGAGAAATTGATGAGACTATTAGATCTTATTCAAACTATTGGAGATTCCATTGGATTAGGTATTACTTGGCCACGATACTTAGTAATTCTCTAATCACTTACGTTTTTAATTAATTTAATATTTTTTTCTTCTTAGAAGGTTTTATAATATTGTTACTAAATTCATTCTATATTATAGTAATCTTGTAGGTGAAGATTTGCGAAGAAGATTAAATATATATTTCAGTATCAAAGCCATTTGGGATTGGGACAAGATTAATGATACTATGTTTTTTTGAAGGCCTAATGCTTGGCTTTATGCTTGTGTTTAAATACTTAATACTCAATTTTTAACAACTTTTGAATGTTATGAAATTTATAGGCTTTCTCTTTAATATGGGCTACTTTTGATTGTTTTGACTTTTAATGATATATATTTAACAATTGTGCTATGTGTGTGTGTGTGTACACACAACAAGGGAAAAAAACCTACTTTTTGGGTAAATTTTAATTTATTATTATGATTTTTTGTGAGATATTTAACCTATTTTTCTGATGACAAATCTATTGTGAAGCTAATTTTTGTCATATTTTCAAACGTTTCATGACGGTAGAAATCGTCATCCAAACATTCTATTGTGATATATATTTTTGTCATATTTTTCAACGTTTCATGACACTAAAATCCGTCATTCAAATAGTCTATTGTGACACTTCTTTTTGTCATATTTTCGAACTTTTCACGACAACAAAAAAAGTCATCGAAAAAGTCAATTGTAACAAACTTTGTGTGACATATTTGCCAACATTTTATAACCACAAATTCCGTCATCCAAACATCCTATGGTGACAAAGAATGGTGTCATATTAACATACTTTTACTGACGGCCAAATGTGTCACCGAACCCACCCTATTGTAACCAAAAGCTTGGTCATAATAACAGGTGTTTACTGACACAATTTTCTGTCACTTAAATTCACCTATTATGATGCTTTTCTCTATCACAATATCCAATCTATGATGACGCTACATAGCGTCATCGAATCTATTGTGACGGCCGTATGCAAACGCCCTTTGAAAGTGTCAGCACCACAATAGCATCACTATAGCTATCTTTACTGACACTTTTTAGCATCAGTATAGCCCTTTTTTCTAGTAGTGTACATAGCCTCATCCGGTACTAGTTTCAAGCCTATATTCAAAATTGTGTCGTCCAGTGCTGAGCCGACTTCGGTTTAGATGCTCAGCCAGTGCGAGTTCTATTCTGTCTTAAAAAACCCACCTCTATTCAGTGAACATCTGACGCTTGTTCAAGCATGCCAGTCGGCGCTAGTTCTCTTTTGTTTTACCTCCCCTGTTTGCGAAGCCAGCTTCCTTGGCTTGATTTTTTGTCTTCTTTTGATCCCTTGACTTGTATGGACATCTAAACATGCTTCTTAAAACTCTCAATTGATGAATAAGAGTCTTCTAAACTCAATTGGGTCTTCTCGTAGCCTTGGAGCCCTTTTTGAATCTATATCATTCTTATTCTTGCCATAGGTTCTTGAAGGTTTGGTTGATTGGCCTTCTTGACTCTCTATCTGGTTTGATCACCTTTCAACTTCTTTAGGAATCCAGTTCTTCACAATCCACATAACCTTTGGCTTGGAAGCTTTGTTTGTTTGGAATCTCTATTGATCACCCTTGGTTCTTGGTTTGTTGCATTAGATGGCTTGTCGTTCTTCTTATAATCTCTTAAACATTAGCTTTATCCAAAGAGCAATGAGTTGAGGCTTAACCATTCTTCCCCCTTCTTTGGATTGAACTTTGTGCTCGCTGTGATTCCTATCAAGCACTCACACATCTTTGATCAGGTAAAGGTAGCAAAGGATAGCTTTATAAAGTTGCAAGAAAAACTAATAGCTACGCCCCATGATGAACAACTTAGGATGGAAGTCAAGGACGCTCGATAGCTGGGAATCTAGCAGATGTGGAGCTTATATTTTTTCAACAGCTTGCCAAGACCAAGCACATTGCAAATGCAAATCAGTGCACCAAGTACTTCCACAGGTTGGTGAAAAGAAATGCCAAAAGGAATTTTATTACTATGGTAACAAAATCTGATGAATGAAATTCAATGTCTGCAGGAAGTTGTAATGGAGTTTGTGACATACTATAAGGGCATTCTTGGGAACAAAAGTAGCTATAAAAAACTCAACCAACATATCATTAGGGTAGGCAACATGATTTCGGTAGAGCATATGGCTAGTCTAGAAAAAGATATCTTAGCAGAAGAAATTAGTGAAGGTATAGGAAGAGGAAAAACACAGGGCACGCAGCGGAGGCGAACATAAAAAAAACTGGAAAAACACAAGAATAGAGATTCCAGGGCCGGAGCCGGTTGCGCCCTGTCCAAATCCCGAGATTTTAAAATTTTTACCTCTCCTTCTAGTTCTCAAAGGTGGCTAGACCGGAACGTGCGCAACTGAGGTAGGTGTGTTGGTAGAAGCATTTAATGCGATTCCTGTAAGCTTCCTTCTCCGCCTTTGCATGTATGTGAATGCCGAACTCTCGGTCTTCCAGTATATGGCCTGCCTAACTACCGTTTGGTGAACAACTAACAGGCTAGGGAATTTTCTAGAGAGAGAAAGAGAGACGCCTGGCCTTTTCCATAGAGAAGAAGTCGTCTCTTAGATTATGTGTTCTGTAACAACGACGTTATTTTCAATCATCCTGTTTAACCTAAATAAAATCCTAGGTTAAATTAGACTGGGCCATTGGACTCTTAATTTAACCTTTTGGGTTTAATTAATTATTCTAATTAAAACCAACTTAATGGCCTAACAAATAATTAATTTTTTTTGCCCTAATAAACCAGTCCAATTAAATAAGTCTAAATCAGTTTAGTCCCAAGTTAATCCCTAATTATTCAAACTGGGCCAAAGCTTTGAATAATTAATTAACCCACTAAACTAATTTAATTAATTATCTCTCTCCATGGACCTTTATTTTATTCTAACACAATAATTAAATCAGGCTACTTAAATAAAATAAATTCTATTTAATTTAATTTAATTCCTTAGCCCGTATTTAATTAGGACTCACGGTCTATACTGGGGACCAAAAGACACACCGCATTGACTACTAAAATGACCAAAATACCCTTATCATATAAATAGCTGTATTTTACGTTTTAAATATTTTCTAATATCACCATAAGGAAATATCGACCCCAAGGACAATGCTGCGTTAGCAAAGTCTCCGACCTACAGGTGTAATAACTAAAATACTCATCGATACATCGCCATACATTCAAAGAGGAAGAAGTGTATTAACACATCTCTAAATGACATCTACCATCCTTATGCCTCTAATCTAAGGATCTACGACTTCTTGGATTGTTTCCGCTTCCCAATGGAGCTACCCTAAAGCAAATATCCAAGTCATGTTTCCCAGGGCCCTAGATATTTAGATCATTCAGACAACTATAAGGGGCGATATAGTATAGAAACTATATTGTATAAGTCTGTCTTAACTAACTAGTCACACATACCCAACATGCAAGTATATTGGCCCTACGATAGAACCTCAACTATAGCATATTAAAGTATATGTTTCCAGCTTCGTCAGACCACCAACTCATACTCAAATTAGCGGTAGTAGTCTAGATTTTTACCATATAATACTTTTAGAAACCACTATTACAGGTCATATTCTACGTATTCGAAATACGTTTATGTCATGACGTGAGTGGACTACTCACTGGCTAAAGGTAAGCCATTCCCCATTTAGAATTCACAACATAATAACCTAGACATGATGAGATTCCCATTCTCAACAATCGGTTAAGAACAAAAGTTTATGTGTTAAGTAACCCATGATCCATACCTTACTGTGAAAGACCTCTATTCACATAGACCACTTACTTAAACAAAATGGGTTTTTTCTAAAAAGACCTCTATGCACAAATAAAATTGTAAACTCACAAACAATTTCTGAAAATAAATTCTTTTATTAAAACATTTGATTTTTTACATCAGAAACCTAGTCTAAGAGGACATACATCCCAACAATTAGAGGTGCACTATGGGACATTAGAGACAAAAAGACACTTGGCCAGAGCAGTTTTAATGATTTATTCTACAAAAGCATGTCACTAGGTTAGATATCACGACTGCCTGTTTGGAATTCTTTGAGACTAGAAGGATGTTGAAATAGGTTAACCATATTGCACTAACATTGATTCCGAAATTAGACCATGTAAATGTTGCGGAAGATTATCACCTTATTGCTTGCTATAATGTTTTCTATAAATTCATCTTGAATGTTTTGGCAAACCGGCTAAAGACTGTGTTGGGAGACATTGTGGATGAGGCACAGATAGTGTTTATAAAAGATAGACAAATGGCGGAGAATATCTTGCTAGTATAGGAACTACTCAAAGGATATTTATAGAAAAGTATCTCTCGTAGATGCACCATCAAGATAGATCTCTGCAAGGCCTATGACAACATAGATTGGGACTTCATTATGGACATGCCACACAGTCTTGGCTTCCACCATTGCTTTGTTCAATGGATTCATTAGTGCATATTAGGGCTGTTCAAGAAAAAAAAAACCGAACCAACCCAACTCAAAACGAATTTTGATTTTTTGGATTGGTTTGGATTAAGAAAATTATAAATTGATAATTTGGTTTGATTTTTTAAAATTCGATAACCCAACTCAACCCGAATCGATATATATAAATTAAATTTATTTTAATTTTAAAACATAAAAAAAAATATGAATGAGGAAACCCTACTGTGCCAACTATCTACTATCCTAATTTCTCTCCACTATCCAAAGCTCCCTTCATCTTTCTTTCTTCCTCTCGAGTCTCAACAGTACCACTCTTTATAGTTTACTAGTCAATAGTCACAACTCACACCACCATTCCTCTAGATACTTGACAAAAGAACTAAGAATAGGAAAGAAACAATTTTAGCACATGATATGAAGCTAATTTGTGCTATTTAGTTTATTAGCAATGCATTCTATATATTTAACTTTATTTAGTTTATGTTATCAATATTAGATAATGTTTTGATATTATATGAAACTATGGATTTAACTTTGATTATTTGTATTATTGAGAAATGATTGCTTTTTTGTAATGTTTAATTAATACTTCTACATGTAATATTTTATCAAAAGTTAGGGAGTAGTTTATTTATATAGTAAATTATGTATAAATCGATTGACCCAATTCAAACAAATCTAAACCGAACACAACTCAAACTGACAGTTTGAAATTTGATTTGGGTTCAAAATTTTCAAATTGAAATATTTAGGTTGGGTTAAAAGATAGATAAAATCGAACCAATCTAACCCATGAACAGCCATATCTATTGTCAGTTTCTCCATTTCTATTAATAGCAGCTTTGAAGGATCTTCCAAATGGGGAAAAGGACTTCAATAGGGAAACCCAAACTTCCTACTACTCTATGCAATTAGAATGGAATACCTATCCTGCAAGATTAAAGTGGTCACTACTGGGCCTAACTATAAATATCACCCTAAATGCTCTGTAGTGGGGCTCACTGATCTAGTGTTTGCGGAGAATCTGCTTCTTTTTACTAGGGTTGTGCTAGATTTGTCATACTCTTGATGGAATGCCTAAAAGAATTTCAAGAGGTCTTTGGGTTAAGTGCTAATTCATTGAAATCCAACATCTTCTCAACTGGCCTAATGCAGTAAGAAAAGGATTTTTTTAGAATCTCACAGGTTCCTACATGGCTCATTTGCTTTTAGATATTTAGGGCTCCCTATAGCCACTGGTAGAGTCTGAACAACAATTTACCATCCATTGTTGGATATGTGTCTAAATGGGCATTGAACACACTATCATATGCTGGCCAACTAGAGTTAGCCCATTCAATTTTGCGAGTTGAAAGCTTTTGGCTATCAGTCCTACTTACGACGGCAGTTGTGCTAAATCTCTTGAACCAAATTACCAAGGAGTTTATATGGAATTCGAAGCATTCTCTAGTAGCCTAGATCAATGTGTGCTAGCCATAAGAGGAATGTGGTCTTGAACTCGAGAACCTTGCTACCTGAAACCCTACATTGATGGCTAAAATAATATGGAATCTGTAGGCAAAAAAGTATAGATTATGGGTCAAGTGGATTCATCATGTCTACCTCAACAATAGCACAATCTGAAGTGCTATAGTTGCAAAACATGACTCAGTTCTTTTCAAAAGGATACTAGATGTTAGGGACAGATTACTCACAAAGGCTGGCTCTATAGATACGACTGTCAATTTGATGAGACGTTAGATATTGAGCACTGATGACTTCACCAACAATGCCTATGATTTTTTCAGAGTAAAGCATCACAAAGTGCTTTGGGGGAAAATTGTATGGACATAGACTTTAACACCCAAGCATTTCCTGATTGTGTGGTTAACACTCATGGGATGGCTGAGGATGAAGGACCAATTACACTTGCAGGTTGAAGACCATTTATGCCCGTTCGGATGTGGAACCAATGAGACTTTGCAACACTTATTTTTTGCTTGCCTAGTCACAAATTACATATGGAATTTAGTTAGGAGATGGATCAAGTTATGGAGAGACATGTCAACCTTAAGTAATAGTTTGAAATGGTTGATCAAAGAAGGCCGAGGGACAACATGGCCATCAAAGATGGAGGCGTAGGCCTTTGCTTGTACTGTCTATGCCATATATACAGCAAGGAACAAGATGATCTTTGAAGTGACATCGTGCCAACTAGAGGACACCATATGCAAGATTAAAATACACGTATACAAGATTATCTTTACCTTATATCCTAATGTTTTAGTCATTTTTTAGTAGGATTAAAGGCAAAAATGCCCTTCAAATTTGGTCGTTTTTGCAATCTTACCCCTTATTTTATAAAATGCTCAATTATACCTTTGTAAGTACTAAAACATTTCAATATTGTCCTTCTATTAAAAATCTAATAGTCAACTTTATTGACTTTATTGAAGATTTATTTTAAAGACTTTATTGGAAAAAGGTAAAGTTTGAAGACTTGTTTTAAAAAGTTCAAAAATAAAAATTCTTTACAATATTTTCTTTTATTTCATTTCGTTATTTTCTTGAAGTTCTTCATTTTCTCTTCTTCTTCCTACTTTTTTGAATTCTTTATTTTTGAAATTTCTTTTTAGGCATATTTTTCAAAGACAAAATGTATCAGTGCCTCTCCACTTTTGTAAATTATAATTTTTTTCCTTCAAACTATAAACAAAAAAAAAATAAAATTCTTGCTATATATTTTTAAAAAAATCTTATCTTTTTGTCCATTTATACAATTAAAGGTTAATAAAAGTATGTTGTTAGGACTATTTTAGCCAATTTACATTTTTTTTCTTTTTTCTTTCTTTATTGGGACTTGTAAAATTTGGAGTGAATATGTATAAATTTTAAAACTATTTGATCCATTTTCAAATGGATCTAACTTTTAATATCTAATAATTTTTTTTCCCACTCTTTCTTTCTTTTATTATTTTTTCTCATTCTTTTATTGTTTCAAATTTTTATTTTTAGCCTTTTAAATTTCTTTCTATCTATCCCTCTCAATAATATAAGAATTCTCGCCAAAAGAGGTGTGAATAATTGACACTCAACGTGATCAAAACAGAGAAATTAAATAGTTAATAAAATTTTAACCAACATATTCTTCAAAAAATATACATCACTTCATCCTTTATGTGAGAAATGTCCATGATAACCAAAAGTTAAAACAAATTATAAAAATGACAAAATCATGTCCAGAATTTTAACTTTTATTAGCTTGTACTAGGGATGTTCAACTGGTTTTCAGTTCGATTTTCGGTTTTGAAATTCAATTTTATTTTTATTTTTATTTTTATTTTTTAAACCGAACTGAACAGAAATTTAAAAAAACTGATAGAATCGAACCGAAATAATTTCGGTTCGATTCGACTCGATTCGATTTCAAACCAAATTTAAATGCCTCTTTAGTAGATCCATTGACATAATATAACTTTAAATCCAAACAAATAAAGTTTAATATAAATTACAATTCAAATCTAATATAAAATGTAATATAAATTAAAGTCCAAACATTTTAAAGATTTGGACTAAACATTTTAGTAAAAAGTTATGATCACGGATGCAAATTGCAAAGATGAAAATCTTAAACTCAATTACTAATGGTTTTATTTTGGACAAAACCAAATCAAACTAGACCAAAATAATTGAAACCGAATAATTTTTTTAAATCATAATTTATAAAAATAAATAAATAATTAATGAATACTATTTTAATATTAATTATATATTTTAAAATTTAGAAATATAATTTAGTTTTTCGATTTTTTATTTTAGGAAACCAAAAATCAAACCGAACCGAATTTTTATATAAACTCTAAAATCGAACCGAACTAAACTTTATTAAAACCAAACCGAAAATCGAAATTAGGATCGATTCAATTTGATTTTTCGATTTAATCTGAATAATGAACACCCCTAACTTGTATCACCAACAAGTCAAATATTATATGTATAATTCATTAGAAAAAAAATGCAACGGCAGTCATATGTTGTGTAATTTATTGGCATTTCTTTCGTCCCATCATGCTCAAAAGGGTTAATGACAAAAATATCCTTCAGATTTGGTCACTTTTGTAATCTTATCTTTTATTTTATAAAATACTCAATTATCCACCCTCTAAGTACTAAAACATTTCAATGTTGTAATTTTATTAAAAATCTAATAGTCAATTTTATTATTGACTGTTAATAGGAACTTTATTATAAAAATGTAAAGTTTAAAGACTTTTTTAAAAAACTCAAAAATGAAAATTCTTGACAATATTTTCTTTTATTTCCTTTCATTATTTTCTTGAAATTCTTCTTTTCTTTTTCTTCTTCTTACTTTTTTGAATTCTTTAATTTTAAAATATCTTTTTATGTGCATTTTTCAAAGACAAAATGTATCAATACCCCTCTACTTTTATAGATTATAATTTTTTTCTTTCAAACTATATATAAAAAAAAGATCTTACCCTCTAATTCTAAAAAAAAAAACTTATCTTTCTATCTATTTATGCGATTAAAAGATAATAAAAGCATGTTATTGAGACTATTTTAACCAATTTATATTTCATTTTCTTTTCTCTTTCTGACTTATTAAATTTAACGTGGGCATCTATAAATTTTAAAACTATTTTATCCATTTTCAAATGAATCTAACTTTTAGTATTTAATAAATATTTTTTCCACTCTTTCTTTTTTTTTTTTTTTTTACTTTCAAATAAACAGTGTCGGGGTGTATGTAAACTTCCATCATTGATGTCCACTTTTGGAGATAAACCATTCTGGTGTTTGGAGGGATCACTCCTAGTCTTTTCTTTTCTTCCCTTAGAAATCTCACAAACAGCAGAAATGAAGGACTCTCTCTATTTCTCTTCTTTTCTCTCGTTTTTTAAACTTCCAAACTAATCCTAAATGAAAATGGTAGCTCTTTGTTCATATACAATAGCTACAAACCCAATCTTGTCAGCATCAAACTTGGAAACGACGCGCAGATTGGACTCAGTAAATAATTTGTACCCATCCCAAAAAAGAAGGAAACTCAAAATGGTAAATACAGAAAACAAGAAATTTGGAGAAAATATTGAAATTATTAACTAACTTGGACTCGCTTAATGTAAATCAGTAATTTATTTTTCAGTTTCTCCTATTAATTTGTGAATGCGGTATATATTTAAGAGTAATTTGTATTTCAAAGAAATTTAAACTGGATGATGATGCATCTTAAATAAGCAATTATCGCTCTAATCATCCTTAGATTGACAAACCTTGAGTTAATTTCAATAAATTTTTTTGAATTAACTGAAATTTTAGACTTGAAATAAAAAATTTTGTTCAACAAAATAGTATTTATTTGTTGTATTTATAGTATAATAAGAATAAATTTATGAAAACTAATGTTAATCAATCTTATAACGATTTGTGGTGTCCCAACCTCCCCTAAAAAATGACAAAACAATATAGGAAACGAGAAAATAAAAAACAATATCAAAATTAGAAAAAAAAAATTAAAAAACACACATATTTGGACGACCATAAAAATAAAAAAATAAATCCAATTTAAATAAAATTTTATTCAATAAAATATTTTTTGAATTACCACTTATTCATAGTACATCACATCCTTTTTTTTAATATTTACATTTATTCTCAAAATGAAAAAAATAAATACTGTTATGAATTATTGGAATCTCCATTAATTAGTGGAGGCTCCACTAATTATGAATTTATGTGAATTATTAGAAGATTTTTATGGATGTCCACCATTTAGTGGAGACACCATTAATTGAGATTAGTTGAAGATGATGTATGCCATGATGTATTCCACTAATTAGAGCTCTATAAATAGAGCTATTCTCTAAGCTTGTAATACACCATTATTTTGTGAAAGAAAGATTAGTGAAAGAAAGATTAGAGAAAGAATTGTGAGAGAAAGAAAGAGAGAAGTTTGAAGAGAAATTCTTGTGCAAAGAATAGTTAGAGTGTTCTTAGTGTGTAGTGTGTATATTTTATTCTAACACTACCCTAATTTTATAACACGTTATAGCACGAGTCTCTACCGTTATTAAAGCCAGAAGACAGGTACGCATTTATTGATCTCGCTAAATTCGAATTTGTAACCCTTGATATTTCTGAAAAAAAATTTATATGTCATACAAAAATGCATCTAAATGCTAAAAAAAAGGAGATCCATATGTCATGTGGATAAAAAGAAAGATTTGACCACCTGAAGATGGTCGTACTACCCACTGCACGGTATGAATGATTGCACCTGAAGTTGCAAGATTGTAAAACCGTGAACTCCGTGATGTATAAAATTACATCTTAGTTAAAAATTTTACGGAGAAAAAGTAATTGATGGAGTTATATTGGAGAAGACATTCTCCACTTTTCATACCTCGAATATTGTCCTGCAGTAACAATATCGAGAAAAATGGTATCCAAAATTGACAGATTTAACATGAGTTATTATTGAGAAATCATGAAGCCAGATGAACTGGCTCAACAACGACTCCGAAGTGAATGTCGTTGGCTCCAGTAGAAGCCATCGTTATAGTCGTAGTTGTGGCGATGGCCGTGGTTATGGTCATGGACACACTCGATATTTCCCTTATCACAGAGAAATACTGGCCACCTGAAGTGGAACAGAAAAGATAATAAGGGAAAAAGATATTTCCATTAATAATAAGCATCACATCTTTTATTCATATCACTAGTGTTCATATGAACTTGATGATACATGCTTATAGTGCTCTTTTGTAATTGAGCTGACAAATGTAAAATGAAGGTTTGTAATTGTTCTTTTTCAATATTTACATTAGAGGAAGACAAACAATTAGTAATTATGGACTTCAACTCCTCTTTTTCGACATCCTCTTCCTTTTCTTTCCCCTTTGAGCCAACATCGAGACTAGCAGCAGAATTAGCCGTAAAATTACTGCGAAATGAGTCTTGAGATTTTATGATCTCCTTAAGTTTATTATAATTAAATTTCTTATTATATTTGGCCTTGAAGCATGCTTGTCTCAATTTCTATGTTTGGTCCTCTAACTGCGTATTAGGACTTTCTTCCACCAACTGTTTTTCACATTCCAATATCGCAATGGCTTCTTTCAACTTCTTCTCAGCCATATGTCCTCCTTCTTCTTTATTTTGCATCTCCTGTAAATCGAAGTGATATCATCGGTTATTTATTTATAAATCTTTCATAGTTTCATACTTGCAAATTATAAGTATGTATGAGAGAGAACCTGAACATTCTTAATTATGGTCTCCAAGCTCACCAACTTCCTGTGAGGCCATCGACGAATTCCTAACTCCCTACATCTTTTCTTGAGACAGGTTATGCCAATATTCAATTCTTTGGCTGCGCTCTTGATTGGTAGGTAAAAGTACTGCGAAATTGTTTCTCTTGATAGTATATGGGAGTTATTGCCCTTCTTCTCTCTGTGCCTCTTAATCATCTTCTTCTCCCCAGGAATTTTGTCTGCAATAATATCTTAAACTTCGATATTGTGCATTTCATGAGTACTTACTCTGACTTCGTTGCCAAGACCACTCATTATTTCTCCTAGAAAAAGAAAATAATATCAGTAAAGGTAATACAATTCAAAATCCATGTTTAAATGTATAATAACCTGAAAACATATTCTGGCTTTGTTCAAAATCCATTAGAGAGTAGAAAGGATCATGCACAAGCATATCCTCATTCAAAGGAATAGCATTCAAGAGGAACAGTATTAAAAGCAATCTCTTGTAGGGGCAGATCAACTTGGTCTAAAGCAGTATGTTCAAAACTTCCACTGATTTACATAAAAAACAAACCAAAAGAGAGTTTAATTTCATTATCAAGCATACTAAAAACAAATGGAATCCCTCAAAGGTATCTCACCTGAAATTAGGAGGAAGCAGTTGGTTTGGAAAGGAAAACATATCAAAATCTTCTGTGTTCGAATTAGGCAGAAACGGTTGGTTTGGAAAGGAAAATACATCAAAATCTGTTGCAGAAATCGAGTCAAAATTTGACCATGTCTCAAATGAATTACGAGTCTCCATATCTGCTTTGTGATTTTTGTTTTTGATATTTCCTAATGACTGATGACTGAGATATATATATCGATACATACATATATATATATATATATATATATATATCTATATGAGGAAGAAAAAGAGGTAGATGGTAGGTAGAGGGTCGGAGGAGAAGAAAAGACAAGAGAGGAAGAGGAAAAGTCGGTACCGAGAAGAGTGAAAAAAAAAATGAGATATTTTTCTTGGCATTTCCTGCTTGTCATCATTTTCTTATATTTCTTTTCTTATTCTCCTGTGAAATCATTATTCCCTAAATTAGGGGGAGAACAGAAACAGTACAATAGAGATCGTGATTGGACAACATCATTAAATTATCTTGATCCGCATACAAGCGCGTTTGAACTTGAAGTTCAAAAGATAATTCATTTGTAAAGCATTGCAAATCAAATGCCAAACGCTTTTTTTTTACTCTAGAAGAGTAATAAAATCGCATATGCCAGCTATAAATGCTCTTATTCTAATTGAAGTTCCAGCAAAATAAAAGATTTGACATATAGCTACTGAGCCAAAAGTATGCCAGAAGCATGGCCGACTTCTTGGTTCTAAAGATAAAAATTCTCGAAATAAAAGAGGATTAAATGATCCAGAAGATCATATTGAAAGACTAAGAGAGAACTGATGACAAAGAACCAGAAGTTGATGAAAGTCACACTGAAATTTCTATCAATTATACCACTTCCGGTAGAAGTTGGAATCGGATAGAAACTGTTATTGATAATATATTTGCATACAATATATCTTTTGATGTTACACAGGATAATGATGATCCTGAACCAATATCAGTTGATGAATGTCGGCATAGAAAAGATTGGCTGCAATGGAAAGATGCGATTCAATCGGAGTTAAATGCACTGACAAAACGTGAAGTCTTTGGACCTGCAGTCCGAACACCAGAAGGTGTAAAACCTGTTGGCTACAAATAGATATTTGTATGAAAGCGCAATGAAAAAAGTGAAATCGTTCGATATAAAGCGCGATTAGTAGCCCAAGACAAAGACCAGGTATTGATTATGATGAAACTTATTCTCCTGTTGTTGGTGCTACTACACTCCGATATCTTATCAGTTTGGCAGTACATGAAAAGATAGATATGCGCCTATTAAATGTTGTCACTGCTTACTTGTATGGAAATTTAGAAAATGATGTTTACATGAAAATCCCCGAAGGATTTCATATGCCTGAAGCATATAAACATTATTTTCGTGAAAATTACTCCATCAAGTTGCAGAAATCATTATATGGCCTGAAGCAATCTGGGCGCATGTGGTTCACACGTCTTAGTGAATATTTATTGAAAGCGGGATTTAAAAATGACCAGGTATGTCCATATGTTTTTATTAAGAAATCTGGTTCTAAATTTGTGATATTAGCTATATATGTTGATGATATTAATCTTATTGGAACTCCTGAAGAGCTCCAAAAAATAATTGATTATTTAAAAAGAGAATTCGAAATCAAGGATTTTGGTAAAACCAAATTTTGTCTTGGTTTACAAATTAAACATCTGGAGAGTGGAACATTTATTCATCAATCAACATATACAGCAAAAGTGCTAAAAAGATTTTACATGGACAAAGTACATCCATTGAGTATTCCAATGATCGTCCGATCATTAAATGTGGATAAAGATCCTTTCCGACCTCAAAAAAATGATGAAGAACTTCTTGGTCCTGAAGTACCATATCTCAGTGCAATTGGTACATTGATGTATCTTGCTAATAATACACGACCTGATATTGCTTTTGCTGTCAATTTATTAGCAAGATTTAGTTCTTCACCAACACGACGACATTTGAATGGAATTAAACAAGTCATTCGATATCTCCAAGGTACAATTGATCTCGGATTATTTTATTCAAATAAAACCAGTCCAACATTGATAGGTTATGCAGATGTTGGTTATTTATCTGATCCACATAAAACACATTCTCAAACGGGCTATCTATTTACATGTGGAAATACTGCTATATCATGGCGTTCTACGAAACAATCTATAGCAGCTACTTCTTCAAATCATGCTGAAATTATAGCCATTCATGAAGCAAGTTGAGAATGTGTATGGCTAAGATCCATGATTCATTATATCCGAGAAAGTTGTGGATTATCATCAATCAAAGATATTCCAACTCCTCTTTATGAAGACAATGCAGCTTGCATAGCTCAATTATGAGGAGGATATATTAAAGGAGATCGGACAAAACATATTTCACCAAAATTCTTCTTTACTCATGAACTCCAGAAGAAATGTGAAATTGATGTGCTACAAATTCGGTCATGTGATAATCTCGCAGATATTTTCACGAAGACTTTACCGACTGCAACATTTGAGAAGTTGAGATATAAAATCGGTATGCGTCGGTTTAAAGATTTAAAGGAATCATCTCATCAGGGGGAGTAATAAACAGACATATAGAATAGTGTACTCTTTTTCCTTCACTAGATTTTTTTTCCCACTGGTTTTTATCTAGTAAGGTTTTAACGAGGCATATTCTTTATGTAATGGATGGATATCCAATGGAGAGTGTTATGAATTATTGGAATCTCCATTAATTAGTGGAGGCTCCACTAATTATGGATTTATGTGAATTATTATAAGATTTTTATGGATGTCCACCATTTAGTGGAGACACCATTAATTGAGATTAGTTGAAGATGATGTATGCCATGATGTATTCCACTAATTAGAGCTCTATAAATAGAGCTATTCTCTAAGCTTGTAATACACCATTATTTTGTGAAAGAAAGATTAGTGAAAGAAAGATTAGAGAAAGAATTGTGAGAGAAAGAAAGAGAGAAGTTTGAAGAGAAATTCTTGTGCAAAGAATAGTTAGAGTGTTCTTAGTGTGTAGTGTGTAGATTTTATTCTAACACTACCCTAATTTTATAACAGCCCATTCTTATTTTTTTGCCATTGTAACAAATAGGAAAAATTCGAATTTTTTTAATGAGAAAATATGTGAAGCAGACAAAAAATATGCATCTTTGTATATTCTTGTCCCTTTTTTTTTTTCTTGTGGGGCAAAATTTGTAAATTCTTGTCTTAACAGCAATGGTAATTGGGCCGGCCCGCACGATTTCGGGCCGGGCCCGAGGACCGGCCCGCCTAGAGGGTGGGCCGGTGGCCCAGGGATTGGCCCGGACCGAGACCTAGGCCCGTGTGGCCCATGGGCCGGTGCGAGCCGGCCCGTGGCTTATTCCTCTTTTTTTTTTGTTTTCCCTACTTAACATAATTTTTTTAAATTATAAAAAAGCCACCTTGAAGTGGTGGGGGGTTTGACTTGGACCCCTACTTGTTTTATTAATTAATAAAATAAAAATTACATAAGAGGGGGACTTGATACCTAAACCTTTTAAAAATATTACAATGATTAAAATTTAAAAATATAATAAATATCCTAAAAATAAAATTAAATACATAATATTACTTATCATAAATTCCTAATTACAAAAATACTAAACTAATTACTTGGTTCACCCCATTCATCATCTGAGTCATCATCAATAATCCACGAATTAGCCGTCCTATCTTCGGTTGCAAACCAACTACTACAACACATTAACATCTCTAAAGTTTGAGGAGCCAATTGAGATCTTCTTTCATCGATTGTTCGAGTGCTCTCACTGAAGACGCTTTCCAATGACACTGTAGAGATTGGTGGTGTCAAAAGATCACGTGCCATTTTTGATAAAATGGGGTATTGACTTACATGAGCCTTCCACCAACCACAAATATCAAAATGCTGATCTTCATTTTCTACCAATGGTTGCATCTCGTAAATTGCCATCTCGTTGTAGGTAGTAGTCGATCTTTTTTTACGTTTCATAATACCCCATAAATTAAATACTGATAAAATTGATGAGGTAGATTTTCGCGGAGGTTGAAAGTGATTACTAGATGATGAAACTTGCCTACTTAAACTAGGAGAACTAGAAGAAAACGACTCAAACTCATACAAATGATACATGTCAGATAAAGCTTTAGCTGTTTTATCTTTTATGTCTTTTATCATACATTGTTTAAGTGCTTGTGATTCATCAAAATCTAATATTTCATATAAATATTCAATAATACTATGAAAACTTGGCGTCTTTACTCTAGGATCCATACACAATGCCATACAATATAAAATAGGAATATTTTCATAATATTTTTTATATTTTTCAAACATATTTCTCATAAAAAAATCATATTGGGGATGATACATATATTCACAAAAAATATGTGCTACCTTAGCAAGTGTTGGAAGAATATGATGAGTAGTGGGATAATAAGATCCCGATAAAAGTTCAATAACTTCTTTGAAAGTAAATAAAAATGTTGAAAGTGCAGTACAATTTTCAAAATGAGCTTCAGTTAGTGGAGGTTGAAAATTATTACTATTACAAAATTCAATAAGTTGGTTTTGAAAAGGTATAACACTTTCAAACATATCTAAAGTTGAGTTCCATCTAGTTTTACAATCTAATCTAAATTTTTTAAAAGATACACCTTATTCTCGATATAATGCCTTAAAGTTTTGTTGCCTAGTTGGGGATGTTTTAATAAATAAAACAACATTTCTAATTATATTAACAATATCATCAATATATTTATATCATTCTTTAACACATAAATTAAGTATATGACAAGCACACCTAATATGAAATAAAATACCATCTAACATAGGATTCATAGTATTTTTTAAAATTGTTATAGCAGAATCATTATTTGAAGTATTATCTAAAGAAATATAAATAATTTTATTTAAAATCCTATATTCACGACACGTTTGAGTAATCATTCTAGCTATACTACTACCTACATGAGGATATTCAAATAATTTAAAACAAATAGTTCTTTTTTGTACTAACCAATCATGATCTATCCAATGACATGTAATGCATAAATAAGATTCATTAGTAATTGCAGTCCAACCATCACAAGTAAGAGCAAATTTCCAATTACAAGAATCAAACATAACAATTAGTTACTCTTTCATTTCTTTATATATTTTTATTATATCATTTTTTAATGTTGTTCTAGGAATTCTTTTCCATGCTGATTGACAATTATTTTGCATATATTGTTCATAATGTGGATTTTCTGTAAAATTAAAAGGTAATCTAGTTTGAACAATCATTTTAGCAAATGCATTTCTATTTTTTCTATGATCATATTGAAAATTACCAACCATTTGACCTCCTGTAATACGTATTTGTTGTTGTTTAAGTAAGTTTTCTAACCAATCATTATGTGACCTTTTCATATGTCTAACTAATGTTCCCCTCCCTCCTCCCTTCTTATGTGCATATACCGCTCTACAAATTTTACATGTTGCCCTATCACTATCATTATCTTTTTCAAAAAGATTCCAAACCACAGATGTTTTTGCTTTAGTTGTAACATCCGTTGTTTCAACATCATCCTCACCTATATTAGATGCGCCGGAATTAATTATTGGAGTTGGTTGTGATTGTGAAACACTAACACTAGGCCTACTAGGACCTTCATCTTCATTACCTATTTCATTATTTATTAAATTCAAAGCTGAATCTATATTAAAATCAAAATGTGCAGATGATTGGGATGAAGAAAAATGATGATATTGATTTGGATCCATTATTTCTTTAAAAAAAAAACAAGCAATCAAAATTCAAATAAAAGTTAAAAAAAAAGTATTAACATATAATGAAATAAGAGAATTGAAAAATATAAATAACAAATTAATTTAAAAATTAAACAAATAACTAAAACAAATAAATAACTAATAAAGTTAAAATAAAAGAATGTAAGATTAAGAAATACTAACTTGTTGATGACTAAAATTCAAGAATAACAATACTTTGTTGAGCACTTGGGCTTTTGACTTCTTGTATTCACTATTCCGCTATTCAACAATTTTCCAAAATATGAAGACTTTCTTGATGAATTGAAAAAGTATTAACACAAAAATAAATTCTATTCTAATACTCTTTATAGAGAAAATGAATAAATTTGAGGATAATGAGAGAAAGATGAATGGAAATAAGAGAGAATTGGAGAGAATTTGAGAGAATTGGAAAGTGTCGATGAGTTTTGAGTTGAATTGGAAGTATTTATAGAGTTTTGAGAGTTAGGGACCAAATTACAAAAAAAAAAAACTACTTCACCCGTTTTAGGAGTTAAACTGTAAAAAAAAAATTAAAGGATCAAATTTTTTTTAAAAAAAGTTCAGGCGGGTCGGCCCGTCGGGCCGCGGGCTAGGGAGTTTATCCCCTGACCTGGGCCTAAGATCGGCCCGATAAACAGTTATCGGGCTGTTGAGCGGGCTGGGCCGGGCCTGGCTTCACATGCCGGCCCAGCCCGGCCCAGTTGCCATTGTTAGTCTTAACATTGAACGGCTGGAGCTGAAGGCGGGCTCTTCCCCCTCTATCCTCTGTTGTTTTCGCCCTCGCAGCCCGACGTCGACCTTTCCCCCTCCCCAAGAATTCACACACAGCACACACAGTGCAAGTTTTCAGACAGAAAAACCTCGTTTGAACTATTGGGTTTTTGTGGCTGACGAATTTTCATGTCTTAGAATCCAGAAATGGGTATATTGAAGCCAGCATTGAACTATTTTACTTGCAGTAGCTGTAGTTATCTCGGTCGTATGGCCGCCTCTCGTTTCTTGGTTCCTTTCTCCTCTTCCATTCACTCTCTTTCTCACTCCCAAAGCTGCGCTGGCTTCTCTATCTCTCTCCAGTCTCCTAATCTGCTCCCTTACTATCCTTGGTAAGTTGCATATGCTACTTTGTGTTTATGTTAGTGTTCTATTTTATTTTTAACTTAATGCGTAATTTCAGAGTTCAGCGACTTAAATTCTTAGGAAAAAGCTTTCGTAAAATTCGAATCTTGTTTAATATGCTTATTGCTGTGTTTACATGTTTTACTTGATGTTATTTGCGAATTTGGTAGCTGTAACTTTGTACTATTTCTATCGTCTCCAAACAGGGTACTGTGGCGATTCAGTAACTTAGTGCAAACTGCTATACTTTTTCCTGGTTGATGTTACGATAGAAATTGAAATTCTTGTTATACTGATTCTGAAAGGATTGAATGGTTTAAAATTCATTTATTCTTATTGTTGCCCTTCAAGTATTTAAGTGTGTTAACGGATTGAATTGTTTCCTTTGGTGAGTTAGGATGTTAGTTGTGGTATTGGTGCTAACTGCTGGCACTTTTTAGGGGAAGTATCAAATTTAGGCTTTCAAATAGAATTTCGGCTCAAAATGCTGTGTTCCCAAGGGCATTTATGTCATCCAGCATTGCTACTGAGGCATTTCAAGAGGGTAAGCAATCACAGGCTTATGGGGCTGAACAAATTCAGGTGAAGTAAAACTACTGCTCAATCGGGTTTATTTCTTCTCTCAATGAACTTTCTCAGATTATTGCCCCATCCCCCACAAACGTTATACTTGGTATTATCAGGTTGATGCCTTGTTGTGTGACAATTGATATTGGATTTTTTTTTTTTTTTTTGTTTGAGGTTGAGAATTGCACTATTCATTCCAAATGTTGTAATGCCATGTAAAATGCTTGTTGGAAATATAAGTAATTTAATTTAGTACCTGGAAAAAGTACAATTGGGGAAATAGGGGTTTGTTTTTTCTGTAACATAATTGTAGCTCATCTCTCTTTTTTTTTTTTTGCTAGATGTAGCTCATCTCTTTATGAGGAGATAGAATACAAGTTAAACATGTGAATTAATTTTTTGTTTTTAATTGTGCAAATGTATCAAAGAAAATAAGCGATTCTAGCAATATTCTTGTTCTCATTATTGAGCTTGAATTGGAAATTACTATTTCTTTTCTTTTCAGTTTTCTGCAAGACAATCTTCCTTCTTTGAACTTGAATGAATAAAACAAAATTGCATTGTTGATGCAAATTCCAGGAATGGATATATTCTGAATTCCAGAAATCATGTATTTGAATTTGATTCAGAGTTCAAATGGGAATAGTATTTTTATGTAGAAAAATCCATATAAATTTGATTTCCTTTTTGAAGAATCATAAATTGCTCGTAATCTATCTGTCTTCTACTAATTGTAAGGGCCTGTCTGATCACATAATAGTAATGGTCTATTAATAGCTACCGATCAAGCTTTTTTGGTAAGTCTGTATCTTTGAGTTGTATGACCTTAACTTGTTTGTTTTGTCTTAGAGTATTGGAGTTATCATTGGTCAATCCATATTTCTCTTGACGAAAAATTCCCAAACCAGATATTCTATATATGTATCATGGACCCCTAATATTTCAGTGGAGAAGGTGATAAGCCATTTTCTTTTGATACATGAACATCAAATTGAGGACCTTTAGCTTGGTAATGACTTGACTGCTTTAGCCAATTTGCTACCTTTTCTCTAGGTATATGTTGTGGCATATATCCAGAAAGAGTAGAATTGCTTCAACCTAAAAGATTTGAACAGTGTTACTATTTTCTCAAGAGTCCTGGGATGAACTATGAGATCTGCTATGGCCATATGAGAGAGAATAATTTGATGCTGAAATGCTGTTTGACCTCCAGGTGTTGAAAAATCTGTCTTATATTATTTTCCACAATGTTTCTAAAACCAATTCCAGAAACTACATAGTAAGAAGCACCTTCCATTTTGTGTTTCGGATGGCAAGAGATATTGTCATCAGCTTCTACTGGTGTGAGGGTTTTGGGATGCATAATTTGTGTTTGAAAGATAGATGTTTTTTCTGGCTTGTACTGGATGCTTAAATGATACCTGATCTTATAGAGTGAATCATGTGGCTAGGGAGTTGCCAGTTTTTGAGTTGACGTTGAAATAAGAGTTAAATATTAGGTCTGTCCTAATTAATGATTGAAATATGCTAATTTTGTGTATGTCTCCTTTACCAGGTTGCATACTTCTAATTTTACAAGTCACTACATATTAAAAAAGGGTGTATTCATATTCATTTTACAGTCTGATATCCAAATTCTGGTCGCTTCTATTGAGTTGCATATGAGTTTCTAACTATGCTCTTGATTTCCTTTTTCTGGAAGTATGGAACTGGAAGCATGTTAAACTGGGTTGTTATGGTGTGTACAAACCTAATTTTCGAAAAAGAAATGAGGAGAAAGGAGAAAGCTTACCTGCTTCATCTAGTAACAAACTTGTTGGAATTTGGGGGTTAATACGTGGTTTCTATCCTTACCGCTTTGTTAAGATGGGAAACCAAACAACTGTGTCCATTTTGAGATAAGAAATTTAAGGTTACATAAAATTTTCTTTATTCTTAGATGTCTTTGCCCATTTAAGAAAAGAGAAAATCAAGGGAATGAAAAGTTTAGACAAAACTGCGTATTATTAGTATTCACAGCTCATGGATACAGCCTACAGGTTATCATTGTTAAGATATCACTTTAATCTATTCATTCATTATGAAATCGAAATCATTTTTTCAGGTTTTGGAAGGTCTGGACCCTGTGAGGAAAAGGCCAGGCATGTACATTGGAAGCACTGGGTCCCGTGGTCTTCACCATCTGGTATTACTTCTTCTCTATCTTGTTCAACAAAAGGAAGGGAAAAGAGAGAAAATTGATCTTTAATTTATTTCTTTGTCATATGCTTCTGCTTAGGTGTATGAGATCTTGGACAATGCCATTGATGAAGCACAAGCGGGCTTTGCATCAAAGGTGGATGTTACCCTGCATGCTGATAATTCAGTGAGCATCACAGATAATGGACGTGGGGTACGGACTGCCTTCTTGTGCTGACAAGTAAATTATTTTGCAGTGATGTCATCTAAATCATGACTGATTATTGGGACCATTTGCAAGGATTAACCATTGTGGCATAGATGGATGGAATTTGCCCATTAAACAAAGCATTTAGCCCATTGATCAAACTAGACTTTGATATGTTTAAATAAATTGTGTTCTAATGAGTTTTGCGACAGAGTTCATGAGTGGTTGCATATTTTATATGATATAAATTATACTTGGAACTTGGAAAGTTCCTTCCTTTCATAGGCTATTAATATTTTCTATTCATCTCATTGATAAACTAAAATATTCTCAGTCATAACTAAGTTATCCCAAGAACTTGCTTTGTCTTACAGCAATTACCTCAGGAGTCAGAAGGAGAAAATGCCTTAAAAACCCTTGAGATCATATGATCGACAATGTAGCATTGTTTGGAAAAATCTTGAGATTTCAAGTTTCTGCTGATGAACCCATTTGGATGGACTTGATAACCTTGATATATAATCAGCTGTTTTCTTTTTATCGCTTAGCAGATTTCTTCACATCATGCAGATAACTAGTACTAACATAGTGGAAGTGGTCCTTATGAATGACTATCTTGGTCATGGCTTCTGCTTTTAATTTATAGTCGTGTTTATTAATTTTCATATTCTCATATTGTATGAAGGGATGTAGGTGTTACTTCTGCTGACTCTTATTTTGTCCTTTTTTATTAATTAGATACTTTTAATCTATTTATTTATAAATTTATTTTTGGGTTCACATATTGCAGATTCCAGTTGGGTTGCATCAAACAACGAAGAAAAGTACCGTGGAGACTGTCTTAACAGTATGCATATGTTACCATTTACATTTGATAGGTTTTGTCCAAACTGAGTGCATATTCTATCTTTTTGTGGTTCTGTTATGCAGCCTCTAAGAGCAAGAAGATAATAATTGATATGGATCATTGAAAAAAAAAATACAAACAACAGAGGAAACAAGTGAAGAAGATAAAGGACACCACCCCGGCACCACCCCCTGCCGGCCCCCCCTTCACTTTTCTTTTTTATCTGCTCAGTAAAACAAATGATAATGCATGATGCTTGTTCTTTTGTTTGAGCATATTATAATTGAAATCTTAACTAGCTGTTGATTTCTTTCCTACGAGGATAGCATGGTTATATTCTTAGCTGGTATTGAATTCTTTGCCTATTTTCATGAGAAAGCGACATTCTTTAAAGAAACAGAGGCACAGACATCATACTCATAAAATATATCAATCCTTGTATTGCTTCACAACCAGTTCGTTTCCTGTTTGTACTGGATTGTGAGAAACTTCAAACTTGTAGTTAGAGTGTGCTATTTAACCATTTGATGTGGTTGTGTAATTGCAAAACCTTTGATACATAAAATACTGTATGGAATCATGTTGCTTCATGTTGTGTGAATGTATTCACACAACTATCATTTTCCAAGTAACAGATTCAAGTAATATATTTTGATTCAATTAAAAGAAAAGAAAAGATAGGAAATACTCTTTAAGATATATCAAACTAACTTTTCCTTGGTGCAGGTGCTGCATGCGGGTGGGAAGTTTGGAGGTGCCAGCAGTGGTTACAGTGTGTCAGGAGGATTACATGGAGTAGGCTTGTCAGTTGTCAATGCTTTGTCAGAGGTATTTTACTTTAATGTTTACTGGGAAATATTTTTTGCTCCTATTCATAAATATGAACACAAGTTGTTTGATGACCTTTGATATCTACTTGGACACAACAGGTTCATATTTCACTTCAAAATATTCTGTCTTCTCTATTTCTTCTTTGACTGATTATGGTAGACATCCTCCTGTGAGGATTCATAATTGGTGTAAAAGAAGGTCTAAGCTGGTGTGATCTGCATGGGTAATAGTTAGTTGGACATTCTATATCTGTAATGTTGGCTTTTATGCTTGAGATTGTTCTTAGTCATATGGTGCGGGCTCGCATATCCAGCAAGTCTTTTATGTTGTATTTAGTTCCATATGCCTCTAATTGATTTGTTGACTGTAACATATTGTAGATGTAGTTCAAAAAGAACACAAGGACTATATATTCTTTTGAATGTTGCCATAAGCTTTTATATTCTGTGTTCTTTGCTAGTGGAATTTTGTTTTCTGCAAAGTCACCTTATTGCTTAAATTTAATTCGGATTCTCACTCAGTTGGCTGGGGATGTTCTATTAATAGAAGCAAATGATGAGAGTTTGCTATGTCTGAACTATGGAAGTGCAACACAATGCTAGACTTTAATAAGGTTTCATGCAGTCCCCTGCTTGTGTTCCTTAGTTGTGATTTTTGTTCTTTTGACTGTGGATCCTACACACTCATAGATGCATAACCAAAGGATAAAGCTAACCTCTGTCATTTTCTTAAGTATATATAATAGGATCTGATGTCATAACTATGCTGTTAGGAAGTTGTTTGCACTCTTTCACATATATAGTAATGATGTAATTTTATTTGTGTGGTTCTCTTATGACCAATCATGGCACCTTTATGACAAGTGAGTATTTAATATTTAGAACATCAGTTATTTTTCTTTTTGCTTTTTGGATTTTTATTTTCCTCGTTACCCTTAAGAAATTGATGCAGAACACAAAAGGATGCAAGAATTGGAAAGTTCTAAGTCAAGCTATGATTCTACAATCCAGCTTTAATCTTGAAAATTCTGGCTTATAAGTATGTAGTTGGGAATATTCAGTGAATTAAGTTTTATGAGTCTTTAGAGATCTAGAATGTTTAGGCAATTTTACAGAAGTTTCCTAAAGTTAAATTTATGTTTAGTTAGGATTCCTAAATTGCTTGGTTTAAAAATTCTATTTTCATAGGTATTTTTTAGAAAGTCTAGTCCTCTTTAGCTTAGAATTTTTGGTCTATAAATCGAGAAGTCCTGTATTACTTATGTATGCCTATGTTTTCGTTATTCAATTAATAAAAGTCTACAGAATGTTCTCTGTATTCTGGTTGTGTGATGCAATCAAAGCCTAAGGTGCGATGCCTTAAGGTCCTAGGTGTGACTCCTAGGGTTTATCCCTCCCTCTTGGTGTGACGCTAAGAGTTTTCTCTCTTATTCTCTTATTTTTATTCTTTATTTGCACTATTAGACAGATTTCCTGTAGTTAATTGATATTTTCAGCCTCGTTTCCCTACATAAGCCTTAACTGATCCTAGGCCATACTCAAGGGGCAGCTTTAACGAGTTTGTCCTGCATCAGTTTGGTATCAGAGCCATCTTCTTGTCTTTCTTTCTTCCGCAAAGGTTCTCATCTTTTATTACCAAACCCCCACCCCCCCCCCCCCCAAAATAAAAAAATAATAATGGCATATGAGAAATGAGATTGAAGAAGAGGCTGATTTCATAAAAGATATGCTGGAGCTTGAAGATGACGATCTTGAGGATGATGAGGTAGACACATCTTTACTTTTTGTTCTAAGGCGTATTCGTAGTGCTCCTTTACAGCAAGGTGAAGATTGGAGGCGAACGCCTATTTTTCAAACCTTAGTTTGCTGTGGAGATGTGACTAGAAAGTTGATTATTGATGGAGGTAGTTGCATGAATATTGTATCTGAGGCTGTAGTTGATAAGCTTAAGTTACCTACGGAGCCACATCTGGAACCATATAAGGCAGCTTAGCTTGGATAAATGGTACTACTATTCCGGTGACTAAAAGATGTTTGGTAAGCTTGATAAATGGCCCTTATGGTGATACTATTTGGTGTGATGTCATCCCAATGACTGTTACACGCATTTTGTTGGGTTCTCTTTGGCTTTATGATCGAGAGGTGATGCACAATGGGAAGGAAAACACTTATTCCTTTGACGTCAACAGAAAACAGCTTGTTTTAAAGCCTTTGAGTGCAAAAACTGTGTAGGAACATCGAGCAAAAATGCCTAGGAAGAATGAGTTGACTGTGAAGCAAGAGAATTTACAGCTCATTGAACAAGGAGTTGAACAAGCAGGTTCTAAATTTGGAAGTGTGGAAAGTGAGCTTATTCTGTCAATGGAACTTGGCCAAGATGACAAAGAAGCAAGTCTTCATGATGTGGGTGAAAGAGAAGTTCTATTGGAAAAGGACACATAAGCTGATTTCCAATCAGGCACTCTACCGCACAAAGAGAATACCAAAATGACTTTGGAGAATGTTGATGCTAAGATTGTTCTTGCTGGAAGAGTTGAGGTTTTGCTGGAAAAACCTATAGAAATTGGGATTCAAGAGGATTTAGTTGCTTGTCTTGAAACAGTACAACGAGATATAATGCAAGAAGAATCTCAGATATTTGTTTGGGATCGTGGAAAGCACAAGGCCATGCAAGACGCCTACATTTAGTATTCTTCTAGAATTGATTTTGTTCATCCTACCACTAGCAAGCAGCAGGTTTTATCATTCATAATTTGTGTGCTTTGCATGAGGAAAATTCCAAACTTTCTACTGTAGATGCAAGGGTTGCTGTTCTTGAATTTTTCCTGCCATTCTTCAAAACCCGAGGACGAGTTTTCTCCAACGGGGGGAGAATGATGCAGAACACGAAATGATGCAAGAATTGGAAAGTTCTAAGTCAAGCAATGATTCTACAATCTAGCTGTAATCTTGGAAATTCTGGCTTATGAGTTTATAGTTGGGAATATTCAGTAAATTAAGTTTTATGAGTCTTTGGAGCTCTAGAATGTTTAGGTAATTCTACATAAGTTTCCTAAGAGTGAAGTTTCCTAAAGTTTAAATTTCTGTTTAGTTAGGATTCCTAAATTGCTTAGTGTAAGAATTCTATTGTCATAGGTATATTTTAGAAACTTAGAAAGTCTAGTCCTATTTACCTTAGAATTTTTGGCCTATAAATAGAGAAGTCCTCTATTACTTATGTATGCCTATGTTTTCGTTATTCAATTAATAAGAGTATAGAATGTTCTCTGTATTCTGGTTGTGAGACGCAATTAAAGCCTATGGTGTGATGCGTTAAGGTCCTAGGTGTGACTCCTAGGGTTTATCCCTCCCTCTTGGTGTGACACTAAGAATTCTCTTTCTTATTCTCTTAATTTTATTCTTTATTTGCACTATTAGACAGATTTCCTGTATTTAATTGATATTTTCAGCCTGGTTTCCCTAGATAAGCCTTAACCGATCCTAGGGCATACTCGTGGGGCAGCTTTAATGAGTTTGTCCTGCATCAGAGATGGCATTGACCTTTGTGAAATAAGCATTCTAAATTTCTAGCTCTTATGCCTTTTTTTCCCCTTTTTTTTTGGGTGGGGGGTGGGTGGGTTGGTGGTGCTAATTGGAGCTCTTATGCAAATAAAGTATGCAGTAGTTAGATTATGGCATTGTTTTGTCATCTTCAGTTTCATTTGTTATTTTGACTGAAATGCTAGAGAAGAAACTGAAATACTTTCCAGTTGCCCCTGGCGGAACTATGAAGAGCATATAGCTTTGCTTCTCTTGGTGGATGAAGGTTTTTAACTTCTAACTTATGCATCATATAAGCTTGATGAGGCTTCTAGATATGTGGGTTTGGACAAACCCAATCCCTTCTACCAAACCATACAGCTAAGAATTTTATGGTGTTTGTAGTTTTCTGATGCAAGAGCCTCAGCTGATAATTAGCTTTTCTGATTGAATTTTCATGTCTCAGCATGTCTATGTATACCCGTAGACCATCATAGCTACAAACTAATGTCGTCAATCCTCTGGATACTAGAGATTCTGCAGTCCAGTGCACCACGAGAAGGGGGTGGGTGGCAAGGGGAATGAGCAGAGAAAAAGGAAGCATCTGTCCCAAAATGAGCATGCCTGCATTACAATGTTATAAAAACTGAATTGTGGAACACTTTCAAAAGCCTCTTTTTAACCATTATGGCCATTTGAACATTTGATGCTGTTGTCTTTCACAGCCTAATTTACCTATTTTTATTACGTACTACAGGCTTTGGAAGTGATTATTTGGCGGGATGGGAATGAGTACAGTCAGAAATATTCACGTGGGAAGCCTGTGACTCCTTTGCTTTGCTATGAGCTTCCCAGTGAACTGAAAGATCGTCAAGGGACTTGCATTCGATTTTGGCCCGACACGGAAGGTTAGCATTTCATAAGTACTCCACTCGTACTGATTACTGAGTTTACTTCCCTCTTTGAAATTATCATTCGTTAAATGCTTACACTTTTTGTTGGACTCCTTGTTTATGCAGTATTTACGACTTCAATAGAGTTTGATTATAATACTATAGCTGGACGAGTGAGGGAGCTTGCTTTTCTCAACCCTCAGGTGGATTGATTATCTTTACTTTGTAGCTTATGATAGTTTAGTCTGGAACTTATTATGGGAAATATCCGAGGGTAATTACAAAATTTTCACTTTCTGATGTATCAAGGTTTCTAATGCATTTGATATTTGCATATTGTAGCTACTTCGTAGATCTATATACCCACACAGGGAGAGAGAACAATGTCTCAGATTGGGAATGTGGGGATCTACTGGTTTATGTCTAAGTGAACCCGAATAGCACTTCTGCCCCTAAGAACAAATGCCAAGACCATGTCATGCGACCGGCATGTTGTAGCAATATGGAAGTCTGATAGAGTAAAAAGAATATAAATTGAAAGAGGAGAGAAGAAATAGATATATTGTTTTATTTAGTTTGGAAGTCTAAGAGAGAAAAGGATGTGAGTACTTTGTTTCAGAATGCAGAGTAAAGTGGGGAAAAAAATTGGGAATTTTACTTGCAGCAATGCCTTTGTCTTTTCTATTCAATCATTTTAGTGTGACCATGATTGGCATGTATAAGTTTCATTAAGTAGGTCTTTTTGGGTGTAATCCTTCCTAAGTTGGAAAGATGCAAAAGCAGGTATTGGAGGAAGACAAACCTGACTCCTAACCATTTTTAGTTCAATCCTGAAGGTAACCATCACACTGACAAAGGAAGATGCTGACCCAGAAAACTGCCAGAGTAATGAGTACTGCTTTGCTGGAGGATTGATAGAGTATGTAAAATGGCTAAATGCTGATAAGGTATAGGTAAATCTTTGAATCTTTTCATTTTAGCTTGCTCCTGGTGCTCTTTGTTTGTGTTCTGTCTTGGTCTATACTTTGCTGCAAGATTATGCTGTGTCACATCCTGACTAATGGAACTCAGATTGATATGGATCTGTTTTAACATGGTTATAATATTAAGCTTCAAGGTGTTTTCTTATTCAATGATCAAGATGTATATCCTTCTTGTAGCATAGATCAATTCTTTTAGCGTGGTACATGCTTTCCTATTGCTTTGCATAATATACTTTAATTTATGCAGCTTTTATGTTGATCTATTTAGTGTATCTTGCTATCAAAGACCCATTAGACTTTGAATGTCAACTCTTGTGAACCTGCTGACTCCATTTGTGTGAAATTCTTGTACTACTGTGTATTCAGTAGACATCAGACTAGTATAGTTTTTCACTTTAGATAAGCACAACATCGCTATTACACTACTGCTGTGACTAAAGTTGTTATTACAGTTTGTTTTCTCCTTCTGGATTAACTTGAACTGTTAGCTCCTCTATTTTTTTATAATTCTAGTTGTGACTTATTATTTTTTTTTGTTTTTAGACATCCCTTCATGATGTCTTCAGTTTCAGAAAAGAAGCAGATGGAATCACAATTGATGTAGCTCTCCAGTGGTAAAACTTACAACTTTTATTTTTCTTTGCTTTTGTATGCCATTAAAAGAATTTTAAATTACAAGGAAGAATTGGACTATATGAGAATCATTCGGATTTTGTAGGCATTTTGATATTATGCCAACAATTAATTGGGCAGTTAACTTTCTTTAACCTGATTTTAGGTGTTCAGATGCATATTCAGATACTATCCTTGGATATGCTAACAGCATTCGGACAATTGATGGTGGAACTCATATAGATGGTACAAAAGCTTCACTGACAAGAACTCTGAACAACCTGGCGAAGAAATCAAAGATTATAAAGGCAGGTTATGTGTGGGCTTCGCCACTCTCCCCCGGGTTTATGTTGGGATTTTATTTTTCTTGCAAGTGACATAATTTTGCATGTTTAGTCCTCTTTTCAGTGATATATTTTCATTCTCAAGCTCTCTTTCTGTTCCTCCTCAAAATGAAAAACTTTCTACACTAAGGGTAGTTCTTTGCAGATTTTGTCTGTGTGTTCCTACTAGGTTGCCTCTTAATGTTGCTGCATTCCAATAATTGATCCAATTATACTTATTTTACACCTTACTGTCTGTTGGGTCCTTTAATGGTCTTGAGTTCGGATGGGGTCTGATATTGTGGGTTTGATAACTGAGTTGAATTCTACTGGGAGCCGTATCCTGAAGTTGAAGGTGGGTTATACACTTGAGTTTTGAACATGGAAAGCTTATCAATTTCCTTATATGAATAGCCACATAGTGTCTTGAATGGATTATAAAAACATGATCAAGGAATGTGTCTAGGTGCTATCAGTAACAACCTGGAACTCACTGTTGAAATTCTGGCTAGTTGTTCTCTTCATTCTATTATGTAATGAACAGCCCTCATAAGGACTCTTGTTCATGTTTCCTCACCTGTTTAGTTAAACCTTTGAAGGTCCTTATTTGTTGAAGCAGTGTTCATTGAAACCCTATTTGGACAAGATAATAGGATATGTGTTTCAGATCCACAACTCAATAATTTCCACTAAAACAAGGAGAGAGTGCGGGAAATAATAAATTGCACAGCAGTGATAACAAACAATTTCAATGTCACCTTCTTGATAATGAATTTGGTAACTGTCGTGGTATTAATTCTTTGCCTGATAATATCCTACTTTGAGCCAAAGTTGCCTTAGTCCATCGCATATATCTTTTGGAAGCTGATTTCTTTTGCTTTCTTCCAACCTCTTGATACTAGGTTGACTGTTAGACTAGCAACACATAGATGGTATTTCTGTATATAACGAAATAAAGTTTTTGGCCAATAGTTTGTCTTCTCTTTTCCAGGAGAAGGATATAAGTTTAAGTGGTGAACATGTAAGGGAGGGATTAACCTGCATTGTATCGGTAAAAGTTCCAAATCCAGAGTTCGAAGGGCAGACCAAGGTATTCTAATCACAAACCTGTTCATTTTTTGGTATTGTTTTACTGAGGAAAAGAAATTGCCAGAGATGTTTGTGAATTGCAATACACCTATGAAAATATGATGCTATTTTATGCATTTTCTTCAACCACCTGAATTATATCCTTTTCTCTTCTTTCAAAGACAAGGTTAGGAAATCCAGAGGTGCGGAAGGTTGTTGAACAGTCTGTTCAAGAGTATCTTACTGAATACTTGGAGTTGCATCCTGATGTACTTGACTCCATCCTTTCCAAATCTCTCAATGCTTTCAAGGTAAGGTACCTCTGCTATATCTTGCTGGTGTTGGTTCTATTTTTCCTTGCAAGATGAATATACTTTAAGTTCCTAGCTGGTGACCTTTAATTTTCTGCATGTGCTAGTTTGGAAGTTTGTCTATTTAGCATTTTTGATGGAGTCTTTTCTCTTATTGCATTTGTAGGCTGCTCTTGCAGCAAAGAGAGCAAGAGAATTGGTGAGGCAAAAAAGTGTCTTGAGATCATCTTCTCTTCCTGGAAAGCTTGCTGACTGTTCAGCTACAAATCCTGAAGAAGCTGGTATATGAATTTGTTTCTGCTGTCAAACTAAACATTTTAAGCTTTAAGAAATGGAGTACAATGTTTAAGTGAGTCTCTTACCGGATGGATTCTTAAAGATTATTTACTTTTGTCAGTACTGGTATGTCTCATATGCTTCCTTGTTCCTTAGTGTAGCAAGAAATTGTCATTTAAGGACATGGACAAGACAACTAGGACTTGTAAGAAATTAGGAGAGAATAATCTCTTTTCATTATACCTTAAAGTTTACAATGAGCTGATTATATACAAGGTGTCTAAAAAACAAATATGGCAACTACCATAATAAATTGATTACAAAATCTCCTAATTAATCCCCTAATTACTGCTCACAAGATCTTCTAATCATTGATTACAAAATCCTTTAATTTAAGGGTCAAACTTTCCTAATTTAGTCTAATTCTAGTATTATAATATTTCCAACATTACTTTCTTAAAATACACCTATTAGCCATATTTTCCCATACTCCCTCTCAAGCTGGTGAATAAATATTCTCCATTCCCAGCTTGGATACAATACTTTCAAACACTGGATCACTTAACTCTTTGGTTAACATATCAACAAGCTAATCATTTGTAGACACATAAGGTGTGCAGGTCAATCCATGCTCCAATTTCTCCTTGATAAAATGTCTGTTAATTTCGATATGCTTTGTCCAATCATGTTGCACAGGATTATGAACTATGCTAATTGTAGACTTATTATCCCAGTAAATCTTCATCGGACCCTCCAACTTGATCCTTATATTTTTTAGAATGATATTTAACCAAAGAAATTCACATACTCCTTGAGCCATCGCTTGAAACTCAGCTTCTGCGTTAGACTGTGCTACCACATTTTGTTTTTTACTCTTCCATGTCACAAGATTTCCACCAAAGAATGTACAATATCCAGTGGTCGATCTTCTATCAACTAATGACCCAGTATAATCAGCATCTGTATAGGCTTCAAGTGTTAGACCCCCACTTCTCCTAAAGAGAATTCCTCTTCCTAGTGTACCTTTAAGATATTGCAACACTTTATGTGTGGCTTGAAGATGAACCTCTTTTGGATTGTGTATGAATTGATTAATCCACTCACAATATAAACTATATTCGTCGTGTGTGCGACAAATAAATAAGCTTTGCTACAAAACGTTGATACATCCCTTTGTCCACTATAGCATCTTCCTCTGCCATTCTAAGCTTTATGTTCGGATTTATTGGAGTACTTATCGGTTTGCATGTTGTTTTGCCTGTCTCCTTGAGTAGATCAGTTATACACTTTTGTTGAGAGAGAAAAATACCCTTCTCTGAATGTGCCACTTCAATTTTGAGAAAGTACTTTAGCTTTCCAAATGTCTTAATCTCGAATTCTTTTGCCAAGTACTCACTTAAAGAACATCTCTCCTCATTATCACTTCTTGTAACAATTATGTCATCTACATAAACTAAGAGAACCGTGACTCCCCCTAAAGACGAGTGCTTGATGAACATAGTATGATCTCCTTTACTTTGCTTGTATCCTAACATCACTATGACCCTGACAAATCTGCTGAATTATGCTCGAGGAGATTGTTTAAGCCTATACAATGCCTTCTTTAACCTACCGACTCTATGATCAGTAACTCCTTTTTCATAATCAGGTGGTATCTCGATATAGATCTCTTCCTGGAGATCTCCATGCAAGAAAGCATTTTTGACATCAAACTGCTGTCAATCCCATCCAAAGTTGGTTGCCAAAGATAATAGGACTCTAACAGTATTCAACTTTGCAATTGGGGCAAAAGTCTCTAGATGGTTTACTTCATACATCTGAGCATAACTTTTGGCAACCAGTCTTGCCTTGAATCTTTCTACTAAACCATCAGCTCTATATTTTATTGTGTTTACCCATTTACTGTTTCTTCCTTGCGGGTAACTCCACAGGCTCCTATGTTTTATTCTTTTCCAGTGCCTCCATTTCTACATTCATAGCTTATTTCCATTTTTCATTAGATAAAGCTTCAGATAGATTGGAAGGAATGGTCATGGTTTCTAAGTTATTGAGGAAGGCTTTGTGTGACGGAGAAAAAGGCTGAAAAGATAGTGTAAGTTTCTGAACAAGAGAATGAAACTTCTTATCTTTTATTCATCAATTATAAGGGTATATATACAAGTATAGAGATCCTATAATAGGAAATAAAATATCCTATATTAATTACAATAAATCAGACCTCTAATTCCTATTATTTAGCCTACAAATCAGCCTATATTTGTTAACAATCTAATCCCTACAAATGAGCCTATATACAATCTGTAACAATCAATCTAATCCCTACAAATCAGCCTATATACAATCTGTAACACTCCCCCTCAGGCTGGAGCATAGATATTAATCATGCCCAGCTTGTTACATAGATAATCAATTCGGACCCCGTTAAGAGCCTTTGTGAATAAATCACCTAATTGTTCTCCAGTCTTCACATGACCTGTAGTGATCAAACCTTGTTGGATCTTTTCACGAATGAAATGACAATCAATCTCAATATGTTTCGTTCGTTCATGAAAGACTGGATTGGAAGCAATGTGAAGTGCAGCTTGATTATCACACCATAGCTTTGCAGGTACTGAGACCTTAATTCCTACTTCACTAAGAAGCTAATATACCCATATGACTTCACACACAGACTTGGCCATAGCTCTGTATTCAGCTTCCGCACTTGATCGTGAGACTACATTCTGTTTCTTACTCTTCCATGAAACCAAATTTCCCCCAACAAAAATACAATATCCTGAAGTAGATCTCCTATCTTCCTTACACCCTGCCCAATCAGAATCTGAAAAACATTCGATCCTAGTATGACCATGATTGCCATATAGGATTCCACGTCCAGGAGCACCTTTTAAATAGTGCAGAACTTGTTCTACTGCCTTCCAATGATCAACAGTTGGTGATGACATGTACTGGCTCAGCACACTCACTGAATAAGCAATATCAGGACGTGTCACAGTAAAATAATTCAACTTGCCAATAAGTCTTCTGTACCTTTCAGGATTTGCAAATAATTCTCCTTCTTTGGTTAATTGTAAATTAGGAACCATTGGAGTACTACATGGTTTAACACCCCACTTTCCCGACTCTGACCGTAAATCAAGCACATACTTCCTCTGAGATAGGAAGATTCCCTTCTTACTCCTGCTAACTTCAACGCCCAAGAAATACTTTAACATCCCTAAGTCTTTGGTATGGAACTGAGTATGAAGAAAGGACTTCAGAGATGAAATTCCTCTCGAGTCACTACCTGTGATTACAATATCATCCACATATACAACTAACAGAATAATACCTCCATCAGATTGTCTATAGAAAACAGAATGATCTGACTTGCTCTTTTTTGCATCCCAAACTTCTTAATAGCCTGGCTAAATTTTCCAAACCAAGCCCGAGGACTCTGTTTCAAGCCATAGAGAGATCTTTGCAGACGACATACTTTTCCATTCTCCCCCTGAGCAACAAAACCAGGTGGTTGCTCCATATAGACCTCCTCTTGAAGATCACCATGGAGAAAGGCATTCTTTATGTCTAACTGATGTAGCGGCCAGTCATAAGTTGCTGCAAGGGAAATAAATAACCTGATAGAAGCAAGTTTAGCAACAGGAGAAAAAGTATCATGATAGTCCATGCCATAAGTCTGAGCATATCCTTTAGCAACAAGTCTAGCTTTCAATCGAGAAATGGAGCCATCAGGATTAATTTTGACAGTAAACACCCATTTACATCCAATAGCTTGTTTACCAGCAGGTAAGGTAACCAAAGTCCATGTACCATTGACATCTAGAGCATTCATTTCCTCAATCATAGCATTCCGCCATCCGGGATGAGCTAATGCCTCTCGAACAATTTTAGGGACAAAAACAGTGTTGAGGGATGTAAGAAAAGCACAAGAAGTGGAAGACAAATGATTGTAAGAAACAACTGAAGAGATTGGGTAAGTACATGTACGTTTACCTTTTCTCTGAGCAATAGGAAGATCAAGATCATCTTTGGTAGTCGGATCTGATGACGAAGATACTGGTTCATCAGGACATGATTCTGGAGACTTAACAACCAAGTCAGAACGTGGCGGATGTGGGCGACGCGAGTAGGTGTATTGGATGGGAGGCTTAACTGGTGTAGGGGGAGGTGGACCTAAATTGGGTATGACATCATAGACTAACAAATCATCATCCTCCCCCTGACTCACAGAACCTGAAGATGAAGATAAAGGTGTTTGTTCCAAAAAAGTAACATCAGTAGACACAAGATACTTACCGAGACTAGGACAATAACAACGATACCCTTTTTGCACACGGGAATAACCCAGAAACATTCATTTTAAGGACTTAGGATCCAATTTTGTAACGCGAGGACGAACATCCCGAACAAAACAAGTACAACCGAATATCTTTGGTTCTATAGGAAACAATTGTTTATTTGGAAATAGAGTGTAGAAAGGAGTATTACCAAACAAAACAGAGGAAGGCATACGATTGATTAGAAAACAAGCAGTAGACACAGCATCAGCCCAGAAGCATTTAGGAACCTGCATTTGAAATAACAAAGCTCTAGAAGTTTCAAGAAGATGTCTATTCTTTCTCTCAGCAACCCTATTTTGAGAAGGGGTGTCAACACAAGAAGTCTAATGGAGAATACCCTGCTCAAGCACGTATTTTTGAAAATTGCCGGAAACATATTCTTTTGCATTATCACTTTTTAAGATTTGTACAGGTTTACCAAATTGGGTGCGAATTTCAGCACAAAAGGAAGAAAAGTGACAAAATAATTCTGAGCGATTTTTCATCAAATAAAGCCATGTCATTCTAGAATAATCATCAACAAAAGTAACAAAATATCTGAAACCAGTTTTAGAGGTAACTGGACAAGGACCCCAAACATCAGAATGTACTAACTCAAAGGGAGTAGTAGCTCGCTTATTGACTCTAGGACTAGAACTAAGACGACGGTGTTTAGCAAACTGACAAGACTCACAATCTAATGAATTAATGTTTGAAAACTGAGGACAAAGTTTCTTTAACAAAGAAAGCGAAGGATGACCCAATCGACAATGTGCGTCAAAAGGAGAGACTGTTCTGGCACATGCTATAGACCCTGGTTTCGGTGTATCAAGAATGTAGAGACCGTCAGACTCATGTCCTTTACCAATAATCTTCTTCGTCATGAGATCCTGAAATAAACAATAACTAGGAAAAAATGAGACACAACAATTAAGGGCACGAGTAAGTTTGCTGACAGAAATCAAATTAAAAGACAGTTGTGGTAGACTCAGAACAGATGATAAATGGAGAGATGATGTGGGATTAGTGGTTCCAGACCCAATAACACTGGATGTTGAACCATCGGCTAAAGTAACAGGAGTGATAGATTTATGTGGCTGAAAGTTAGAAAGTAAACTGGGATTACCTGTCATGTGATCTGTAGCACCATAATCAATGACCCATTTTAAAGAAGAGGAAACAAGACATGTATTGGGTGTACCTGTCTCGACCAGAGTAGTAACATGATCGGATGGCTGTTTCACTGTTGTTTGAAGCTGAATCAATCTGGCATACTCATCCGCAGATATTGTAACAGACTTTTCAGAGATCTCAGAACTGGATGCAATATGGGCAGACTGTGCTTTCTTATACTGCAGCTTCTGACAGTCCCGCTTGATATGACCTGGTTTGTGACAATAGTGACATACCATTTCTCCTTGCTCCTATCCACGATTTCCAGTAGTCTTATCAGAGGTGTTGGACCCTGACCCCATGCTCTTACGGTTGCCACCACTATTGTAGTGTTGTCTTCTTGAGTCAGATGTGGTAGTTCGGCTAAGAAGAACACTATTAGGCTGAGTAGATAGAACAGGTAACGTATTGTCGGTATGGAGAACTCTCCGAAAAACATCTTCTAGACAGGAAATTTCTGAACTGGAAAAAATTTGAGATTTGGCAGTCTCAAATTCAGACGGAAGACCGGCTAGAAAACTCATAACAGCCATCTTCTCCCGTTGATTCCGTTGTTCTTCCACATCAGTACTGAAGGGAAGCAACATATTGAGCTCTTCATAAGTTTTCTTGAAGTCCATGGAATAATTGGTGAGAACCCTGTAAAACTCCTTGCAAACATCATAGATACGAGAGAAATTTCCTTTTACAGAATATAAGAACTAGAAATAGTTCATTAATTTTTTCACTGTCTTACAATGAGTAACCAGACCAACCACCTCACTATCAATAAAATTACGAATTTGTATATACAAATGAGCATCGTATCTCGTCCACGACAATCTAGAGTCATCCATAGGTGGATCTTCAGTCAGATGACCATCCATAGAAATACTGAGCAGATATAATTCAATCATATGGTTCCAATAAAGAAAATTAATTCCATTTAATTTATTGTCCGTGATTTTTGAAACCAATGGAACCATATCAGAAACAATTCCAGTCTTTTTGTCAGCAATAATTGCTAAGAAAAGTCAACAAGATAATAGATTACCCACAAGAAGGAGTCACTAGGTGCTGGCTAATCGGCACGATGTACCTCCATGAGTTGGCGGTGTCTATAGAGGAACCTCCAAAGCCTGCACCTTGAATACGGCAACAGCCTCTCTCACACCCAACAACCCAGAAAAAAAATATTTATGAACAGAACCTTGGCTCTGATACCATGTAAGTTTCAGAACAAGAGAATGAAACTTCTTATCCTTTATTCATCAATTATAAGGGTATATATACAAGTATAGAGATCCTATAATAGGAAGTAAAATATCCTATATTAATTACAATAAATCAGCCCTCTAATTCCTATTATTTAGCCTACAAATCAGCCTATATTTGTTAACAATCTAATCCCTACAAATGAGCCTATATACAATCTGTAACAATCAATCTAATCCCTACAAATCAGCCTATATACAATCTATAACAGAGAGGAAGTGTGTAAGGGGATATAAATGTCTTTTAGTGCACTTTCTTGCACATTTTCTCAAAGTAATGGGCAAGTGTATGTCACTACTACCTCCATGGATCTCAGTATCTACCTCTGGTTCTGTTTCAATTTGTAGTGTGGGTTCAGGAGTCATTACCTGATCAGACTCTTGGATTTGCGTAGGGTTGGAGGCAGCCATCTTCTTCCTTGCATACATCTTGCCTTTGCCATATCTAACATCCTCGGGAGCAGACTCAGTGTCAGATTGAGCAAATACATGTTCAGAGGAGATTGTGATAGACTTAAATAGCTCAGAGTGAACTAGGGCATGATCACTAGTGGATGAGGAAGTAGGATGATTTGAAGTTGAAAGATCTAACAGCAAGTCAGAATCCAAACTCTCATATTCTCTCACTAACTTCTCCCCCCTGAAAATAAGGGTTTGGAAAGTAAAATCCACGTTCATTGAAGGTAACATCTATAGAAACAAAGAATTATTGGGAGGGTGGATGATAACACTTGTATCTTTTTTGGATTGACGAATATCCTACAAATGCACATTTTATAGCTCTTGGATCTAGTTTCCCTCGGTTGTGATTGTGAACATGTACAAAGAATGTACGTCCAAACACTCTAGGAACAAGATTATTTGTGGTGTGGAAGTTAGGATAGAAGGGGGACAACCCGTCCATTGGATTATGAAACTTTAGGACTCTAGATGGCAATCGGTTTATGAGATGTGTTGTTGTAAGAGCAACCTCCTGCCAAAAGGTTTTAGGTACATGAGGCTCAGATAACAACGCTTGGGTTTTTTCAAGGAGATCACCATTTTTCCTCTTTGCAACTCCATTTTTGTTTACGAAGAAAGACTCAGCAAACTCGAGTACAGTCATTAATAAAGGAAACAAACCAGCGTGCTCCAGAGATATTAGCAATAGGAGATGGACCTTGAACATCACTATAGATTAAATGAAAAGGAATGGAACTTCTTTTTTTGCTCACTGGAAAGGGTACACGTTTGTGTTTCGTCAGTTCACATTTTTCACAATGAAAAGACTCAACATCTAAATGTTTAAACAAAGATGGAAACAAGAGTTTTATAACTCGAAATGATGGATGTCCAAGTCGGCGATGATGGAGCTAAATTTTCTCTTTATTGGATAACAAAGACTCGGAAACAAATGACATTGGCTGTTTACCTTTTGTGATGGTTGGTTGACTTGCTTCAAGGAAGTAGAGGCCACCCCGTTCTTTAGCATGTCCAATAATCTTCCTTGAACCCTTTTTCTGAAATACAGAACCATTATGATGAAAAATTACAATACATTGTAAGTCATGGGCAAGTTTTTGGATGGATAACAGATTGGTGGCTAGCTTAGGGACATGGAG
Organism: Voacanga thouarsii; assembly: GCA_026120185.1. NCBI lineage: Eukaryota > Viridiplantae > Streptophyta > Magnoliopsida > Gentianales > Apocynaceae > Voacanga > Voacanga thouarsii. Next base: position 742,154 of record JANUWF010001027.1, read on the forward strand.
AACATTTTGTGAGGTTAACAATGGGTTAATTTGGACACTTCCAATTCCTGCCACAGTGACGAAAGAACCATTTGCAGTGGTTATTTTTCTACTGCTTGGACACAGAGAATAAGTGGTAAAGACATTTGGTGAGGAGGTCATATGGTCGGTAGCTCCTAAATCTATGATCCAAGAGGTGGCAAAAGTTACATCCAAAACATTTAATCTAATGAAAAGCAGAAACTCACCTGAACATGCTACATAACAATTACTTGAGGGTTTTTCTACACTGTTGATGAGAGCTCTTTCCCTTTTTAATTCATCTTGGTTGAGGCCAGTAGTTTTTGATTTTGGTGGCTTATCAATTTGGCCAGCAACTATATTAGTTTGTCCACTTTTGGATTGTCCTCTATTTTGTTTCCATTCTCAGCTGTGTGGCTTCCCATGAAGCTTCTAGCATTTTGCTCTTCAACTCGTGTTTGGGAGGTTGACATGGTGAAGGAAAGATATTTGCAGCAATTAAGGCTGCCCGAATAGGAAGTAGAGAAGGAAAAAACAAAGAGAAAATAACAGCAATGAAGGCTGCTTGAAAGCGAAGAGAAGATGACAGCAAGGAAGCCTGCTTGAAAGAGAAGGCTGCTTGGAGAGGAAGTAGAATCCTAGAAAGCTTAGGGCTCTAATACCATGTTAGAAATTGGGAGAGAATAATCTCCTTTTATTATACTTTAAAGTTTACAATGAGTTGATTATATACAAGCTGTTTAAGAAATAAATATGGCAACTTCCCTAATAAATTGGTCACAATTTCCTAATCAATCCCCCAATTACTGCTCACAAGATCCCCTAATCCCTAATTGCAAAATCCCTTAATTTAAAGGTCAAACTTCTCTAATTTAGTCTAATTCTAATGGTATAATATTTACAACATTACTTTCCTAAAATATACCTATTAGCCATATTTTCCCACAGGACTACTTTCAGATGTTTGTCCTTGTGTGTAAATGGGCCTGATAAGATTTTCGTTGCATCTAAATATTGCAACATACTTATCCTTTTATTTGTACAGTCTAGTCATTAGGAGCTGTTTATAAATTCAAAATGTTCATTATACTTTTGGATATGTGGCAAATGTTACCATTGATTTCATAGTTTGGTTCTCCAATATTTTAACACCAATGTGTGATAAACATAAGTTTTGGGTAATATTAGTTTTTGGAGTAGGTTGTTTATGTGGCTTTTTACCACTGAGTGCTAAATGGAGTATAGCTCGGAAGACATACTGCAATCCCGTGATGATCGTTACTTTCTTTGTTTAAAATAGTAGTCGAAGAAAAAGAAAGAGAAGTCATATCATAGAAGCTCATCGCTAGTAATTTCTTTTCAATTATTAGGGTCCCTTTTTTTGGTTTCACATTTTATACATAAACAATATGATAGATATATCAGTAAAAAGTTCAAATTCCATTTTTGCCTTGTCTTTGTAGAGATATTTATTGTTGAGGGAGATTCAGCTGGTGGAAGTGCAAAACAAGGTCGTGACCGGCGTTTTCAGGTGAAAATTCTGATTCTTTTGTAGTAATGCAACAGCTTAAGCTTACCTATGATTTCTATATGAACTGTATTGCTGCTTTTAACCCTTTTCTTTCTTTTCCTCTAATGTCATGTTCAAGTATATGTTATAATTTCTGTATCCTCAGTGTTGTTCAAGCATTGTCAGGTTTCTTTCTTGATTAGGGCCCGAGAGATGATATCAAAGATAATGTAAATAAATGTTTAACATCTTGCTTTCTTCCTGAGTTGCAGTGGCCCTAGGTAGATTATACTTCTCTAAATAAACAGGATGTTATTGACAAAATCCTGAGCATACATTCTGATGCAGAACACAAAAGGATCCAAGAACTGGGAAGTTCTATGTCAAACAATGATTCTAAAATCCAGCTTTAATCTTGGAAATCGTAGCTTATGAGTCATTTATGGGAATATTTAGTTTTATTTAGTTTAATTAAGTTTATGAGTCTTTTAGAGATCTAAGGATTAGGTAAATTTATAGTTTGTAGAAATTTCCTAAGAATGAAGTTTCCTACGAGTTTAAATTTCTATTCTAGTTAGGATTCCTAAGTTGATTGGTTAAGAATCCTAATCATAGTTATATTTTAGAAACTTAGAAAGTCTAGTTATATTTAGCTTAGAATTTTGGGTCTATAAATAGAGAAGCCCTCTATTACTTATGTATGCCTATGTTTTCGTTATTCAATTAATAAAAGTCTACAAAATGTTCTCTGTATCCTAGTTGTGTGATGCAATCAAAGCTTAAGGTGCGATGCCTCAATGTCCTAGGTGTGACTCCTAGTGTTTATCCTCCCTCTTGGTGTGACGCTAAGAGTTTTCTTCCTTATTCTCTTATTTTTACTTTGTTATTATTTACAATATTTGTATCCTAGCTTCCGCATGACAGCCTGGTTTTCCTACGTAGTCTTAACAGATCCTAGGGTATATTTGTGGGGCAGGTTTAGCGAGTTTGTCCTGCATCACATTTTGTACTAAGGGGCAATCATTTAACGCTCAATCATATAGATGACCCCATTCCAAACAAGGAAATCATGGACTTTTTTTTATAATAACATGCAAATATTAGTCTTATTTAACTTGAATGGAGTGGATATTCATTGTGTTGCAGCTTATTTAACTGTCTAGAAGGGAAGTCTTCTTGAAGTTCTTAATTTTATGCTAGTTATGCTTCTGTAATATTCCATTGTGCCTTCTTTATGTCTTGTGTTTTAATTCAGTTTGAACCAAGAACTAGGCCAGTTCCTAATAATTGTTGCTAACCTGAATTGTTTCCATGGATCAATTTACATAAAATTTGAAGGGTTTGAGACCAATTTTTCATGTTCTAGATTTGCCAGAAATAAGCTCCAACTTTCTTGTTATACTGTTTTGATTCTGAGATATGCCTCCCTTACCCAGCTCTCTATTTTTGTATCTCGATTGACTTTTTAACTATTTCATTTTCTCTGCAAATGAGTTCTTGCTTCATTGTTGGATACTGTATAAAAACTTGTCTGGATGTTAGAGCACATTTTGGTGATGACGTGCAGGCTATTCTTCCTTTAAGAGGAAAAATTTTAAATGTTGAAAGAAAAGATGAAGCAGCAATTTACAAGAATGAAGAGATTCAGAATCTTATTCTTGCTTTGGGACTTGGAGTTAAGGTGGTTACTTCGTAATTTGTCTCTTTTGCTTCTTGGCCACTTAAACTGGTTCTTTTCTCAAAGCAAGTTTCCTGCTTTTAGGGGGAAGATTTCAAAAGGGATGCCCTCCGTTATCATAAAATCATAATTCTGACAGATGCCGATGTAGATGGTGCTCATATTCGAACATTGTTGCTGACCTTTTTCTTTAGATACCAGGTATAGAACAGAGACTTTTATTTCTTTTGTTTAGAGGTATTCAGTGACAGTTTTTTGCTTTAATCCACACAGATATTGAGAGAGAGAGAGAGAGAGAGAGAGAGAGAGAGAGAGGAGGTATTTAGTGAGTGTCTGGAGTGTCTTGGCTTTCAACATGAAAATGTGGGGCTCAAGAGAGAGCATGATATCAGCAATTTTGTTTGTTTATTGGTAGAAAAATGAGTCCCCTGGGCAATCGGAATAACTGTTGTTTCTGGATGTAGAGAGCTTTGTTTGATGAAGGTTGTATATATGTTGGTGTTCCTCCTCTATACAAGGTTTGTTTTCAATGAAAAGTTTCCAAGAACATTTTGTGTGGTCTTTTTTAGTTCCTTTTTCTCATTGCTCTAAAGTATTCAGGTTGAGAGGGGAAAGCATATATACTATTGCTATGATGATGCAGAACTTAAAAAGCTCCAGAGTTCATTCCCTGCAAATGCATCGTATAATATTCAGAGATTCAAAGGTATGAACTTCAAATATTATTTGCTGCACTGAGATTGTGAAGTCTTGTGAGAGATTACATGCAAAGATTTGAATGTCGATGTGGAATATGTGCATTTCCAGGGGTAGGTGCCAAATGGGAATTGTTGCAAGTTACCACCTCATGTAAAAGTTTGAGCTCTTAGGGAGTAGTTTAATTTGTACATTCAAAAACTCTAATACAAATGAGGGCAGGAGAAGGTGCTATTGATTAGAGCAAGATAGTTCTCTAAAAATCAATTAGTGGTGGCTCCATGAATTTGTTTATCCAATAAGTATGGTTTGCTACCCGATTATTCTACCTACGTGCCTATCCTCTGAAACTTTCAACCCCAAGAAAAAATAAACGAAACTTGACATGATGCCAATGCTCATTCTCATGATCTCTGAACTGCCCCCCTCCCCATTTCACTTGCATAATTTTTATATGGAAACATGCAGGCTTGGGAGAGATGATGCCAGTGCAACTATGGGAAACAACTTTAAATCCAGACAGTCGGCTACTAAAACAATTAACAGTAGAGGATGCAGCAGAGGCAAATGTTATTTTCTCCTCCCTTATGGGCTCGAGGGTAAACAAATAACTCTTAGACTATGTTTGCGTAAGAGATGCTACTTGACAATTTCAGCTCTCTATATGCTTCTAAATAGTAATTATAGCTATATTTGTTCAATATTTCAGCTTCTCTTTAGCTACACATGGATAAGCTGATAACCATGTCGCTCTTTTTGCATTTTCAGGTGGATGTCAGGAAACAACTCATACAAAATTCTGCAAGCAAGATAAACATTGAACAACTGGACATATGAGTTTATTCTGCAGTTGGTGAACGCATCCAAAGTAGACAAAAGGAAGGACTACATGCTTTTTATTATGCATGTTCTTGGACTTGGTAGCTCCATTTTCAGGATTCTGGGAGGTGGTGTCTGCAGAAAGAATTGCTAATTTTGTTCAATCTAATGAGAAATGCCTCTTGGGCACAAAAGAGCTCTTCTGTGGAGATCTGAGAAATGGTTGAGATTGTGGATCAATGAATCATGATACTGGCTTTCACAAGCTTTGTATTCTTGTCTCCCCTTCCCCAAGATTTTTTTTTAATTTTACTTATTTTTAATGAAAAGTGTTATTCTCAAGGGTAATTGTGAAAATTTTATAATATATGCATTTTGAAAATGTGTTAGATTTTCATTAACTGTGAGAATTATAATACTTGCCTTCATTTTTTTAATTGCCCTTTAATGTTTTAACACATAGATTAAGCAGGTTTTTAAATTTGTGGAGTTGCATGAGAAAAAAGATTAAATTAATCTTTTTTGAAATAATGGGGCTGGTTTTTTTAATTAATGTCATAGTTCAATGGAGACCTTTTTTTAAAAAAATAAAAAATAAAATAGCATATAATTGTAAATAAGAATTTCTTTTAAACCGACAAATAGCATAATTCAATGGAGGGAGTAATTGATATTTGTTGATGGTGCCTCTGTGTGCTAATGAAGTACAACATTGTTTTAATTGTTTTTATGAGCAATGTCTTGTGCCTTACTGGAATGGAAAGAGAATTAACATTTCAACATATCAAACCATATCGTTAACGTTGAAATGAGTGATGGTAATTTTAAAATGACAAAATCTCTAATATGGTTTCTTAATAATTATTTTCAGTCGGTTATGATCTTATTTTTTTTCATCTTTTTAATTCTCTAAATATTTTTTTACACCTTATTTGGTTCTTTCGTTAGTCACACCGTTAAGTTAATAATTTTTGTTACGACAAATTTGAAATTTCACTGAATTTCAAACTCATGACTCTATTTCCGACAACGCCACCATCAATACCATTTCACCGATCCCAACACCGACACCACCAACACCAGCATCGACCATGCTCAGTTTCATTTGCTCGAGCAACTGGACTTCGTGGGATTCAGAGATGGGTTGACTTCAGGACAAATGCTCCAAAATTTCCTCTTTTAGCCACCCAAAGTTCCCTTTGGCGACTGTAGTAGCACTTCCATGCTGGTTGATTTAGACAACTCTTCTATCATGAATGATTCCACTAGGCTAGTGCTTCTTCTTCTGCTAATCAAGTTGCCCCTCCTAAACCAGCTGCCAAGAAAAAGCGAAATCTTTTAGGAATGCCAGGCAAGAAGAGCAAAGTGAAAAAGAAATGACTGGTTTCTTTCCTTATGTTCTTGATTGGGTGAAAATTAATTTTGGACTTCTGATTTGTACTTTTTCTAGATCCGGATGCAGAAGTGATTGCTTTATCACCAAAAACCCTGTTAGCAACAAATCGATTTGTTTGTGAAATTTGCAATAAGGGGTTTCAAAAGGTTCAGAATTTGCAGCTCCATAGGAAAGGACACAATTTGCCTTGGAAGCTTAGGTAGAGATCAAACAAAGAGGTCAAGAAGAGAGCATATGTTTGCCCTAAACCCACCTGTGTTCACCATGACCCTTCATGGGCGTTAGGGGATTTGACTGGAATCAAGAAACATTTCTACAAAAAACACGGTGAGAAGAAGTGGAAGTGTGATAAGTGTTCAAAAAAATATGCTGTTCAGTCAGATTGGAAGGCTCATTCAAAGATTTGTGGGATTAGAGAATATTAATAATTATTTTCAATTGGTTATGGTCTCTTAAGAATTATTTTCATCTATTAACATTCGATTCGAATTCGATTCAGTGAAGTTTCAGATTTGCCCTTATAAAAAATAGTAACTTAACGACATGATTGACGGAAGGATCAAATGAGATATAAAAAAATATTTAAAGAATCTAAAAAGATTTAAAAAAAAAATAGAGACCATAATCGTCTAAAAATAATTATTAATGGATCAAAGTACAAATTTTGCCTTTAAAAATTAAAAAGTCCTTAGTGAGTATATCAAGAGAATAATTTTTAAATTCGCTCAAGGATTATTAACTATCAAATTAATTTAATTTAAAAAGTTAATTTGAATAATTTTATAATCTATTTATAAAAGATAGTATTCTTTTTTTTTTTTACTCCATATAATTTTTATTTTATTTTTAATTTAAACAAACTTTTAAATAGTTGCAATTCAAGTACATAAAATTTTAAAAAGATACTAACATTAATCAACATGACAAATGAGAGGTGCAATTGTAAAAATAATAATATTTCAAAGGGCCAAAATTTCAAAGAAAAGAATATTCGAGCACACCCCTGGGAAGAACGTGCGACGCCAAGCGAGGGAATATCCATCCATGGTGTCCGAATCAATTTCGCAACAGTCTCAAACTTAGTACTATTCTTTAAAGACAGTGTTTGAGCTAACCAGCAAGAATATTCCTTCGGCGAAAATGCAACACATCAAATTGATCTTCATCTTCTACATGATCAACCAACTGATTCACTTGCAAGCTACTGCTGTTTCGGTTTCTTCAGTTCATGCATCATTTCTTCAACTCTTTTTGAAGGTGAGTTTGTTTTTAAGTTTCATCACTATTCTGTTCTTTCTTTTTCGTTATCCGGACTGCCTTTCATGAAAATTTGCCAATGTGCCGTTGGTAGAATTAAATGGGTTCTTCTGTATCTGTTAATTTCGGTTAATGGGATTACTGGTCTTAGTGATTATAGAAGTTTTTGCTTAGAGATTTCCTCTGTTTCAGTTTTAACTCTGTGTCGTTTGTCTTATTTTGATGGATAATATATTCATTTTCTTTCTCAGTATGAATTAAGTTAAGGTGCTTAGGTTCGATTATAGCATCTGCAATGTACTTTGAGAAAGAAATTCCCTAGTAATTAGAAATTAACTTTAAGCTCTAAGGACTATTGATTTGCTGAAGGCAGCATATTTCTTGATATTTATTAGAATTGAGACACCCTTCATCAGGAAACCAGAAAGTAGGGAAAAGAAAAAGAAAGCTTGATAGAAGGGGTTATGATGATTGTGAAGGGGAACAATTTGTTGCAGAAAATAAACGGAAGATAATTTCAAATAAAACTTGGTATTCATGTAGCTAAAAATTGGGAATAGTTAACTTCATTGAATTGGTTATTTACGTGTGATCATTGACATAATGCATAAATGTCTCTTAATGATTACAAGTTTCTTGTTTGACATCCCAAGGCTCCTTTACAGCATCTGTTTTAAGCCTACTGCTTAATGTCAGAGGATATTTTCTTCTCTAAGGTTTTTCAAAAACATCTCTCCAATAAGGGAGCCATCCTTAACAAAAACAGCAGGATTCCCTGCTGGAGCTTCTATCCATGCCTCAGTGCCTTGTGAATATAAGTTTCCTGTCCAAATATGCTTCCATGAGTAGCTTTCTCCCAGTGGGAAATAAGCCTTAACTATTCTCTTGCCCTTGTCAAGAACAGGCACCACAAGTATCTCAGTACCAACAAGAAATTGTTGATATGTGAAGCCATGAACATGCTCATCATCTGGATAGTGGAGGAATAGGTGGCGACATACAGGTAGACCTTTCTGGGAGGCTTCCTAGAAACATATATATAAGAAACTAAATGTTAAGTCCTTTGCTGAAGAATTCCAAGGTCCAAACAAGCTTTACAAGATCTAGAAAGCACCTTAACTAGTTGAATCCTGTAAAACTTCCAAGCTTTGTACACTTTCGCCAAACGTGCAAAATGCAACATAGTTCTCTCGTTTGAGTAGAATTGTCTGTTGCAAGATGGCTTGTTTCCCTGATAAAACATATGAATAAACAGTATAACCTAGGAGTTACTTGAGTCAAACATGGGGAGATAAAGCAAAATTAAAGAATAATGTCATGAATAATAGAACACTCCATTTTGTTTGACACCAGTCACAGATGATATCTGCTTCACACTCATAAACTTCTGCTATCATCTGAATTAATACAAAATTGGCATGTTTTAGAAGTATTGATGTTAAAGAGAAGAGTCTAGATATCCTTGCTTGATAATGCATTCTTGTTTTTCCCCCTGATATTCAGATCATGATATGTAGAACAGGCAATTGAAATTTAAGTGCTCTATCTAGTGTTTTGGTAGGTGGCAGTGTATACTTACTTCATGTGTTCTAAATACTGTGGTAAATGCATTTAGTTCCATCCACCGCAACAGCAATTCTTCACTTCTTTGGTACCTCAAGATTGGTAGATTTACTGAACAGTAGCCTCCAATGTCACTGTGATTTAAAGCATACCCAGAAAGTCCGCCACTCAGCAAGCCAACTACTGCACTCTTTATCCCGTCATTGGCTTGCCAACTTACCATTTGATCCCCTTCCCAGAAGAGCATTGCCCATCTCGGACTTCCCCTGAAACCAGCCCTCATGAAGAAAACCAACTTGTCTTCTTGGATTTCCCCTTGCTTGATAACATGGGATTTTTGCCACTCTTCCACAAATTCCCTGTTTATTTTGGCCCACAGCTCTGGGTACCTATTATGGGCAGCTACTGGATCTTCACCTGGAGAGGAGATATGGAAAATCATGCTCAACAATTGACTCATATCAAGTTAATTAAAGTATGATTTTGACTCATATCAAGTCACATAAAGAATGATTTTACTTGGGAATGGAAGTTCTTCAAAGGTACCTTTTTCCTTCTATTTTGTTGATAGATTATATGGGCCAGCTTTCTTTTCACTCAAAAATCCTTGTTGTATTAAATTAATCATTGAGTACTTGTTCATTTGAAAGCTGCTCAACTCTGTTGGCATAATCTAGAGATTTTTCTCATGCACACAATTACTTTTCCGTGTGCACGCATAATCTACTCTTGAGAGAATGGGAGGGATAATTTTAAAATATCTCTAAATTCATGTTTTGAAAATAAATTTATTGTTATCTTGGTGTGACTTGCCTTTTAGTTTTCTTCTATTCTTTTGTGCTTTTCACCTGTTAAACGTCAGGTTGCATAACACACTTGCAAGAAAGAAATGAGTTTCTACCTGAAAAGAGGCAGGCATCCACGGGCAGGCCTTCACCGAAATCTGCCATCCATCCCCTAACTCCATCTTTCACCATATCTCCCAAAATTTGCTTGAACCAACTTGGTGTTAATGGATGTGTTAAATCCAACATTCCAATGTCGAAAGCTGTATTTGGAACCATATAAGGGTCTCCATTTTTGTCTTTTATTAATAGGTCCAATTTCTTTGCTTCCTCAAAGAGATTTCTCCTTACATGTGGCTTTTTATCTGTCTGATGTGTAAAGAGACAGTTTAAGAGGCATTATACATCTTCAATCACTGAAATGATATTAAGGATCCAAGTGTAGAAAAATATTAGTACCGGAGCTAGACAAGGATTGCAGTATGTCATCACATTAATGTTCTGTGCTCCAAGATCTTTGATTAGATTCTGCCATCTTCCATACCTTGTGGGATCTACCTCCCAGTTCCACCAAAGTTGTGATCCAATCACCGTCTCCCTATGCCCAACCCAATCCTGGAAAAATCATTATTTATTATTCTTTAGGGGTACAAGGTCTTCAATGAGTCTGTTTATGGTTATGCTATATTTTTGTCTCTGAACCTAAACAGATAGCAAGCATAAAATCATGTGAATTCTAGGATAGAAGCTTGAATACTGTTTCTGATTATGAGGAGTAAAGGTTTTTTCCTCATGTGCTCAGAGGTATTAACTTATGCTGAGTCAGATATGAAAATTGTACCTGCAGCCAGAATGCTGATACTGGGACATCATAAGTTTGCAGCTCATTCCAGATCAAGCGCACAGTATCTGTTCCGCCTTGTATTCCCACAACAGCACCAGATATTATCCATTCTGGAAGTTCTGGAAGCCTGCCAGTAGTTTCTGTGAAGTTTTCGATGAGCTCAGAAGGTGAGTTGCCTTGCAATATCCTACCTTCAACCAAGTCTCCATATATCTAAAAATGTCGAAAATGTAATAGAGAACGAGCCTGCATCAGATTGAGATGTAATATAATTTGAATTTGAAGTTCGGTATTAAAGGAATATTTTGTAGCTCTCACTGACGAAAGACTTTTGGTTCTTGAAAATTCTCTTTAATTGTATTTTTTCCTGTGTTTGTTGGATGTATATTTTTCACTCAGAATCAAGATTCGGAAGGATAAAATATCCCTCCTTAGAATTTGCAGCTTCGTTTCCTACATCAGAGAGGCTTTTTACAGGCATAAGTTTTAGTCTTATTCATTGCCTTGTCGTGCTCATATGACTAGGACCGCCTTCCAAGGAAAAGTTTCTTCTTCTGAAGGTGATGCTTAAACATACAAAGCGTGCTGATGTTAAAACAGTCATTTTTTCAGTTCTTTTCAGTTTTGTAATGCACAAATTGTCACAAACGGATTACCTGTATCTGAACTCTATCTTGTTTTGTTAGATCAAAGACCGAATAGTTATACCCTTCGAGGTAAAGGGACCTCATCTTTGATGTTATGTAGAATGGTGAAGGTGCATAAGTTGTACTCCAATCACCTCCTGCCCTGCGTTCAAAAACTTTAAGTTAGCCATCGTCTAGCGGATTCCTTAAGCTGGAGTAGTTCAGAGTTATGAATTTCGTCTACCTATAACTAACCAAGTTAGCAGCAAATGTGATTGGTTGGTCCCCTCTACCAATTCCTTGTTCTTGAACGAAAATGGGCACCCTTTTACCTTTGAAGTCCATGTAAGTAAACTGTTCTCCGAAACCAAAAAATCTCTCACTTTTTTCACTTCTATATGTCAGCCAAATTCTGTTGAAATCTGTTAATCTTGCAGCCGTCATACCTACATTCTCCTGCTCCTCTGATGAAGCAGCTGATGAAGCAGCTACATTAACTTTCCTCCTGGAGAATAATCCACGCCATCCAAATCTACGTCTCCGAATTCCAGTCAACTTCCTGGCGAACCCTTTATAGATTCTTGGGGAAACTCTTTGATGAAGCTCCACATTGGGTTTTCCCAATCTCACTCGAAATCCAATTTGATTACCGTTTTTCTGATCAAACAAAACCCAGTACCTTGCAGAAGTGGAACTCTCTTCAACTAAATCGGGTTTGGAATTGTTTCTTGGAATTTGCGTTTTTTCCTTCCTTTTCTTGACACTTATAAGCTTTCCTGTTATCATCAGAGCGGGGGACGGAGGAGTACTGTTTTGCTTGGTGCCGCGAAAGGACGGAGAGTCTTGATCGTCTACATCAAATTCAAAATCAGATTCATCTTCTACGACCTGTATATAATCTATGGTTTGGTGATGGCATACCAAATGAACATCTGTGTCTTTGATAAGAAACGATCCCCTGCTCTCTTCCACTTCTATTTCTGCAACTGCTGCAGACACAAAAGCCTTCCCAGGAAGGGTAGACCATATATGTCTAGTAGGCCGAGACTTATGAGATATGGAAATAAACCCGCCATCTTTCGATGTCCAATTCAGCTGAAAATCATTACCAATAGCATAGATCTGGTGTGGAGGGAGTGCCTGAGAATTGAAGAAAAGTTTTCCATGAACAAAGGGAGGGGAGGATTTTGGCGCTGACGGGAAGGGATAGTTGAGGCGTTTGTGATGCTTCTTGGTGACTTTGAGGGTGGCCATTTGGGGTGGAGTTTGCGGAACGTTCTTGTTTCTGGAACAACCTCTCTCTACATATACTCATTCACCTGTCGAAAATCTCAAGATTGCAGTGGCTCTGGAAGGTGTCGTTTTGGGGAAAAGGTCTTAGTTTTCATACTGAGTGATTCGATTTTGTTTCATGTCATGATCCAGGAAATGAGAATGGTGGATGAAGAAGCCAGGTCAAAGTAATGCATGCGGGTCCTAATAAATTCCACATATATGATACAAGAATGGTTAGTATATTGGTATTTTCTGCATTCAAGGGCTCCCTTGAATAGTAATTATCCACAAAGAAAAAAGAATGCAATAAATTTTGATTTTTCTAATATCCCTCTTTGATGAGAGGAAATGATAAAGTTGGAGGCTGAATTTGTACAAAATAATTAAATTAAATTATAATTTATTTTTATATTAATTTTATTTATAATTAGATTAAATATAAATAATAATTATTATTAATAAGAATTTAAATAATATTTTAATATATCTATATTAATTGAGTGAATATATTATAAATATAATTATATAATTAACTACTTAATATTATTTATTATTAAATATAATTAATTAATTAATTATAAATATTTACTTAAAATATTAAATAAGCCTCAAGTGTATATTTAAATCAAAGATTTAACAGTAATTTTAAATCTGATACTGTATACTTATTTCATGTCCTTAGTAATAGCATAAAATCTATTTTTTTTTTTAAAAGAAAATTCAAATACTGGAAGTTTCTAAAGATACAAGGACATCATACCAAGAAGTGAAAGAGAAAAGTTGTCTAAATACTGGCAAAGTCAGAGAAGTCATATTCGAAGGGTACCGAATATGCTCTTTGACAAAAATTACTGCCTATTTTGTACCGTGGAATGGTCCATTTCCGGAATTAGAAATTTAGAATCAAAGAAAGTAAATTATATTAAAAATATTTTTTATTTTTAAAATTTTTAAAAGGCAACCAGCTTCCTACAATTGAAAATGTCAAAGAGCTTTTATTTTTCTGAATTACAAGTGAAGTTGAATATAAAGGAAAATATAGATTAGAATAAAATTATCACCAAAAAAAGTCTTAGATTCAAGATTCACTTAGAAAAAAAAAAAAAACCCAGATAATTCCTTGTCTTCAAATTCCCATTTTCCGCAGTGTTTTGCTTTATTAAGTATAATAATTCCATAAATTTCCTTTATTTATTTATTAAGATATCCAGAAATTAATTTAATTCCAAGATAAATTTTTATCAAATTTTGTATAAAAACATTTTGTTCGACGTGTTTTTGGCATAAAGATATTTAATTAGTAAATAATAAATATATACAAAACTCTCATTCAAAATTAAATTATGTGTTTGTTGTAAATATGTTAAATTAGTGGAAGCTCAACTAATTATGGATTTATGTGAATTATTAGGGAATTAGTGGAAACTTCACTAATTATGGATATCCATCATTTAGTGGAGACACCACTGATTAAGATTAGTGGATGATTTTTCACTAATTAAGAGTTCTATAAATAGAGCTATTTTCCAATCTTGAAATACACCATCATCTGTGAAAGAATTGTGAGAAAATTGTGAGAAAGAAAGAGAGAAGTTTGAAGAAATTCTTGTGCAAAAATAGTTAGAGTTTTCTTAGTGTGTAGTGTGTAGATTTTATTCTAATAACACTATCCAAATTTTATAACACGTTATCAGCACGAATCTCTACCGTTATTAAAGTCAGAAGACAGGAACGCATTTATTGATCACTATTGCTAACCTTACTAAACTCGAATTTGTAATCCTTGATATTTTTAGAAAAAATTATATGTCATGGGTTCTCGATATAGAAATACATCTAAATGCTGAAAAAAAAGATTTGACCACCTGAAGATGGTCGTACTACTAAGTGCACAGTATAAATGATTGCACCTGAAGTTGCAAGATTTTAAAACCGTGAATGAATATAGCTCCGCGATATATAAAATTACATCTCAATTAAAATCATGCGGAGAAAAATATATTGGAGAAGACATTCTCCACATTTCATGCCTCGAATATTGTCCTGTAACAACAATATCGAGAAAAAGGGTATACACAAATTTAATTACTGTCATTCTCATTGCAAAGAAAAATAATGAGTTATTATTGAGAAATCATGAAATCAGATCAATTGGCTCAACAGCACTCCCAGAAGTGAATGTTATTGGCTCTAGCAGAAGTCATCGTTATAATCGTGGCCGTAGCCGTGGTCGTGGTTATGGTTGTGAACACACTCGATATTTTCCTTATCACAGTTATAATCAAGTTGTGAGAAATATTGGCCACCTGAAGTGGAACAAAAAAGATCATAAGAGAAAAGAAAAAGAAAAAAAAATGGAAGAAAATTATGAATATACATGTTATATATGTGACATGAAAAGTCATTGGTTATGTAATTGTCGTACGACCAATCATTTAGTGGAGTTATATCAAGTTTTACTGAAAAAGAACAATAAAAATATTGAAGCAAATTTTTCTCAACATCTAGTGAATGATGCTGAGGATGATGATATTGATCTTGAAGATCTTAATATCAATATTACCCATATAGATGTATCGAATTTTTTTGAACACCTAGACGGTAGGATAGACCATTTAATTGGTGATGGTAATGTTCAGAAAAATTAATGCCTCACCTTAATATTTTGACTTTTCATTATATTCTAATAATATTTACGTTTGCATATATATATTTTTTTGTTCAGATGGCTATTGTTAATGATGATGTATGTATTATTGATAGTGAAATTACACACACCATACTTAAAAATGAGAAATATTTTTTTTATCTCAAGAGTAGAGAAATAAATATTTATACAATAAACGGTAGTACAAATGTGATTGAAGAATCCGAAAGAGTTAGTATATTGTTGCCTGAAGGAACAATAATTACTATTGATAAGGCACTATTTTCCTCAAAATCCAAAAGAAATTTAATAAGTTTTAAAGATATCCGCAGAAATGGGTATCATGTTGAGACAAATGAGGAAAATGGTATTGAACATCTTTATATTACTTAAATTAATTTGGGTAAGAAATCTGTATTAGAAAAACTGCCATCTTTTTCTACTGGCCTATATTTTGCAAAAATACGTACAATTGAAATTCATCATCTCGTAAATCAGAAGTTTATTGATCCTACTACTTTTAGCATTTGACATGATCGATTGGGTCATTCGGGATCTACCATGATGAGAAGAATAATTGAGAATACACATGGCCATTCATTGAAAAATAAAAACATATTGACATCTGAAAAATTCTCATGTGCTGCATGTTCCCTAGGAAAATTAATTGTTAGACCATCACTAGTAAAAGTACGAGCTGAAAGTCTTACATTTCTTAAACGGATTCACAGAGACATTTGTGGACCTATTGATCTACCATGTGGACTGTTCAAATATTTTGTGGCCTTAATTGATGCATCATCTCGATGGTCACATGTGTGTTTATTATTTACTTGCAACCTGTTGTTTGCGAGATTATTTGCTCAAATAATTAAATTACACGCACAATTTCCTGACCATCACATTAAAAATATCTGTTTAGTTAATGTTGATGAATTTTCATCACATGCTTTTGATGCATATTGCATGTCAATTGGGATTAATATTGAACATCTTGTAACTCATATTCATACATAAAATGGTCTTGCTGAATTTTTTATTAAAAGATTACAATTAATTACTAGATCATTATTAATGAAAATAAATCTCCCAACATCTGCTTAGGGACATGCTATTTTACATGCTGCAGCACTTGTACGTATAAGGCCAACTAGTTATCATAAATTATCTCCTTTGCAATTGGCTTTTGGTTCAGAACCAAATATTGCTCATTTAAGAATTTTTGAGTGTGCTGTATATGTTCCAATGGCACCAAACCAACGTACAAAGATGGATCCTCAAAGAAGAAAGGGAATATACGTTGGATATAATTCTCCCTCTATTATCAGGTATGTTGAACCCCTAACAGGAGATGTATTCACAGCAAGATTTGCTAATTGTCATTTTGATGAATCATTATTTCATAAATTAGGGGGAGAACATAAACAGTATAAGAAAGATCTTGCTTGGACAGTATTATTAAATTATCTTGATTCGCACACAAGCGCATGTGAACTTGAAGTTTAAAAGATAATTCATTTGCAAAGTATTGCAAATCAAATGCCAGACGCTTTTGTTGACTTCAGAAAAATCGCATATTCCAACTATAAATACTCCTTTTTGAATTGAAGTTCCAGTAGAACAAAAGATTATACCTATAACTGCTGAGTTAAAAACACGCCAGAAGCGTGGCCGACCTCTTGGTTCTAAAGATAAAATTCTAAAAAAAAAAGAGGATTAAATGATCAAGAAGATCATATTAAAGAAAAGAATGATAAAGATCAAGAGAAAACTGATGACAAAGAACCAGAAGTTGATGAAAGTAACACTGAAATTTCTATCAATCATACCACTTCCGATAGAAGTTGGAATCGAATAGAAACAATTATTGATAATATGTTTGTATACAATATATCTCTTGATGTTATACATGATAGTGATGATCCTAAACCAATATCAGTTGGTGAATGTCGGCATAGAAAAGATTGGTTACAATAGAAATATGCGATTCAATCGGAGTTAAATGCACTGACACAACGTGAAGTCTTCGGACTTATAGTCTGAACACCAGAAGGTGTAAAACCTATTGGCTACAAATGTATATTTGTCAAAAAGCGCAATGAAAATAATGAAATCATATGATATAAAGCACGGTTAGTAGCTAAAGGTTTTTCACAAAGACCAGGTATTAATTATAATGAAACTTATTCTCCTATTATTGATGCTATTATACTCTAATATCTTATCAGTTTGGCAGTACATGAAAAGATAGATATGCGCCTATTAGATATTGTCACTGTTTACTTGTATGAAAATTTAGAAAATGATGTCTACATGAAAATCCCCGTAGGATTTCATATGCCTGAAGCATATAAACATTATCCTCGTGAAAATTACTCCATCAAGTTGTAGAAATTATTATATGACCTGAAGCAATTTGGGCGCATGTGATTCAATCGTCTTAGTGAATATTTATTGAAAGCGGGATTTAAAAATGACCAGGTATGTCCATGTATTTTTATTAAGAAATCTGATTCTAAATTTGTGATATATGTTGATGGTATTAATTTTATTGGAACTCCTGAAGAGCTCCAAGAAACAATTGATTATTCGACATCAAAGATGTTGGTAAAATTACATTTTGCCTTGGTTTACAAATTGAACATTTGGAAAGTTTCATCAATCAACATATACAGTAAAAGTTCTAAAAAGATTTTACATGGACAAAGCATATCCATTGAGTATTCCAATAATCGTCCAGTCATTAGATGTAAAGAAAGATTTTGACCTCAAGAAGATGATGAAGAACTCCTTAGTCCTGAAGTACCATATTTCAGTACAATTGGTGCATTGATGTATCTTGCTAATAATACATGACCTGATATTACATTTGCTGTCAATTTATTAGCAAGATTTAGTTCTTCACCAACACGACGACATTGGAATGGAATTAAACAAGTCATTCGATATCTCCAAACAGCTACTTTTTCAAATCATACTGAAAGTATAACCATTCATGAAGCAAGTAGAGAATGCATATAGTTACGATCAATGATTCATGATATTCGAAAAAGTTGTGGATTATCATCTATCAAAGATATTCCAACTCCTCTTTATGAAGACAATGTAGCTTGCATAACTCAAACACGAGGAGGATATATTAAAGGAGATCGGATAAAACATATTTCACCAAAATTCTTCTTTACTCATGAATTCCAGCAGAAAGGTGAAATTGATATGCTACAAATTCGGTCATGTGACAATCTCGCAGATATTTTCACGAAGACTTTATCAATTGCAACATTTGAGAAGTTGAGATATAAAATTGGTATCCGTCGGTTCAAAGATTTAAAGGAATCATCTCATCAGGGGGAGTAATAAACAGATATATAGAATAGTGTACTCTTTTTTCTTCACTATATTTTTTTCCCACTGAATTTTTATCTAGTAAGATTTTAACGAGGCATATTTTTTATGTAATGGATGGACATCCAAGGAGGAGTGTTGTAAATATGTTAAATTAGTAAAGCTCCACTAATTATGGATTGAAAAATTAGTGGAAGTTCTACTAATTATAGATTTTTATGGATGTCTACTATTTAACGGAGACATCACTAATTAAGATTAGTGAAAGATGATGTATTCCACTAATTAAGAGCTTTATAAATAGAGTTATTCTCTAAACTTGAAATACACTATCATTTTGTAAAAGAATTGTGAGAAAATTGTGAGAAAAAGAAAGAGAGAAGTTTGAAGAAATTCTTGTGCAAAAATAGTTAGAGTTTTCTTAGTGTGTAGTGTGTAAATTTTATTTTAATAACATTATCTAAATTTTATAACAATATTTGATTTGATATAAGAATTTATAATAATATTTAACTATTGACTGGTGATATTATCAACGCAATTATCATCCAGCAAAGTTAATGAAATATCAATTAGACCCTTTTTGATCAAAACCATTAGCCCGCCCCTGCCCCACCTTCTCTCATCTCCTCCAAATCCCCTCAGTATCTCCTTCATAGATGAAATCCCATCCCATCGACTTCCACACTTCCAAGACCGGCTACCACTACCATCTTCACCTTTCTGCATCTTCTAGTGTTGGTTTTGTCTTCTTTTTTTCTTTTCATTTTTGCTCTCTTATTTCCCTGGAGAACTCTGCAACTTTGAACTGCTGAATGGTGGTCATTTCATGGCACCATCAATTGGAAGCTTCAAGATTTCAACTTGGGCTGAACATCTAATCGGTTTACATGTATAGAATTTGATTTTATAATTGGGTTAGAATTCTAAAATAATAGTTAATCTTTACCAATAAAATCTTCAACTCGTTGAGGCTGCCAGACAACAACACCATCAACCTCTATAATAGAAGACATTCAACACCAATCAATTGTTTTGAACTCCTAAAATTTCTTTTAGCCTTTAGAATTGAAAAATTTATAATTAACAACTAAAGTTGCAGTCCTTATCACAATACAAATCTTTTACCAATAGCATGCTGCTATATGAACTGGGTAGTAGTAAGAAAAAGAGGGATAGGAGAAGGTTGGATAAGATGGGAGGAAGTAGACGAGAAAAGCAATGGTGGAAGTCTATTAGAGGCTGTCGGGGAAGCATATATGTATAAACAAAAGAGGAAATTTTGTCAGGAAAGAGATAGAAAAAGGAAAGGGAGAGCACCTTTTATGCCTTTGACTAAAAAGGGCAGAATTGGTATTTTATCAAAATTTGCTCTGGCATAAGGATAATTGCTTTGGCAATTTCGCTAGCCTTTAACTATATTGAAATTACAAACTTAACTTAATAATTAGGAAGTTTAATTACGTAATTTATGTGTTAGTAGCATTATATTTCTCAAATTAAGGACAGTACCTATGGCTATTTTTACGAAAGTGGACATCATGTGCTGCTTCTTGTTATAATTGTTGTTACCTATGTATATGGTCATTCTTTTAGTCCACATGCTTATTGCAAATACTCACTCTGCCCAATTTATATTGTGGTGATCGATCCCACATCATACTTTACCTAAAAATTGAAAATATAATATTTTTTCATAGCAAATTTAAATATTTGTATTTCTTCCTTATAATGTTCAAAATAAATATCAAAGTTTTTAAAAAATAAATATATTTTCTCTTTAAAATTTTAGAACCTAATCTAAAGGTTTTACTATTATAGGTTTTACTAATCTAAAGGCCCAACTATAACCTCATTACCTAATAAAAATAAAGTAGTAATTTTTTAATAATTAAATATTTTTGTACAAATCAAAATAAAATATTCAAATTTAAATGAAAGATGCTTTATATATTTAAAAAGCAATATAATACATTAAAAAGTAGGACACCTATTACATATATAGGCCAAAACATACTTTTTGTCATATTTGAAGATGTAAAAATAATATATGGTGTGATTAAATAAATTAGAAGTGCACATAATATGACATACAAGTTTTTATTTAAAATTTTGTTTATAAGAATTGGAACATTCTAAATTAGTAAGTGATATAGAAAGGTATTATTTTGTTTGGAATATAAAAACTAAAATCACATTTTGTAGGAATTTTGATTAGAAGAAACATCTATGTTTCAATTGAAAGATTTGAGAAAAAACAATCAAAATTAATCACTCAGATAACATAATACTTGTTAATTTCATTTTTTTTCCAAAATTTTAATTATTGGTTTAACATTTGTTATTTCCATAAATTTTGAAATCGTGCTCACATTTTCTTGACATTTTCTTGGTTTGGTGGTAATCACTAACATTTTCAAAAGGGCGGCGATACAGATCATTACTCCTCCTGCCAGAGCAAATTCTCTTTGAGTGACGATTTTGTCCTTGGTCAAAAGAAGGAAAATCTCATCACGAGCCGTCTTTTACCTCTCTCAATTGCTTTATCTTCTCTAGGCATCGTTACAATATAGCATCCATTGCCCTTCCACAGATAAAGATAAGGTTGGTACCTCGCTGCATCCCATGCCACTGTCCCCATTTTACCTTCTATCTCCTCTTCGAATTCATATCACAACCTCTGTTACTTATTGAGAATTAAAAATAAAAGAACAATATTTTATATAAAGCACTCAAATAAAATTACTTGTAAATATTTGTACAGTTACAACTAACAAGCATACTTCTTGGTCACACTTTGCTCACCACTAAAGCACTCTAACTTCCCCCGGCTTTTCCTGACTTCTCTACACACCACACACCACACTTTTAGCTAGTTGAAATAGATTTTTTTTTTTTTTAGTACCTTAGTGATTCAAGTTGGCAAATGAAACTTCTTGAACAATCTTGACTAATTTAACATTATCCTTTTTCTTTTTTATGTTCAGCCTTCTCCTTTCTCTGGTATAAATGTCCCACACAGCTAAGAAAATGGAGGTTTTAGAGGTTCAATTTCATGAACTAATTCTATTAACATTCAATAACTAATGAAAACTGTTCGTAACAACAAAAAAAAAAAAAGTAATTTAATTAGTTAGAGACATTTATTAGTAAGTAATAAGTTTTATATTTGAATTATTGTGTGATACATCTCTAAGAAGAAGGAAGTGATTTTTTAATTTGGATATTTGATGCTCCAAATTATTCCGCTCATAACATAATAAAAGGTAGACCAAATTCAAGATTCTACAAACAAGAAGATGAGGTCAGGGATTGGCTTCCCAAAAATTAAAAAGAAAAGAAAAATGGAACTAGACGAAGAAAGAATTGGGCCAAGCAATTTTATCAGGCGGGTCAAGAATTGGGCCAGCCATGTTGAAATTGTGGACATAGATAGGGGGCCGAACTTAAAATTTTGACGAAAGGCCCTATAAGTCTTTGGTAAATTGCAATAGAACCCTTCATGCTTTTAACCTTTTTGAGTAATTTAGATCAGCCCACATTAAAAATATTGTTTATTTTGAGTCTATTCAGAATAAATATGTGAACATTTTATTTAAGAGGGCGAGAGTATTATTTTATAAATACTAATCTCTAATATTAATTAAATTTTGAAGAAAAAGTTTCCTTCCACGTGATAAAATTAGTAATTCTAATATACAGTAATTTAAATAATAATTTATTTTGAGGGGTTCGATTATATATTATAGGTTCAATAGTATATGAGTAGAACTAATACGAAATTCATGTTGGGAAATTTCGAGTTTTGTGGGAGGACAATTGCACAGCTTGCTTTAACATCGAAAAGTAATAATAATGGTCGACATTAAAATATAAATGAAGAGTTAATAATTTATTCCAACTAACCATGCTTAAAACCAACCATGGTTAATAATTTATTCCAGGAGTTAAAATGAATGGAGAGTTATCATGCATTGATTGTGTTTTTAGGTCTAGAGAGGGAAGGGTAGCAACAAGGTAACAATACAATTTATTATATATTTTTTACCATTATCGATTAAAAATTACTTTACTATTAACATATTGATTATTGTCATTAGAATATTTATTATTTATCAAAACTAGTAGTTTCTCATTAACACTTAATAATCTCAGTATCAATTAACTTAACTAAAAACATACCCTATTAAAAATTTCATTAGTTAGGTCAATAATTTATGTAAATCAATAAGAAATTGTCATATCCAAGAGAGATTCAAACTTGCGATATCAGTGTAAAATTCTCGACCTTTTTAACTCAAAGGACGTCTAAGCATGTCCTTGTCGACGAGAACTGGAGCCATAAATTTGTCAAGATGACTGCAAAAAAAGCAGCATTAACACCAACATTGGGAAAAGCAATGCTATGCATCTCTGAAAGGCTGCACCAGATTTGTTGATGAATTTATTATATGCCTTTACTATACGTAAATCAGTGAGCTTTTGGTTCAAATCCTTGATAGTCTTCTGTATTGCCGATTCCCCATCTGGCCTTTGGGTGGATTTGTTAATCCCATTGAAGATGCAGACTATTTCCTCATCTGGCAGATTCCCTTTTATGATGTGAAATTTTCTTAGCAACTCCACATCAGTTTTAGCGTCTATAATTCCACACATGAAATCAACATACTCAGCCAGCTCAAGAATCGACCCTGGCTTAGCTGATGCAGCTTCATATGCAACCAAGTTTCTCAATACAACTTTGGAAGTTTCACCGAGTGTGATTGCCGGGAGGTACTGTTTATCCTTTTTTTTTTTTAATAGAAAAAGACATTTCCTATGCCACTGTCTGTGGTTGCCAATTTGATGTTAGCAATCACTTACAGTTGTGATACTGAAGGAACATCGATCTTGTTTGCCATTCGGGGTTGATCATCCCTGCAGCTGCTACCATAAAGATCTGAGGTCTTTTTTCGCTTGATTTATGAATTTTGACAGTTCCTCAAAGATGCCTGGAATTTGAAGGCCTTGAGCTTTTGCTTGATCTATTCCAGTGGCAACACTTGTTAACATGTCCTCAGCTCCTTTTATGACTCTAGAAATTGGTGGACATACAATGCATACCCTGGATAGACAAGATTCACCTCCTTCATCTTCAGTATTATTGTCAGTTCCAATTTTTTCTTCAGCTCTAACAATCAAGTCGTACATAAATGCAGCAAATGATTTTTAAAAGCTGCCTTTTTTTTGCTCTGGCCGTGCCGATAATTTCAAGGGAGGTTGCTGATCACAGAGGAGATAGAATTGGTCCTTCAGTTCGATATCCACAGCATCAGGAAACGAGTACATGCCTGATTTCCAGAAGCAGATACAATGGAATTTGGTTCTCCAACATCATTATGTCGGCAACCAATCGTTGATCGTTCCACTTCGACGAGCAAGAATATGCCATCAATAACATCAATCCACTTCAAGGTTTCTGTGTCAAGATCGAGATGCCTATCATAATACGAAGGGATGGTGGAATGAAACTTTTGTCCAATTTGGAGGCCTTTAAAGGAATCCAGCTAGGATATGGATTCTAACTTCATTGGTACTTCTCTGACAAAATTGATAAATTTCTGGAGATCTTTAGGCAGGAGATAAGCTTTGACAGCAGCTTGCTTTTGGCTCTCCATCTGCTGAAGCTCAGGGCGAAAATGGTGATACGGTCAGAGGCCTATAGCCTGAGGAGTATAAGCTTGAGGTTTAGTGCTCCTCAAGCTCTGATGAACCTCAAAAACTATGGGATGGCAGCCAAGGTCTATGGTGTAGTTTATGGTCATATGGTCGGCCCATCGTTTTTCATTTATGCTTGAATTGAAAAATGGGTGAGTGAACATAATGGAAGAGGGAGCTGTTCAAGTTTGTGAATTGCTAATTTGGCAAAGCTCTGAAAGCTCCAAGAGTCTATATATAGGAGGAAGATACAGTTTGCCTTCGCTCACAGTGCACTTTCTTGGATTAAAAAGTCAATATTTTAATCTATTTAAAATAAATAATAAAATTGTTAATATTTTATAAATAAAATCCATATGCATTAGATATATTTTTTATCAAAACAAATATTAAAACACGTTTTTTTTTTCAAATAATTTCAATCCAAGTGAACAATGCGAAGAAAAGAATGGACTGGGTTTTATGGGGCAAAAGTTATTTTAAAGCTTGATTCTAATTAAAGAATATATTTAATGTACATGAATTTTGTTTTTAAAAGATTATCACAATATAAAACCCAATTTTTTGGGTAAAATTTAAAATAATATGTACTTACCAAAAAAAAAAAAAACATCTCTTATAAAAAAAAAAAAAAAAATCCACATTTGGGTTCAGAATGCCCTCCCACTTCAATTAATATATTATATATCCTGCTTCATTAATTTTAATCACAAGATGCAAGTAAACTCTTGCTTCAATTAATATAGTATATATCCTGTTTTGTGCAAGTGCGACTTTTTTTATTGGCACCGATTGATTCGGGGTGTTTATTATTCGATTTAATTAAAAAATCGAATTGAATTGACTCCAATTTTGATTTTTGATTTGATTTTAATAAAATTGGGTTTGATCCGATTTGATTTTAAAATTTATATAAAAATTTGGTTCGATTTTTAATTTTTTAAAATAAAAATTAAATTATATTATTTTAGTTCGATTCGATTTAATTTTGTCCAAAATAAAGCTATTAGTAATTGAGTCTAAAATCTTATCTTTGAAATTTATATTTGTGATTGTAACTTTCTACTAAAATATTTGACTTAAATCTTTAAAATATTTAAACTTTAATTTATATTACATTTTTATATTATATTTGAATTATAGTTTATGTTGGACTTTATTTGTTTAGATTTAAATTTATATTAGATTAATAGATTTACTAAATGAGGCATTTAATTTTGGTCCAGAATTAAACCAAGTCGAAATTCAGTTATATCGATTTTTTTTAAAAATTTTGATTTGATTTAATTTTGATTAAAAAATAAAAAAAATTAAATTTAAAAATCAAAAACTGAATTGAAAACCGAATGCACAGTCTTACGATTGACAACTCAACGACCTATCTCTTGTCCTCTTATGGCTATCACGTGAATGATAATTTATAAATAAACGTATGCATGGTTAAAAAACGCACTATAAGAAAAAAAAAAAAAGTTTACCAACAAATAATAGTGAAGGAAAAGGGCTTTTACTAATTAGTAAGGAAATTTTGATGAATTATTTAGACAAAATCAGGTTTGACCAAATGTCGCAAATCCATCATAGATTTGCGATAACTCAGCGATGAC
The DNA here is from genome assembly GCA_026120185.1 of Voacanga thouarsii. Classification (NCBI taxonomy): domain Eukaryota; kingdom Viridiplantae; phylum Streptophyta; class Magnoliopsida; order Gentianales; family Apocynaceae; genus Voacanga; species Voacanga thouarsii. The sequence goes on from JANUWF010001027.1 coordinate 767,899, forward strand.
ATAAAATCCGCCGGAAATCATCAAGGAATTACCCAAGTCCCATTTTATAGAGACAAAAAGGTGACTTCCCTCATTAATCCCTTGTTAATTATCGAGGATTTTGTATCTTCACTAAATGGAAAAAAATTGGTTCATGGAATTGCTTGACCCTTACTAATCTCTTGGTAATTTAGGTAGAGATTAACGACAAACCGTTGTTATATCTAGATATTTTTTTTCATATGTGATCAAAACAAATCCTAACTAATCCATCGGTGATTTTGCAATGGACTAACAATGGATATGTTGATAAGAGGCCACCTCATTTCAGTTGGAAATCCCTTGCTAAATTTCCAAGGGACTAGCAAGGGAATATTTCGTATTATGTAATCCCTTACTAATCTCACGCAAAATGTGCTAGACATTCCAAAATTTGAGTTGGCACTTTTAAATTTTAAAATTTCCATCATTTTCCTTGAAAAGCCCTCGCTAATTATTGAGCAGTTTTCGAGTGAATTTTTTCATTTTTTTTATTTTTCAAAATTTACATCATATTTTAATATCGATGTCCATTTTGAACATATTATATGTATGTTATTACTTTAGAGGCAGCATTGTATATTAATATAGTCATAATTGATTCTACATTCAACGAACTATTTATATAGTAATATAATATGAATATAAATGTGTATACATGTATAAAAAATCTCATGAAGTGTAATAAAAATATAATGTGACATTACTTTTGTGCTTTGAATATACATATCAGTCGACATTTTTTATTATGCACAATGACACTACAAGAAAAAAGGGGTTTTCACAATCATATTATTTATGTCGGATGAATTTGATTGCAAATGAGTACTCAATTTTGTCAAAAAAATATCCATTGCAAATATCAAGAACTTTTAATGCCGGCAACAAATATTAACTAATTGCAACCGAAGCATGTGGTTGCATAAACCATCTATATTTACGACCAAAATGACAACCTATTGCAATGAAGAAAATGGTGGGGATTATAATTTTGAATATTGATATTCGATTTCATAGTTTAATTTAAAGCACTTTTAAAAACAAATCTTAAGAGAATTTAAAGACAAATTTAAAATTAATAATGTTTATTAACTCAATGATTTAAAAATAAATATTAATTAAAGAGGGAAGTTATGCATTTATTTGTGGGGAAAAAAGAGGGAAATTATGCATTTATTTGTGGGGGAAAAAAGAGTACCATAAGAATATATATTAAAAAGGTTTCAAAGAAGATTTTGCACTCATAAAATGTAAAAAATATTATTTCCGAAAGTATTTACACATTTACACATATACATTGGATACCCAACAATTGTATTAAAAAAAAGTCCTCAGTCCAATGAGTAAATAATAATAAAAAAAAACTAAAAAGAACTAAAAGTACTTGCAGAAAAAATAAACAAAAAAAATTAAAAAAAAAAAACCAAGTTCAAACCCATTCGCTTAGTCGCTCATGTGGTCCACCCCATTCGCTCAGTCACTCCAACCCATTCGCACAATGCCTATCCTAGACCTCACCCTCTTAGACTGAGTTTTAGAGTCGTGCTATGTCGGTTTGTGCTTGACCATGGTTACCGTCTCCGTGTCTTCCAAAACCCATTTGCTACTACAACTTTTCACAAATTCGCGGCATTTTTTTTTTTTTTTTTGGTGCCTTAGGTTTATGTGAGGGAAATCAAATGCCCTAACTCTATTGTGATTCTTCTTCCTAGTATCCCTGGTGTTTACCTCTATTCTTTGGTGCGGAGTTTTTTGACAGAGACTAGAATCTCTATTTCGAAGGTATTTGCTTTCAACCATCTTTATTTACTTTCATTTATTTTTTCTGAAACTAAACGGTGTCCCCCTCTTTTTGTATATATGAGTTTTGAATCGCTCACCCAACTCCAGAATTTTGATAAGCTTGAGTACCTATTAGTTGAATTATGTGTTTCCTAATAGTGTATTGGATTTAATTAGAGGCACTCTAGAGGAGACTTCATGATGTTTGCTATTTCTCTTCTCTGACATTTTATTTTGATTGCAAGCCCAACAAGGAGACTAGATCAAGTTTTGAGCTAGATTTATCATGTTTCCAGAACTATGGCTTTATTATACAAGTACTAATACTAATTTTGGATCTTGGAAAACAAGGCCACAGAAAATTTTAGTTTAGTTTGGTAATTTTTTAATAATTGTACGCTCATAAAATTTACATATGTTAAGAAAATTCTAACAGGTATAAAGTTTAAGAAAAAAAAGGGACTAATTTACCTTTCTTAATTAATATAATATGTTGTATGTGCATAAGTTTGTTGTAACACATATTCTCCTTGATGGCTGAATCATTGGCAAAACAGGTCAACTAATATTGATATGAATTTGTTTTAATATTAGCACACATGGCAACTTGAACATGTAATTGCTGTTTCAAAAATGTCTTCTAGTTGTTCAGATGATTTTGCTTATTTCAAATATCTATACAGATGGTGATTGAGGCATTTAAGGCTGATCAATGTAGAAATCATATAGTCGGAAGGATTTTCAAGAATCCCATTCACCTTTCTATTCCTTTCCACTTTGTTTTTTAGCTTTCCATTTTTCTCATCCTTCCAATAAAGAATGAAATTAGAACTATGGTGTAAATTCATTAAGGTGGCATTAGGTGTTCTGATGCAGTGGTTTTGTTTTCCATGATAATATTATAAGTTTGTTGCATAATTTTTGTTACGTTTTGTCCTATTTTCTTTGCATGATTGGTATGGCGATTCAAAGTTTCTCTTATTTCTTTGGCATACTCTTTCAATTTCAGTGTAGTGATAAACTAGGCCTTAGTCTTGAGTTGGGTTCATTTGTGGCTGGAGTATCGATATCAACAATAGATTTTGCACAACACACTTTGGATCAGGAACTAATTCATTCACGATTAGATTTTTCCCATGCTTTGCATTCTTCCTTATCATGTAGTAGAAAAACTCTATCAAAGGCTATAGGGAATACACCTCCTGCATGAAAGGCGACTCTTGAGGTTTGTTGTATACACCGCCTGCATAGGAGAAATTGCTACAAATTCTCTATGATATCTGCATATGATGATAAACATCTAAGGACAAGCACATGAAGACTTGCATAGAAATTTAAGTGATTTAGTGATAATTAAGGACTCTCAACTCATGATCAATAGAACTTAATTTGGATACATTTAACTTTAGATAGGTATAGATATTTTTGTATTACATTAGCCATATAATTAGTTTTCCAATCATCACTTTAGAAACAAGGCATGCAGTCAACAACTCTATTAATCTTGTACCATCTTTGTGCATTATAATAGCACCATAAGTTCCATGTTATGCTTTTAACTCGGTGTATGTTTCCCTCTTACCACAAGAACAACGAACTAAAGACTTAGCCTATGGAGCTCCTATTCGAATATCGCTATATTTGTATTAAAAATGTTCTTACTTTTCAAAAAAAGACACATTTCCTTTTTATGCAAACAAATGTTGTTTAGAATAGTTCAATTTACACCATTCCAATGAAGCTTTGATAACGAAACAGAGACCATGCATGCTGGAAAACTAAATAAGAAAAACAATGGACATTGCGCAGTGGAAGCAAAAACAATACTTTTACGTGTCCTTTGTCTGTTTTGTTGAGAAGAAGAGGAGCTCACTACCGGAGTGGCTACTTGTCTCAATGACGATTTCGGTGAAAAATCAGCAATCCTTCAACTTCTCCTTGGCATGAACGTGAAACTTTTCACTTCTCAGAATATTTCACTGCCTAATCTAGTTGGTGAAACAACTTAGGCGCGAAATGGTCCTTCTTGATCATTTGCTATTAATTAGCAGAGTCAAGAAGATGAGAAAGAAATAAGAGAAAGCGAGAGAGAGAGAGCAGAGAGAAAAAGCTCTGGGTTTTCTTTCTTGTCGTGTGTCTGTGTGTTTCAATTGAAAGCCACGACTAATATTCATGTTCAGATAACCAAACCTCGATATTTTTGATATTTCAAACATCTGGAAGCTATCAATAGAAGAGGTTTGGGTAATTCTTAGCTCTTATATTCCGTGAATTAAAATAACCCTTTAATCTAGGTTATTGGGCAAAAATTAATTTATTAATTTTCTTGGACCTAATGAGCCTAAAACTAATAATCATTAATTATTTATTTCTTGGGCCTATTAAAATAACACAATAAATAATTAATGAGCCCAAATGAACTAAAATAATTATTTGTTTTTTATTAACTAGTTTAAGCACAGGTTAATTTTTCTAATTATTCAATTTGGACTTAGACCCTGAATAATTAATTAACCAATTAAACTAGATAATAAATTTAATTTCTCTCGTTCCTTTATTTTATTCCAATCCAAAAAATAAATTAGACTTCCTAAATTAAATAAAATCTTTTTTATTGTGACCATTTTCTTGACCTAAAATGATTAGGACTTATAGGCTATTCCGAAGACAAAAAAGACACATCGCATTGGCTACTAAAATGACCAAAATACCCTTTTATATAAATAACTATATTTTGTATTTTAAATATTTTTTAATATCACCATAAGAAAATATTGACCCCAGGGATAATGCTGCGTTAGCTATGTCTTCGACCCACAGGTAAAATGATTAAAATATTCATCTACACATCGCCGTTCATTTAAAGAGGAAATAGTGTATTAACATCTCTTTAAAAGACATTTACCATCCTTAGGCTTCTAGTCCAATAATCCACGATTTCTTGGAATATTTTTGCTTTCCAAGGGAGCTATCCTAAAGCCAATATCTAAGTCATGTTCCCCAAGGCCCTGGATAATTAGATTATTTGGACAACCATAATGGGTAATATAGTATAGACATTATCTTGTACAAGTCTATCTTGACTAACTAGTTACATATATCCAATATACAAGTATATTGGTCCTTCTAAAGCATCTCAACTATTGTATATCAAAGCATACGCTTTCAATTTTGTTAAACCACCAACTTATATTCAAGTTATATAGTACAAGTCCACGTTGTAGTAGTAGTAGTCTAGGTTTTTATCACATAGTACTTTTAGAAATGACTACTATAGATCCTGTTTTATGTATTCGAAATACGCTTATGTTATGAAATGAGAAGACTACTCATTAGCTAAAGGTAAGACATTTTCTATTTAGAATTTATAATACAACAACTTTTTCATGATGAGATTCCTATTCTCATCATTCGATTATAAATAGTAGTTTATATGTTAAGTATCCCATGGTCCATACCTTACTGTGAAAGACCTCTATTCACATGAATTATTTACTTAAACACAATGGGTCCTTTCCAATAAAATTGTGTACAAATATAAAGAAGATTTCACAAATAATTTCTGAGAAAAGTACTTTTATTAATACAAGTCAAAATTACATCAGAAACCTAATCTAAGAGGGCATACATTCCAACAATCTCCCACTTGCATTCTAAGACTAAATAAGTCCATAAGTGCCCACCCCTATGGTGTCTAAGTGTCTTCTAAAGACTCTCTCCGCTAAAGGCTTGGTAAAAGGATCTATTCGATTATTCTGCGAGGCAATCTGTTCCACCACGACTTCTCGTCTCTAGATGAAATTCTGAATTAGGTGATATTTCCTTTCTATGTGCTTTCTCTTTTTGTGGTTCCTTGGTTCTTTGGATTATAAGACCGCACCAGTGTTGTCAAAATACATCATAACCAGTTTGTCCATTTGTGGAATGACTCTAAGTTCCAAAAGAAACTTCTGGAGCCAAACTGCTTCTTTGGATGCCTTCGAAGCTGCCACATACTCAATTTCCATGGTTGAGTTAACAATGCAAGATTTCTTAATATTCCTTCATGAAATGTCTCCTCTAAACAAGGTGAAAACATATCCATTAGTGGATTTTCTCTCATTTTTATTCGTCTAGAAGTCTGAGTCCGTGTATCTTGTAAGAACTAAGTTATCAGCTATGTAAACCAGTATATATTCTCTCGTACCTTTAAGATATTTAAGAATATGCTTTACAACCTGTTAATGAACCTCCTCGAGGTTTGGCTGATATCTGCTAACTAAACTTACGACAAAGTAGATATCTGGCTTAATACACAGCATGGCATACATGAGACTTCTCACAGTTGAAGTATAGGGAATTCTATTCATTTTATCTTTTTCTTCTTGAGACTTTAGACAGTCATTTGAAGAAAAAGACAAACCCATATTTGCAAGGGATCAACGCCCCCTTGCATGAGTCCATGCTCAACTTGGCCAACATCTTATTAATGTATATAACTTAGGATAAACCTAACATTCTCTACTTCTTATTTTTAAGAAGTTTTATCCCGAGAATATAACTGGCTTCACCCAAGTTTTTCATACTAAATTGACTAGATAGTCAAACCTTAGTAAATAACAGCGTCCCTACATCATTTCCAATGAGTAAAATGTCATCTACATACAGTTCAAGAAAAACTAGTTTATAACTTTCAGTTTCCTATACACACATGGTTCATCCTCGTTTTAAATAAAACCATAAGATTTTACAGTTTCATCGAAACGAATGTTGCATACTCTGAATATCTGCTTAAGTCCATAAATAGATTTCTTAAACTTACAAACCATATGTTCTTGACTTTTAGCAATAAAGCCTTCTGGTTGGAACATATAGATGTCTTTATTAAGATGGCCATTTAAAAATACCGTCTTGACATTTATTTACCATATATTGTAGTCATAATGACATGCGATAGTAAGAAGGATACAAATGGACTTAAGCATGGCTACCAAGGAAAAAGTTCCCTCATAATTGATCCTTTCTTTTTGAGTATACCCTTTTGCCACGAGCCTAGCTTTGAAGGTTTTTACCTTCCCATCTACTCCTCTCTTCCTCTTGTATATCCACTTACACCTAATGGGTTTTATCCCTTTAGGTGAAGCTACAAGATCCCAAACCTGATTAAAGTACATTAACTCAATCTCAACTTTCATTGTTTCATGTCATAGGTCTGCATCGGCATCGGCGATTGTCTTCTCATATCTAGTGGGATGTTATTCCTGATTATTGGAGACTATGTCAAAAGCCTCTCTAACCCATCTTTCTGAAACTCTAGATATCTTCGCACTACGACGAGGCTCCATTTGTATAGGTTCCTGAGGCTGTGCCTCTTCTTGTTCTATAATCAGGTTAGGAGAAGTTGATTCAGACGATAACTTCTCTTCGAGTTTCAATCTTGTCGAACCTTTAGTAGATGTACTTTGTTCATCCTCCAAGTATCTACCATTAGTACTCACAAGTATTTTTTGCCCCTTAGGATGATAAAAGTAACAACCCTTTGTACTTTTTGAATACCTAACAAAATAGCATAATTTTGATCTCGATTCTTACTTGTCTCTCTTGTTTAGTATATAAGTTGAACAATTCCATATCTTGAGATGATTTAGACTTGGCTTACGCCAATCCACATCTCATAGGGAGTCCTAGGTATTGACTTGGAAAGTACCAAGTTTAGAATATGTGCTGCTATTTCTAGGGCATATCCTCAAAAAGACACTGGAAGAGTAGCATGAGACATCATGCTACGGACCATTTCCATCAATGTCCTGTTCTTTCTCTCAGTTACTCCATTCTGTTAGGGTGTTCCCAGTGTAGAGGGTTGAGATACTATCCCATAATGTATCATGTAGTTTTTGAATTCACTAAAGAGGTATTCTCCACCACGATCCGATTATAAGGTTTTGATTAGTTTACCTGTCCGACACTCCACTTCAGTATTAAATTCTTTGAACTTGTCAAAAGAGTTAGACTTACGTCTCATCAGATAAATATAACCATACCTAGTACAATTATCTGTGAAAGTGATGAACTACTAAAACCCCCTTCTAGCTGGTATAGAAAAAGGACTACATACATCAGTGTGAACCAGACTTAATGCTTCTTTAGCTCTATTCGCCTTTTAGGTAAATGACCTTTTGGTCATTTTTCCCATAAGACATGATTCGCACTGAGATCAACTTTTCAATTTCAATGAGTCTAAAGGTCCATCATAAATTAACCTCTAAATCCTGGTTGAGTTAATATGACTCAACCTTAGATGTAAAAAATACAAGTCATTGACATTGGTTTTTCTTTTCTTATTTAAAGGTTCAGATTAAGTGTTATTTAATTGATTATTAATAGGATTAATGAAGAATAGATTTTCATACATGTGCTCAGTATATATAACTTTTCCATTTCTATTGTAGTAATACCAGAATAGAAAAAAAAAAAAACAGAATATCCTTGATTTATTAGTTTTGCAATTGAAACCAAATTTTGTCTAAAACCAGGAACAAATAAAACATCCTTCAAAACTATTATTCTATTATAATCAAAAGTAAGTTCCAGTTCTCCCACAGCAAGGGTCTAAACTTGTGCTCCATTTCCCATGCGTAGTCCATGTTCGCTCTTCTAGAGTCTTATGATATTCCTAAACCCGTATAAGGAGTTACAGATATGATCAATAGATCTTGAATCAACAATCCAAGTGGAAGTTGATCAAACTATTGATATAGACTCTAGATAGAAAATATTACCTGTGGGGTTTTTCTTAGCCTGAAGATCTGGACATTCCTTTTCTAGTGTCCCTTCTTCCCACATTTGAAGCATTTGCTCCTGGGTTTATCTTTGGGCTGGTGCACTGCATTACCTTTTTTTTCTTGAACTTTCTAGGCTTAGATTCAATTCTTGAAGAAGAGGCCATCATAGTTCTAGCTTATGGCTTCATGACCTTCTAAGCCATCTGGAGTTTCTTAATCAACTCCGTTAAATTTATATTTAACTTGTTTATGTTATAATTCAACTTGAATTGAGTGAAGGAGGCTAGAAAAGATTCGATAACCATATCTACTTGGCTCTCGGGGTTAATGACGTCCCCCAAGACTTCTGCTTCCTCAAAAGCAACAATCATCTTGAGCATATGCTCTCTGACTGATACTCTCTTAGGCATCTTAGCGTTTATAATTGTTTGAAGAGACTTTTGTCTTGCGGGTTGGCTCTTATCCGCGAACATTGTGGCTAGTGATGTGCTTATATCATATGTAGTAGCCATGTGCTTGTGTTTGGATTGAAACACATTTGACATAGAGGCTAACATATAGCATTGGGCCATTTCGTCAACCTTCTTCTATGCCTTTCTAGCCACACGCTTCTCAACGATAGAACTTTCCCCGATTGCTGGGCAGGTCTTGTATAGGACATACTTATACTTCTCAATTGTGAGTATTATATCCAGCTTCCTTTTTCAATCCACATAATTTGGACCCGTTAGCTTATTCTCGCGGAGAATAACAGCTAAGGGACTGAATGAACCTCCACCAACTATCTCTGAAATTTTGAAAAATAAAAGAAATTCTTAATATTGTAAAACAAAAATAATTTTGTACACTTTATCCTCATATTAAACTTGATACTAGCTAACCCTATTACTATTATTTTTAATATGATTAATTTGGCTCTTAGAAAAATTGACATAGCTTCTTGAAAAGATTAATAGTTTCCTAAGCTAAGTGTGTTATGTTGGGGATATGCCCTCAATTTGTACTTATACAATTGTCATTATGTTTTATATAATAATATGAGGCTTTCCTTTCCATGAATAGTGAGTTTTGTTTTGTTGGTCATCAAGTACGTGACTTGATAGTAAAACCCTACAATGAATACAATGACTATTCTAAAACTGTCCCTGATCGATTATTATTATTGGAATAATAATAAATTAAGATTAGTATGTTTGTGACTTGATGGCTATGTTTTACTGGCCATAGATATTTGTGATATCGAGTCAAGACATAAATAAATGTTAGAGAACATTGTATTGGACATGATCCACTGTGAGAGTACTTCATGGAATATGTCATAAGTACTTTCTAGCCATAATAATATTGAAAGTCCTTCGACCTAAATTCATCATAGTTTTCTACTTGATAAATTCTATATTTTGATATTGTCTAAAGTTGTCTTTAACCAGATAATAAATTAGACTACTGTTGGATATAGAATAAATCAAGGAGAGGAATATGATTGATTGTGAAGGAATTTGTCCCTCTCAGTTATGGGAGAGATATCCATGGGCCACTTGAAAAGTTAGACTGTTAAAAATGCATGGCCGTGCTCAAATATATCAATCTAAGATATTGATATCATTTGTTTGAACAGTCTACTATGAAATCAAGAAATAATTGATTAAGCTTAATAAGGATGACATGCTCCGTGCCTTATGCTTAATCTGGATATCGTGTGACAAAATGACTAAATATAAAATTATGGCTTGGTTCAAAGAGATCACCGATCTTCATTTAACCTGGATAGTTATAATGTTTTGTTAGAAACCGCTTATAACTTGTGGGCCATTTAAATATGATTTAGGCACACTGCCAGTGTTAAATGAACCTATAGGGTCACACAATAAGCGAACTTGTTAGGTTATTTTTCTGGTGACCAGGTTCGATAAATCTGGATGATATCCAGATTATAAGAATTTGACTCGGTAAATTAATTAGTTAAATTACCGAGATAATGTCAGAATCTTATCATATCAGTTTTAATTTAATTTGAATTTAAATTAGAATATGATAAGATATTATTAGGGTTGGACTCTAAGAGGTTCGGGGGTTTTTAAGAAAACCCTAGCCGTCTTTTCAATAGTCCAATTTTTCGGTTGAGAACATTCGTGCCATTCTCTACCAGAAAGAAAAAAAAACCCTCTCAAACCCTAGGCGCTAGCACTCCCCGGGTATCGAGTGAGTTCGCGGTGTGTTTCCGATAGAGGACGTTCGCATACTGCAGCGTCTGGTGATTGTTCGGGTTGAACGTACAACAGCGCAACCAGAATCGAAGGATTTCGATTACAGCAACCAGAGGTAATTCTTAAAGCTTAGATCTTCTTAATCGTTTACTTGGGTCCTCGGGAGGGATTCATGGATGTTTTCCGCGTTTAGGAGTCCACGAATCCTAACATGTTAACCATCACAAATTAATTTTCCTTCTAGGCAATGATCTAGAAGATAACTCCATCGAGATGATGACTGTTTCTTCTCATTTCTAATAGGCATACCTCGTACTATAACCTCCAACGTGGGTTGGCCGATCATAATACGTATCCTAAGTTATTAATTATATCTTTCCATTAGTTCTAAATCCTTGTGATATCTCCATCCTCTACGGTTTCACTCCCAGGGTGACGTGAGGAGATCCGCGCTCTTTAATGAGGATCGTGATGAAAGCCGTGGAGCGAATGGAACCCCTCTCTCACTTAGTTTTTTAAATAAGAGTTTTCTTAGAAAAATATCATTTGAAAAATTTCAATTAAGTTCTCATTTAACTTAAAATAAAATGTCTAAATTTATAAAAATTTCTATGTCAAGGTTTATACCATTTGAGAAAATTTTCCCCATGGATTAATTTTATTTAAAAACTTAATAATTTAAAAATTTTTCAATTTAAAAATTCCTAGTGATTTTGATTTCAAGGTTTTATTTGACAAAAATAATTTTTCCTTTGCTAAAATGAATTAAAATGGCTTTTCATTTTAACTTACAAAAATTTCTAAATCCAAAATATTTTCTATGTCAAAGATAAAAAATTTTTTAAGAAAATAACCAAGGATTAATTTTTGTTTAAGTTAAAATAACTATTTAATTAAAGAAAAATATTTTTCCTTATCAAATAAAATTTTCCAAAGACTTTACTCTTTGAGAAAGCGTGCCCAAAGGACTTAAAACAATTAGCACGCTAGAAAGTTATAAACATTTTCATGCTTTTCTATTTTTAATCCTAAGTGTCCAAATAATAGAATTAAAAATATTAATTAAATTAATTAATGATCTTTTTTAATCTTAAAATCATTTACTATTATTTTTCATGCAAAATATTCAAAGAATATTAACTATTATAATAAAAATAACTTTGCCTAGTATGAGACCAAAAAAAAAAAAAAAAAATTCCTTGGTCCAGTGCACCCGCCGCACAAGATCATGGCCCCCATTGGTTTGTGGGTGGGTGCCAGCGACTCTACCCACTCGCACGACTTAGGATGGCAATGGGGCCGGGCTTGGTAGGGGACTAGAAATCCCAGTCCCACCCCTGCATACTCCCTCATTTCCCCATCCTTGACCCGTCCCAGCCATGGGAAAAGGCGAGGATGCCCGTCCCCGGCCTGTCGGGGACAAAACAATCTCCGGTCTTGGCCTAGAGGAGAAGTGGGGAAGTAGGGGCCTGTTTGAGCTCAAAAATATTTATAAAATTTTTTTTTTAGAAAAATTTTTTTGCCTCCAATAAATTTGTATTCAAAATATTTTAATCATTTTGAAAACTTTTGTGGTGTTTTCAATAGTTCACGTATTTATCATATTACTAAATTAGTAAGAGTAAAATTGATAATTGATAATTTTTCTTTTTCTTTTTTCCTCTTCTTTTTTATTTTATTTTACTTTATATACATATATAATCTACTTATAAATTATATATAGTATATTTATATAGTACACACACACACACACACATTGGTATGTATACATTATATATATATATATATATATATAATATAAAAATATATGTAGTGGGTCGAGCAGGGATCATGCAATCCCCTCCCGGTTGGCAGGCCAAGAAATGAAGCCTGCTCCCGACCTGTCCTAGCTTAATTCGGGGAATTCCTGACCCAACCAGGCTGGGCTGGGCCAGGTCCCTGATTTAAATGGAAAAATTGCCATCCTTACACATGACCTGGGAAGCAATGCATCCTGGCGAGAATGCCTCAGCATTCTCAAGGATGCATTCCTCGCGTGCGGCCGAGCTGAGTCACGCTGGGCCCGATTGCGGCTTCAAGCCACGGCTGGCCTGGGCGCAATCTCGGCTCCGGGCATGATTGAGTTGCGGCTCGGCTCGGCTTCCGACTGGGCTTGGCAACTCGACTCATCTTCTCTGCAATCCTTTTTTTTCCATTGATTTCTTCTGCGATTTTTTTTTCCTGATTTTTTCAATAAAAAACATGACATCTACCTATACCCTTTCAAATCGGGTTTACACGAAAGCTTAACAAAGCATTATAAAATTTTTACAGAACTTCCTATACCTCAACGGTGAGGTGTACAGATGATCTACCTATACCAAAAACAGCGAAGGATCTCATCATAATTCATCAAAGTAGTCTTGCTAATTTTATTATCTAGCATGCATTCATCCTACTCCATTGAATGCAACTTGGCTCTGATACCACTTGAAGCTTTGATAACGAAACAGAGACCATGCATGTTGGAAAACTAAACAAGAAAAACAATGGACACTGTGTAGCGAAAGCAAAAACAATACCTTTTCGTGTTCTTTGTTTGGTTGAGAAGAAGAGGGGCTCACCACCGGAGTGGCTACTTGTCTTGACGACAATTTAGGCGAAAAACCAGTAATTTTTTGACTTCTCCTTGGCATGAACGCGAAGCTTTTCGCTTCTTAGAATATTCTGCCACCCAATCTAGTTGGTAAAACAACTTAGGCGAGGAATGATCCTTCTTGATCATTTGCTATTAATTAGCAGAGTCAAGAAGATGAGAAAGGAAGAAGAGAAAATGAGAGAGAGAGAGAGAGAGCAGAGACAAAAAGCTTTGGTTTTTCTTTCTTGTCGTTTGTCTATGTGTTTCAACTGAAAGCCACGACTCCTATTTACGTTCAGATAATCAAACCCGGGTGTTTTTTATATTTCAAACATCCGGAGGCTATCAACAGAAGAGGTTCAGATAATCCTTAACTCTTCTATTATGTGAATCAAAATAACCCTTTAGTCCAGGCTATTGGGTCAAAATTTTCTTATTATTTTCCTTGGACCCAATGAGCCCAAAAAAAAAAAATTAATTAATTATTTCTTGGGCCTATTAAAATAACTTAATAAATAATAAATGAATCCAAATGAACTAAAATAATTATTTAAGTCTTTTATTAACTAGTTTAAGCCCAAGTTAATTTTTTTAATTATTTAATCTGGGCTTAGGCCCTAAATAATTAATTAACCAATTAAACTAGATAATAAATTTAATTTCTCTCTTTCCTTTATTTTATTCTAGTCCAAAATATAAATTAGACTTCTTGAATAAAATAAAATCCTTTTTGTTGTGACTATTTCCTCGACCTTAAAATGATTAGGACTTACGGGCTATTTCGAGGACAAAAAAGACACATCGCCTTGACTACTAAAATGGCCAAAATATCCTTATTATATAAATAGTTGTATTTTACATTTTAAATATTTTCTAATATCACCATAAGAAAATATTGACTCCAAGGACAATACTGCATTAGCTATGTCTTTGACCCACAAGTGAAATGATTAAAATACCTCTCTACATATTGTCGTTTATTTAGAGAGGAAAGAGTGTACTAACACCTCTCTAAAAAAATCACCATTCTGAGGCTTCTATTTTAATGATCCACGACTTCTTAGAATATTTTCGCTTTCCAATGGAGCTACCCTAAAGTCAATATCCAAGTCATGTTCCTCAGGGCCCTAGATAATTAGATCATTTGAACAACCACAAGGGGCGATATAGTGTAGACACTATCGTGTATAAGTCTGTCTTGACTAACTAGTAACATATATCCAACATACAAGTATATTAATCCTTCTAAAGAACCTCAACTATAGTATATAAAAGCATACGCTTTCAGTTTCGTCAGACCACCAATTTATATTCAAGCTGTAGAGTACAAATCCACATTGTAGCAGTAGTAGTCTAGGTTTCTATCACATAGTACTTTTAGAAATCACTACTACAGGTTTTGTTCTACGTATTCAAAATGCTCTTGCATTATGAAATGAAAAGACTACTCATTAGCTAAAGGTAAGCCATTTTCTATTTAGAATTCATAACACAATAACTTTTCCATGATGAGATTCCTATTCTCATCATTTGGTTATAAACAGTAGTTTATGTGTTAAGTATTCTATGATTCTTACCTTACTGTGAAAGACCTCTATTCACATAAACCATTTATTTAAACATAATTGGTCTTTTCCAATAAAATTATGCACAAATATAAAGAAGATTTCACAAATAATTTCTGAGAAAAATACTTTTATTAATACAAGTCAAAATTACATAAGAAACATTGTCTAAGAGGGCATACATTCCAACATCCAAAACATCCACACTATTGATACACAATTGAAATTTAAGAAAACTAGTTTATATAGATTTAGGATCAAGATATATAAAACTTCATTGTTATTTTAATTATCTAGATCCTATGACATTCTAGTTCACTAGAAAAGAAATCATTAATGTCTAAGACTCTAAAACATTTGATATCCATTTATGGTCATATGATTGAGAAATTAGTAGTAGATGAATTTCACTGGTTTCTACTTGGCATAGAGTACTTCTCTTTCATATATTCTTTGATTTTCAAGACTTGAGTATGTGAGTATCATTAAACTTCTACTTAATTTTTGGTCTAGACAGTTAGAATTTCTGCCCCTATTGTGGAAAACAAAGTACCTATTTTAGTTCTTCTTCAATATTCTATGCTACTAAATTCAATTCTTCTTAGTCTTCTTCAATATTTTATGTCCTTTTAGGGAACAAACCATAGATTAACAAGAAATTGTAGCTCAATCCAATTACTTAAGAACCCATTTGCTCTTAGTCTTCAATATTCTATGTTCTTAGTCTTCTACTTCATGATGCATACTCTTATTTCTCGTTGCATAGTACTTTCAAGGTTGGTTTTGGTTGAACTTGATTGTTCAATTTCTGAATCTTTCATTAGTATTATTAGACAGCTTAGTAGTAGTTTTGTTTTTCTTTTGCTTTTACATGTTCACCACTCAAAGAGTGCTCCATTGCATTTATTTGCACAAAAAACTAGGTTATTAGATTTTTCTATATGCCTTGGTAATCATTCTTTTGAGTTTGGTGAAGCTGTAAAAATTGATATTTTTGGTTAATTTTAGTTAACTTTTCTCTTGGAGACCACAGGTACTTCATTGTTCAAGTCAATTCATGATAATAAAGACATGATTTATCAGTGTCCTTCAGTGTATGTTAGTGATAAATTCTGATTTATCAGTGTGTTAAAATGCAAAAAATGTCAAAATATTATGCTTTATAAACCTATTTGCTCCTATAGCTTTTCAATAATAATTGGCAATGAAACAATGTTTCATTACTGTGTTTTCTTTTTTGAATTCCTATTTTTGCGATCGAATTAGACTATGTGTTGGTTTATAAGCTTAACTGAATTCTTTGTTAAGTCTTACTGACTGTATTTTTTTGTGGCATGTAAAAAACATTTAGATGACAAGTGTGAATGTACCTGGGGATAAAAGTTGGATAGATAATTTAAATACAAGGACAAGTGATTACATAAACGGAATTGAGAGATTCTTAAATTTTTCCTATACTTCAAGGCCGCCTAATTCAAAAATATGTTGCTAATGTAAGAAGTGTAAAAATTATTTTTTCATAAGTAGGAATGATGTATTGTCCCATTACATTCTTAATAGGTTTCTAGAGGGTATAAGAATTGGACATATCATGGAGAATCTTACATTGTAGAAAATACAACCGAAATGATGATTAGATGTTTGAAACAGAAGACAGGGATAAAATGGTAGACATGTTGTGAGATGCAATTGGAATTAGCAAACATAACAAAGATGTTAATAATGAAAGTGAGGTTCCTATGGTTGAGGATCTTAATGGAGCACATAGAGTAACAAAATATATTTTTTAAATTCTTGCAAGATGCAGACTGTGAGTTGTATTTCGGTTGTGAAAATTTTACAAAACTCTAATTTGTTGTTTGTTTGTTACTTCTTAAGGTAACAAATGGATGGATTGACAATTCCATCACTATATATGCTTCTTGAGTTTCTAAAAGAGGCATTCCCTTAAGCTATAATTCCAGCCTGATATTACGAAGCCAAAAAATTAGTGGAGGAGTTAGGATTTTCATATGTAACTTATCATGTATGTCCAAATAATTGTATGTTATTTAGAGGTGAGAAAGAGAAGCTTGATATGTGTTTGGTATGTCACTAGTCAAGGAGTAATTGTATCAGACATGAATGAATTAAACGCTTCTCATTTTGATAGTGATGAGATTCAACCACCTAGTGACATACCAAACACTAATCAGTCATGGAGAATTCACTAATACCCAATCACAAGATGCTGAAATCAGTAGTAAAGTTTATGATGATGTGGAAATTAGAGGTACAAAATATTATATTGCCTTTACAAATTAATATTTTCTATCAAATTTATTTTTTCATTTTATAGATGAGTAAAGGATTGTAATGAAACATGAAGGACTTATGCGTGTCAAAGATGTATGGACATAGCCCGATAATCATAGGATTGTGGTTCATTTTAATGAGTTAGGACAACCAGTTAAAAAGGGCTTTGGAATTTTGGGTGGATGGTTGGGTAATGTTGCAAGGAAAAAAGAGTACCGTTCAATTGAATAGTCAGATTGGAGAAAAATGCCTAGGATTGATAAGAAGAATTTGATGAAATTGAATAAGGTATTAACTTTATTGGGTTTTATTTTCCTAAAAAATTTTATTAACTTATTTGTTTTCACTTTGTATTCTTAATATTTATATAAAAATACTTCGATATCCTTGATGAAGTTGAAGTACAAAAGTGGGTGCTCCAATCAATTGCATGCAAGTGGAAGGATTTCAAATTTGATTTAAAGCAAAAGTATTTTTTGTTTCAGAAGATGTGAAAAGAAATAGAGAATGTAGTTCCAAATGATGTTTTTCTAAATCAATGGAAGATTCTTGTGTAATATTGGTTCTCAGAGAAAGCTCAGGTAACATGAAATATTGATATACAAATTAATTCTAATTATATTTTTAAATTAATTTTTGCCTAATTTTTCTCTTACAATTCGAAAATTTTTCTATATCTACAATTTGGTCAAAATCTTTCAAAAAAGGGTGAAACAACATGAGGTTATCACAAAACATATCACACTAGTGGATCAAAGAGTTTTGCAAGAGGGAGACATGAATATGTGAGTTCAAATTTAAATTTAATACGTTTAGTACTTTTTGTGCAATTCCTGCATAAATTTTAATGGCTTTTATGTATTTTCTAATAGTTTCTAATTTTTTAATGCATTGTATAACAGGAGATGAATCATGAAAAATAGTTAGGACAGATTGAGTTTTACAAAATCAATCACACAAGAAAGGATGGAAAATTCATAAACGATCAATCCAAAGCTATTGTCATAGTTTTCTTTTACATTATTTAAACTAAAATTTTAGTTGTACCTTGTTTCAAGAAAATTAAGATTACTGCTATTTTTCATTTTTTAAATATAATATAGGAGAATGCAAGTAATGTTGCTGCAGAACGTTTTGCAACACATAAAGATTCTATTGCCAATATAATAGAGGATGAAGCACTCAATAAAGTTTTGAGAGAACATCAATATGGTTGAGTTAGAGGATATAGATTAGGAGTTACTCCTTCACAGATTTTTGGACCAACCCTAAGATAAAAAATAGAAAACAACATGAAGTTGAAGTTCTCCAAAAAGAAATATATGACATGAAAGTAAGTTATGAGATGATGATTGCAAACATGAAGGAAGGGTATGAAAGGAAGATTACAGACATGCAAAATGATTATGAAAAGAAGATTGATGATTTCCGAAAAGAGTTAAACAGTATGTGCAATGATGTATCCAATTTTAGAGTATTATTTTTAGAGGTGAGTTACTATTAACATGATCATTCTATTTACTATTTCTACTTAAATGTTTCATGGCACTTAAATGTTATGGCATGCATTTAATTTTTTAGGTTGGTCACAATTCTACTACATCTACATATATATCTACACAAGGTTGAGCTTTTGTAAGTATTTTTATTTAGTCAAATTATTTCAACTGTATTTATTTCATTGAATTTTGTAAAACTAATAATTTATGTCAATAAAATTATTTCATTATTTTGAATATTTTCCATTTGATTTGTTTTGATTTGCAGGGACATTAAAATATGAAAAGTAATGATTTGTAAATATTCATCCACTTTGAAGATGTGAAGAGATATTTTTGGTTGAGAATTACTTGAACATTTTGTAATCAAATATTAGTTTACTTAGTTTTTATATGGATCTTTGAATTATATATATTTTGAATATTTAAATTTTATATGGATATTTGAATTATATATATTTTGGAGATTTAAATTATGTTTCATATTTTATACTTTCTAAAATTTGAAAAAAGAAATTGGGTAGCTTTAAAAATATTAAAAAAAAACAAGAAAACAAAAATGGTAAAAAATTTGTGGAGAAATTGTGTACAAAAAAATGTCACAATAATAATCATATGTCGTAAATTTTAGGACATTGAAAAAAAGTGATGCTAAATTTTGGGACAATACGGAAAAATTAGTATTGTTAAAAAGGGATGCAATCTTACGTACATATCCTTACTTTGGGACATTTTTCTGGGGTGTTATGGATTATTTCGTCAGTACGAAAGAGGCATAATTAGAATTACGTGTCGTCATTTTAAGGATATTTAGGTAAAGAAAGTGTTGCCAAATTTGGAAAGCTACACAATCATAGTGTAGCAAAAAAGGGGACTCAAACATAATCTTATATCGGTAATTTGGAGATGCTTATACAAAACGTGTCGTGGAAAAAAAAATACTATATAATACATATGAGTAAATAAGGTGACAATAGCAAACATAAGTGTCATAAAATTAGGTAGACTTATATAATCAGTGTCGAAAATTATGTGTCGTAAAATTTTGGAATGCATGAAAGTAGGGATATATTTAAAAATAATGGGAATTAATTAAATATTTATTTTAAAATAAAAATAATTATAAAATTAAATATTTGCAATGAGCAATACTTGTATTTTTTTTATGAACAAAATCTGTTAAAAAAACCTATTTGCAATGGCTTACATTTGAGGTTTCTTGTCACGAAAAAAAAGAGTTGTAAAAAGAGGCATTTTTTGTGAAAAATAGATTATTGCAACGGTGCTTATGATTGCAAAGGCAATTGCAATCCCCTACAATAGTAATGAGCATTTTTCCATTGTAATACTATTGCAATTGATTATTTAAGTCTAAATCGGTCATTTTTCCCACGAAATTCAGTGGCTGTGGAAATCCATTTCTCTTGTAAGTGTGTATTTATATGATATGATTTTTTTTTAAATTTTAAATGACCAAAAGTAGATATATGAGGACTTGGTCATTGACGATAAGCAATTGATGAGTGAGTATATGGTAGATATTATGAAAATAATTTTGTTTAAAATTACATTGATATCTATAATACATGTTCTTATGTTATATTTAATATTTTTTGTTTAAAAATCAGATTGTAAAATATTGAAATTGGGAAGAATACGAAGCCATTGATAATCACTTGCAAATTAGCGAGTGATTATCGAGCAACATTCTTAATATTTTAAAAATAAATTTAAATTAAATTATCAATATCCCTCCGTAATCTCTCGTTTAGTGCAAGGGATTACCAAGAGAGAGATTTTTTTAAATAAAAAATTTGGTTTGCAAAATGTTAAAATCAAGAAGAATATGTAGTTGTCAGTAATCTCTTAAAAATCAACGAGTGATTACTAGATAATCTTTTTAATATTTTTAAAAATAAATATTAAATTTAATTATAAATTTACATCGCTCGGTAATCCCTTGCTTTGTTTCCATTGGGGAAAAAAAAAAAAAAATGTACCCCTTCTCCTTCATTTTTCATTGTTTTTCAGCCTTACCTCCTCTTCTTCGATCTCCAACCCCTCCTCACTCCTTTCTGGAAACTGACCTCTTCTTCATATTTGTTTTTGTCTCCTCTCTTTCTCTCCAGACTTGTTGGCCAGTATTACTGCCGCTGCCGCTACTTTTTGCTGCCGTCGCCGCTATTGCTCATATCAACTTCTTTTCCATCTGGCTTAGTGCTTCATGGATCACTTTGTTCATCTTGCTCCTCTTTTGTGTATTTTCAAAGAATCGAAGCCCATCCCTTTAGCCAAAATCAGAGAGCTGAAAAAGGTACTCATTTATTTTCCATTAACATATGATTGTGTTACGATTCATATTTCTTCAACTGAAGCTTTTTTACTGATTTGAAATCTGCTCTCTCCTATTTTTTTCCCCATCAATTTAAAGTATTGTATTGCAAATGAACGAAATGACACAAATATAAACAGGGAGAAAAAATTTTCTATTAGGCTTTTAATTGTGTGTATTTTCTGTGATATATGCTTTAATGACGTATTGATAACCGTCCATGGATACTCCCTTGAATCAATTGTTACATATAAATGATCGACATGCTTATGTGTTAATCAGATTAAATCTCGAGAATACGTGAAAACGGATCATACCTTTGTAGATATCGTCTTCACAAATATGATTCTTGAATTCTTTGACCTTCTGGTAATGCTCCAGACCCCCAAGTCTTCTTCAATGTAATCTCCTTGGATCAGAAAATTGCTAATCGTATTTTGTTTCTCTCTTTGTTGAGGGTGGACTCACACAAAAATTGAGAGAAAAGCTCAGAGAACAACAATGTATCTCACGTATCTCTGAAATAGAGTCATCTCCCAATATATATATTGGACTCTATCTCATAATACAAATCCTGATAGAATAAGAAAAGTATAGTTGAATACAACTATCTCCACTTATCCTATTCCATCTAAAATACGATTTTTTATTTTTTGCAATTTTCATTAATAAATTACAAATAAATTATAATTTATTATTGTCCCATAATTAGGAGCCACTGAAGGGACCTGACCGGATACAATTAGACTAAGCTCCAATAAATTATTTTGTCAATAAAAATAATTTATTAATTACGTTCCACTCCACTAAAAGAACGTAACTGCACTCTTAGTCTAATCGCAATTACTGGAGTCAATAATTATATCCATTAATTGATCGATCCAACAAATTACCCCCGTCGATCAATATAATACTTTGAATGAGGCAGTATGACCACAGTGCCCCTCATTCAAAACCTCATTTCTCATCTTCAATTTGACAGTACCATGTGACCACGCCACACTTACAAAATGAATTCAACAGACACTATTGAATTACTGAGCTCAGATTTAATTGTCCCTTAGAAGAACTCATGAGGAAATGATCTTGCCTATTAAAGGTGACGGATTCCATATTGCATGACAATTATTTCATATTTATTTCACTTTAATTCCCAAGATGTCGAGATATTGATTATTAAGTTAATCTCACTCTTTGGCAACTCAAGGAACTTCAAGTTAGTAAATATAAATAATTGTTTGCTCAGGATTAAGGTATTATGTACGACAATCTTTTAATATTTTATTTGTATGGTCTATTCCACAAATAAATATTGATGGTCCGTCCAATATATCAAAATATATCCTTAATTTTATTACCAAAGTCAAAGACAGACTTCAATAAAATTAAGACGATCTTCCAAAATAAATTGCCCAAATTTATCTTAGATCGCGGATAATTTATTTCGAACTAAATTATAAATCAAGTCTTTCTGTGTTTAACAAATAAACACTTGATTTATAATATCTAAATAATTCGTGGACAAATAGGCTCATACATAATTTATACATACAAATATATAAAAACATACTTTATTTAATTTCAAAAAATACAACCATTGTATTTACTCGATGGGCATATCTAACAAAAATTCTCCCACTTGTCCTAGAGTAAATGAGACATGTCAGAAATACCCATACTTTCTATATGACTTCCAAAAACATTTACAGGTAAACTTTTAGTAAAAGGATCAGCAAGATTTTCAGCAGAAGAAATCTTGCACACTTCTACATCTCTACGTTGAACAATCTCCCTAAGTAGGTGATATTTACGTTCAATGTGTTTACCACGCTGATGGCTGCGTGGTTCTTTTGCATTTGCCACTGCACCACTGTTGTCACAGTACAAACTAATGGCTTGAGATGCAGAAGGAACCACTTCAAGTTCTATCAAGAACTTCTTCAACCATACTCGCCTCTTTAGTCGCTTCACAAGCTGCCACATATTCGAGCTTCCATTGTAGAGTCGACAATACAAGATTGTCCGATACTTCTCCACACAATCGCACCACCACCTAAGGTGAAAACGAGCTCGAGGTAGACTTGCGAAGATCTCTATCGGCTTGAAAATCGGAATCGGTGTAACCTATAGGTACCAATTCGGAGGTGAGTAAACTAGCATATATCCTCGAGTTCTACGAAGATACTTGAATATATGCTTGACTGCTATCCAGTGTTCCGGTCCTGAGTTTGACTGATATCTACTGACCATCCCAACAGCATGACAAATGTCTTGACGAGTACAAAGCATAGCATACATGAGACTTCCTACAGCTGATGCATAAGGAACTCGTTTCATGTACTCAACCTCGTTAGGAGTTTTAGGACTATGCTTCTGAGATAACTGAATTCCATGTCTGAAAGGCAATTGACCTTTCTTGGAATTTTGCATAGAAAATCTCGTCAGTATTTTGTCAATAAATGAAGCTTGAGATAAAGCTATCTGTCTGTTCTTTCTATCCCGAAGGATCTGAATGCCCAGAACATATCTTGCTTCTCCCAAGTCCTTCATAGCAAACTGTTTACCTAACCAACTTTTCACCAATGTTAATGTTCTTACATCATTTCCAATGAGAAGGATGTCATCAACACACAGTATGAGAAAAATCACCTTACTATCTATAATTCTCTTATAGACACAAGGTTCATCAGGATGCTGATCAAAACCATAAGTTTTAAAGGCTTGATCAAATCTGATATTCCAAGATCTAGACGCTTGTTTAAGCCCATATAAGGACCTATTCAACTTACAAACTTTTTGTTCTTGACCTTCCTGGATAAAACCATCTGGCTGTACCATGTAGATACATTCGTCAAGATTTCCATTAAGGAAAGCTGTCTTGACGTCCATTTGCCATACTTCATAGTCGAAGTGAGCTGCAATGGATAAGAGGATTCTTATAGACTTTAGCATGGCCACAGGCGAGAAGGTTTCCTCATAGTCAATACCTTCTCGTTGGGTATAACCCTTAGTAACCAATCTAACTTTGAAAGTTTCCACTTTCCCGTCTACTTCTCTCTTTCTTTTGTAGACCCATTTACACCCAATAGGTTTTACCCCATTAGGCAGGTCCACAAGATCCCAGACGGAGTTAGTGTACATGGATTTCATTTCGGAATCCATTGTACTCTTCCAATGGTCTGCGTCTACGTCCTCTACAGCTTCTTTATACGTAGAGGGATCCTCTTCTTCCTCAAAAGAGACTACTTGAAAAGCTTCTCCATAGAGTAAGTATCTAGAGGGGCGTTGAATGACTCTCCCACTACGTCTAAGTTGTGGAGGTTCCTGGACGATTGGACTTTCCTCCTCCTCGTTGACTGGAATTAGATCTGCTGATTCCTCAACGACTGGATTTTGAACAGGGGCAGGAGATTCTTCCACTCTATGTCCCGAAGAGTCAGTGGGTATAGAAGGTGTAACATCTATCTCTCTCCCACTGGAATCTGGCATGTTAAGTGGCATAGAGACGAATCCTCCACGTGAATCTTGAGTATGGGTCTCAGTAACCATTTGCTTGGGATTTTCTCCCTTGGTTTCTTCCAAAATAACCCTACTCTTAGATCCTCATTCTTCTATATACTTGTCCTCTAAGAAAATTGCATTTGTGCTTACAAATATTTTTTTATCTTGAGGACTATAGAAGTAGTATCCCCTTGTTCCTTTTGGATATCCAACAAACAGACATAAATTTGATCGTGATTCCATTTTATCCATCTTTCCCTTTAGCACATATGCAGGACAATCCCAAATCCGGATGTGCGTCAAATTAGGCTTCTGCCCATTCCACAATTCCAATGGAGTCTTAGGGACAGACTTTGATGGAACCATATTCAATATGTATGTCATAGTTTGTATAGCATACCCCCAAAAGGATGTACTGATTGTAGAGAAGCCTAGCATTGTTCTGACTATGTCTAACAAGGTCCTGTTTCTCCTTTCTGCCACTCCATTTTGTTGAGGAGTGCCAGGTGCACTTAGTTGAGATAAAATCCCATTTTCTGATAAGTAAGATCTAAAATCATGGGATAGATATTCTCCACCTCGATCTGATCGAAGTGTCTTAATGTTCTTTCCTAACTGCTTCTCAGTCTCAGCCTTAAATTCTTTGAATTTTTCTAAGGCATCAGACTTATGAGTCATTAGGTAAACATATCCATATCTTGAGTAATCATCCGTAAAAGTAATGAAATACTCATACCCACCTCTAGCTTGGACACTAATTGGTCCACATACATCAGAGTGCACTAATTCTAAGACTTCCTTTACTCTATTTCCTTCGGAAGGAAATGATCTTTTGGTCATTTTACCTTCCAAACAAGATTCGCAAACTTGAAGAGGTTCTACCTTTAAGTCACTTAAAGGACCTTCTTTTACAAGTCTTTGAATCCTATTTAAATTAATGTGACCAAATCTAAGATGCCATAGGAGAGTCTCATTAGTAGGAGATAACTTAATGCGTTTATTAGTTTCAGTATGATATAATGAACTGTTGGTAGGTTTCAAAACATACAGATCATTATTTAAATTTCCACGACATATCAAAGAGTAATTCAAAAATATCTCTATTGAAAATTTATAAAATTTAATAGAATATTTTTGTTTGAATAACAAAGAAACCGAAATCAAATTTCGATAAATGTCGGGAACATAATAACAATCTTTCAAAACCAAATGTTTATTATCAAAATAAAGATAAACATCTCCAACGACTCTTGCGAGATATCACCGATCCTGTGCCAACCCTTAGAGTATGCTCTCCTTCATTGAGATGTCCGGTTACTTGGAACCCCTGCAATGAATTGCAAACATGGTTAGTGGCTCCAGAATCTACTATCCAAGTATTTGTAGAATCAACCACTAAACAAGTTTCAATGTAGGATAACTCACCAGTACCTTGCTTGCATTTAGCTAAGTAATCTGGGCACTGTGACTTCCAATGTCCCTTTTGCTTGCAAGTGGAAACATTTGCCTTTAGGCTTTTCATCCACTTTTGCTTTCTTAACTCTGCTTGCTTAGGCCCTTTATTATTATTCCGCTTCCTCTTATTTCCTCCTTTGCCCTTAGGCTTGGAAGAGGAAGATCCAAGCATGAGATAAAACAAGAGCGTTGCCACTTCCCACTTTTAGGGTTGCCTCGACGCTCTCAAGCTCCTTCATTAACTCCGTAAGAGACATCTCCATCTTGTTCATGTTATAATTAACTTTGAACCGTGAAAACATCTCCGGAAGAGTTTCTAGAGCCATGTCAACTCCGAGTCTCGGGCTTAATTTCAGCCCCTAAGACCTCTGCCACGTTAAATCGAGCGATCAATTCTAACATATGATCTCTCACGGGCATTCCGAGTTTCATGCGCATATTCATTATGCGCCTCATTGCTTGCTTGACGGGCTCGACGTCCTTTGTGCTCAAACATTTGCTTGGAGGCTTCTCATGATGTCTGTAGCGGTTGTCATGTTCTCATGTTTCTGCTGCAACACTTTTGAGATAGATCCCAAAATGTAGCAGCGAGCCATCTCATCAGAACTCAACCACTTATCATAAGCCTCCTTTTGTTCGCGCATGGACTGTTCAGTAGGCTTAGCAGGACACGGTTCAGTTAGTACATATTTGAGCTTCTCAGCAGTGAGTACAATTATGAGGTTCCTTTTCCAATCAATAAAATTTTCTCCGACCAGTTGGTTCTTAGTTAAAATTTGGGATAAAGTGTTGAAAGTCATTTTTCTGAAATTAAATAAAATAAAACATATGAGCCATTTATCATATCATGATGCATGATCAATATAAAATGGTATGATGCATGATCAATATGATAATATTTTAAGTAGTAATAGAAACTGCTATCAAAATATGACAACCTAAAACTCTACAGTAACATGTACTTCTATAGGAGATAACAATGTAACTTATAGTTAGGTCAAAATCCACAACGTAAAACCCCAAAGTAATATGCACCTCTATAGGAGATAACAATATAACTTATAGTTAGGCCTGGATCATCCCACTAAAATTAATCTATCTTGCATCTAAACGCAATATTAATTTTAGTGTTATTAATATTTTGGCCATCATAGATATTATTTGGATATTCTATAGGAAGTCCTTATAATATCTTTGATTTAAGTGTAACCCCTATATTCAAAATTTATTATTATTATTTTTAATATAAAGTTTCCAATCCAACCACATCACCTATAGGGTAATTATGAATGAATTTAAAAAAAAAATAATAATAATTAAAGTTTTGATGCCAAATCTAGTAACCAATAAAACGTAGCCTTCCTATAGGGAGACCATTTAAAATGGCATGAAGCAAACGTCAATTTTACCAATGGGCTTATAGGGGAGGCCTAAGGTTAATTAAAATTAACCATCTCACACTTAATTTTTTTTAATTAATTAATAAAAATATTAATTTATTTATGCATAACTAAATAGTACCTAGAGCGGTGTTAATGCAAACTATATGGCATGTTAACATGAATGATATATAATTCAACTAAATTAAATAGTAAAAACTATAAAATAAAAATAAAAATAATTTTATGGCCAACCTAGACTCAAAAATAAAATTGCAAAATTACAATTGAAAATAATAATTAGCTAACAATATAGCTAATTCTTCAATCTTCTGCAATATCAATTAAATGGTGCAACAGTGTGTCACAAGGCTGTTGTTGGTGCAGTGGTTGGTGGCTACACTTTCAAGTTTGAGGTCTTGGGATCAAATCCCACCTCAACCACTTTCTCCCATTTTATTTTGATTAAAGAAAATGGGAGCCCAACCCACTGTGCAGCCCAGCGCAGCTCATTGTGCAGGCCCGCTGCACCAAGGCCAATGCAGCCCAAGGCCAGCCCAGTCACTGGGCTAGCCAGTTGGCTGCTGAATCCAGCGCTAGGCCTGCCTGCGTAGGCCCACTGGTCCAAGACCAGCCCAGCCAGGTGCTACCTCTGCTGACCCATTTGGGTCAGCCCAAGCAACAATGCCATATTCTTTTTTTTTTTTTTGCCGCTCACTGTGGAACGCCGCGCACGAGCAATTGGCAGAGGAATTTCTATTTCGTCAAATTCTTGAGCTGATTAGTTCTCCTCATTATCGATAAAAATCAGACGATCCTTGGATGCCACTTTCTTCTGCAATTCGTCCGCCAGCAATTCATGCTGTTCTTCGTGCGCCGAGCTTCATGCCGCCAATTACAATTTCTTTTTCTTTTTAACATAAAAATAAAATTAAAATAAACCTCAAAAGGAAAACATGGAGACATAATCCACCCCTTTTGTTACAAGACTCGATAATACTTATACATATTCACCGAATAAAAAACTATGGCCATAAAATTATTTTAAACAGAATTAATCAAATCATTCACCATGAATATAAATGCATTATTCCTACACCGCTCAACTAAATATATGCATAAAAGATTTAATCTTAACACATAAACATGTATCAAAACCAGGCTCTGATACCAATTGTTACATATAAAGGATCGACATGCTTATGTGTTAATCAGACTAAATCTCGAGAATACGTGAAAACGGATCATACCTTTGTAGATATCGTCTTCATAAATACGATTCTTGAATTTTTTGGCCTTCTGGTAATGCTCCAGACCCCCAAGTCTTCTTCAATATAATTTCATTGGACCAGAAAATTGCTAATCGTATTTTGTTTCTCTCTTTGTTGAGGGTGGACTCACACAAAAATTGAGAGAAAAGCTCAGAGAACAACAATGTATCTCACGTATCTCTGAAATAGAGTCATCTCCCAATATGTATATTGGACTCTATCTCATAATACAAATCCTGATAGAATAAGAAAAGCATAGTTGAATACAACTATCTCCACTTATCCTATTCCATCTAAAATACGATTTTTTATTTTCTGCAATTTTTATTAATAAATTACAAATAAATTATAATTTATTATTGTCCCATAATTAGGAGCCACTGAAGGGACCTGACCGGATACAATTAGACTAAGCTCAAATAAATTATTTTGTCAATAAAAATAATTTATTAATTACGTTCCACTCCACTAAAAGAACGTAACTGCACTCTTAGTCTAATCGCAATTACTGGAGTCAATAATTATATCTATTAATTGATCAATCCAACATCAATGGTCTCCCTTTGTTGGATGAAGCATGTAATTCATCTATAAAAAATTTTAATGTATTAATTTATGAAAACTAATCACTTATGATTATTGTTCATCCTTTAGGATCATCCTTGAGACATCGTTTGCTGTTGTTTCATGGAAACCAATGTTAGAAGGTGGTATTATTGATTGAACATTATAATGCTATGTAATGGAAATGATATTTCTTTTTAGAACACACAAGAAAGCCTATTAAAGCTTAGGTATACTACATTTTTTTTAATGTAAAATTTTAGTATAAACCGCCTAGTATTTAGCCTATCTTCTAATATCGTTCCCTTTAGATACTATTCTTAAAAAAAAAAAGAAATTCTTTTTTGTCATTTTCTTTTTTCTCTTTTTGTTTTGTTTTTTAATCTATATTCTCCACAATTTTGGATTCTACTCCCTTACCTGTCCAATTTGTAAAAATTGCTTTACTGATTTCGGATAAATCAAACGAAAGGCAATGGGGCCTTTTGATTCTGTCCCAAAAGAAAAAAAAAAAATAATAATGTACGTTTGCTTGAAACAGTTTCCAAATTAAAATTTTATGCCTTTTAGCCTGCATAGAACCTCTAATTATTCCTAGTCGAAAGTCCGGTTGTTGTGAATAGCGTAGCAAAGCCACTTCTTTCTTGGATCTGTATGATTAGTATCCTTATTATTAGTATTAAAGTCAATATTCTTTTTGTTAGCAATAAAAATCACTACACGTTTGACTTTTCTTGAATGAATTTGATGCTCGATTGGTATATGCTTGATATTCTCCGAATTGTTGTTCTAAATTAATGATTAATTTGTATGACCATCAGGAGACTTTTTTACTGATTCTTTTTATTTCAATTGATTCTTTTTTACCATTACTGTGAGTTCCAATGACATTGAAAAAAGATTTTTCAAATCCTTTTTCTTTCACGAAATCCATTTTTCCTTGCTCTTGGCCTAGAAACGAAGAAAGATAGCTGGTTATAAAAGAGCAATATAAAATTTCTTATAAATGTTTGTGTCTATTCTTTGAGAGATTGCTGAGGAAAGTAAAGTTCTTTTTTGATCTAAAGTCCGGTATATATATATATATACACACACATATATATATACACACACATGTGTATATATATATATGTGTGTGTATATATATGTGTGTATATATATATATGTGTGTGTATATATATATATTAAAACCACTAGAGAAGTGGCTTATTTTATTTATGTAAGGAATGAAATAATACAAGAAGGGGGATTTCAGCCTAACCTCTGGACAATTCGAGAAGAAGATCGAATTGAAGGCATTTGCATCTTGTTCATAAAATACAAGCCTTTAATATGTCTGGGTAATTCGGAAGAGCTAGAGAAATGAAAATCCCTCCTTTGGTCCAATTAGCCAAGTGATCTGCCATATTGTTCTCTTCTCTATAAACATGGGTAAATTCTATGTTTCGGAATTTTCCTTTGAACATGCCGAGGAGTCGTCTAATTTGAAGACCCTTCCATCGCAAAATGCATTCACTAGGAATTTTCTGAACTAACACCTTACAATCTATTTGTACTTTGACTTCGTTCAGTCCTAGCCTGTGACACCATCGAAGCTGTAACATCTGCAATCATACGGGACTTATGGTTGGGAGGTGTTACAATTGGTATCAAAGTTTAAGCTTGAAATTTTGGATGAATATCTTTGAGAGATATTGACTTGAGTTATAAATGATATTAGAGTTATAGGTTAATGATTTGGGAGGTACAAATATCAGAAATTTTAGGTGAATGATTTTGGGAGTATAATTGGTATCAAAGAGGTAAGCTATTTTAAATTTGATATTTTGAGTTTAAAATTTTTGAAGATATTGTTAGTTAGTAGTTCGAAAGAAATTTTAGTGTTGTAGGTATTTTCAAGTTTTGAGAATAAAATTTCTTAAAGGAAGAGAGATTGTAACATCCGCATTGAGCCTATGTGGTTGTGGAGTGTTACAGAAGCCCTTCGACAAATGTTGAATGTTCAACAGTAAAGCTATCGGAATAAGCAATATTCTTAGCAAAGGCGTGAATAAATTCTCCATCACCATGTCTCAAAATGCTACCAATGCTCGAGTAGCTAAGATTCTCTTTGCAAGCTCCATCTATATCAAGGATTGCCTCACATTGGCCTCCTTTCAACCAAGCCACTGCTTCAAGTAGCTTGGTTTTTGAAGCTTTCCAAGAAACTGGAAACAGACGCGAGAATTCTTCAAAGCCAGCTCGATATTTTGCGGGAAACATTTGCATATTATATACAAATGTACTTGCCACTGAGTGAGAAATAATCTAGTTGCGGAAACGAAAATCGTCATGTCTGCATTTGTTGCGATACTACCAGATTTCCCATAAAGAAATAGCAAAAATCCATCAAAGGATAGCAAGCTCAGAAATCCTCCAGTTCCACCAAAAGTTGAAAAATTCTGTGAATGAATGCCAATGAGCGGAAACCTGCCCAAAGGGGAAGATGTAAAGAAACCCTTTACCGCATTTCACTGAAAAAATAAATAACTGTCTCCTTTGCTACCCAACAAAGATTACAACACGAGGGAAATTGAAAGCCAATGCGTTTGAGCTGAGAGTCTAAGGCGAGACTACCATTCAGAAATTTCGACATAAAATTAAACCTTTATTGTTTGGCTGTAACTGAAGGTTTCTAATATCTACTGCAGTCTCATTTTCCAGGCCCTTTCGTCTGACAGCATGCCACGCGGATACCGTCAAGAAGACTCCATTTTCAGACAGCTTCCAAACCATAATGTCATTAGCATCTTCAGCTTGTAATAGGGGAAGTAAGGTAGAAACTTTATGAGCCAACTCTCAACCGATTTATCAAAGTAACATTCCAGAAGCCAGTTGATAGACAATGGGAAGTAACTATGAGCTTTGGTTCAATCACCACAAAATTCAAACGACAAAGGTTTCCAAAACCTGTCTAGTCACCGAACCAAAGTGAAGATGAGCCATTTCGAAGGATAATTTCGCCATTATCCTCTGCTATATCCCTAATTCTGAGCATCCTTCTCCAAACCCTAGAAGAGGAATAATTCGCAAATAAATAAATAGGATGCTACCCTTGAGAATTATATTTAGCATACATGTATTTTGACCAAAGTGGCTTCCTTTGTCTAGACTTCCAGCATAAGCTAAGTCCAAAAGCTACACTTATATCAATTATAGATCGTAAACCTAATCTGTTCTCACTCCAAGAAAGGCAAATGGATTTCTAGGACTTCTAATATCATCTCTTCCCTAAAAGAGAATAACCCTAAAAGAAATCAGAGAAAGCTTGCTCTATCGCTGCAAAAATTTTCATAGGAGGCTCTATTGTGTAAAGCATATGGAAAGGTATAGAAAAAAGTACCAATCTGATAAGTTGCAAATGCCCGGCATCAGACAAGCATTTGAACTTCCACCCTTGGGTGCGCTTGTGAATTTTGTCCAAAGTTAGTTGAAAGTGAACCTTTTATTCCTTCTTTTGAACACAAGACATCCCAAATATGTAAATGGAAGGTGTTTCCTTGAGAATCCCAGTATATGCTGAATTCGACCAATTGCAGCTGGGGAGGCTTTGTCCGATAGAATAAAAGAACTTTTATTGGTATTATAAATTGACCAGAGAAATCTTGATATTCCTGTAAGGCACCGGAAATATATAGCCATGAGAGTAGCATTAGAAGCATTAGTAAAAATAATAGTGTTATCTGCAAAACTCAAATGAGAGACACAACAGCAGGCCCGAGGAACTGCATAAGAAGTAAGAGCACTCGCATCTTTATGGTGATTTAGTCCTCTTCAGAAAAGTTCTTGAGAAATAATAAAAAGTGGTAGAGAGAGAGGATCTCCCTGTCTGAGCCCACGAGTTGATTTAAAGTACCGATTGGGTTGGTCATTAACCAGTATAGAGAACCAGCAATTGGAGATACAATGATTGATCAGAAGAAGGATATGCTGATTAAAACCAAACCTTGATATAACTTGGAGTAGGGAAGACCAAGAAATGCGAACAAAAGCCTTATGCATGTTTAACTTGAGCATGGCATTACCAACCCTAGATTTCCTATCCAAAGATTGAACCAACTCTTGAGCCAATAGAATATTGTCTGCAATATCTCGTCCCTTAACAAAGCCGTCCCTTAACAAAGCCAGATTAGTTGGGGGAGATAATTTTGGGCAACACTTAACCCAGACGTGTAGCTAAAACTTTTGTAACAAATTTGTTGCAATAATTACACAAGCTGATTAGCCTAAAATCCCCAAAAGAGTCAGGAAAGTTTCTTTTAGGAATTAATACACTACTAGAAATTGGCGTATCAGTCATGGAATTCATGCGTGGCTGATTACCCACACAACACCCACGTATCAGCAACAGAATAAATTTTGTGGCTGATATGTGGGAGAATATGAGTAAGGTTGTCAAGAAAAAATTCGTGGCTGATCTGTATCTGATCACTTACGGATCAACCACGGAAATATTTAAAAAATTTATGAAAATTATTTGTGGATGATTCGTGGCTGATTTGCTATCAATCAGCCACGGATTTTTTTTTTTTGTAAATGTAATTATATAATCAAATATTTTTGTGGCCGATGCATTGCTGATTAGCCACGAAAATTTATTTGTTGTTGATTCGCACTTGATAGGATACGAATCAACAACAGAATATTTTTTACAAATTCAAAAATTTTTGTAAAAAATCCATGGTTGTTTCGTAGTAAATCAGCTACGAATCAGTCACAACATATTTTTGAAAATTTTTTAAATTATGGTGTGGCTGATCTGTGGCTATATAGCTACAAAATAGCCACGGAAAATTCCTTTGTAGATGTATAAATTATAACAGATCTCAATTCCATTTCTCGCAACCCATTTCCCTCAATTCCATCGACCTTTTTTCTTCTATTTGCCACACCCATTTCCCTTGGTTTGCTCCCACACCTGTGTTGATGTCACCGTCACGCTGGTCCTCGTCGTTCCCATCGCGCTGGTCCTCGCCGTTTGCCGACGCAGAAGTGCCTCGCCAAGGGAGTCTGCTCTTTCTGTTTGCCGCCGCAGAGGTACCTCACCAAAGGAGTCTGCTCTCGCTGCAAACTTCTTCCGCTTGGCTCGAAGTTTTCTATTTTTCTGTTTTTGTGAGTGAGCAATGAGTGTAATGTGTATTCGAAGGGTGTAATTTGGATACACTTCACTGAAATTTTTTTCTTCATTTTTTGAACCCACATTTTGGCAGAAAGAAGCTCTGATTCCATTAGCTTTTCGAAGGGTGAATTTGGGTGCTCTTCAATCATGTGTGCAGTCCAGGTTTGCTTCTATGAACCAAGATCTAATGTCTCCTTGAAGTTGGATATATTTTATTCTATTTCTGTCAGCAAGTGATTCTATTTCCGTAGGCTTTTCATACACCATTGTAGATACTTGAAATATGCATATTGAAACTTCATTACAGAAGAACAGTTGATTGATTGCTTCTAATTACTTTTTCAATTGATTTATTTTCTTTCAAAGAAAACATGAAAATTATTTATTTTTTTGCTGTTGTTCGATTGTTTCTCCTTGTCTTCTTTTGTCCTTGTTTCCCAAATGGCACTTAGTGCTTTTGTCCATAATAGTCTTGTCTTCTTTTTCATCTAGTAATTGTAGCTTGCTTTGTCTTCTTTTCACCTACACACAACGCTGCACACAATTTATATTCATATGCTTTTGTCCTTTCTTCTTGTCATATGCTTTTATCTTCATCACTGCGGTGTATATTATCCTTGCATACCCTTGTTCTTTTGGACTATATTTGTTTTTGTATTTTGTCTTCATTCATTTTGTTCACTAATGCTTCGTCCTTCTTTGCTCATAGAATGTACACAACACTCAATTTTTCCCGCATCATTTTCTTTTTCTTGTCACCTTTTCCTTTCCTTTCTTCTTGTCTAGTTGTGGTTCTTGTATATTTTTATCTTTGTTTCACTGATAGCACACACCACTCACAATTTCTATTTCTATTTTCTGTCATGCACTTTTCATTTTCTTCTTTGAATGGTTTTTGGTGAGCTTTTATCTTGCTTCTCATTTTTGTTTCAGTAGGAAAATTAATTTGTAATTAGTTCATCTTTTATTGTGAAAAAATGTTGTAATTAGTTCAATATTTTACAAATAAATAATTTCTAATTAGTTCAATATTTTACTAAAACTTAGTGCTCACATTGAGTGTTCTAAAATGAATATCATATTCAGTCACAAAATTAATATATCTTTTTTATATATACAATTAAAAGATTTTGAATTTAATATTTACTAATCTCCGTTTCCTCTAGCTTTAAATTCTTGGTTTTGTTAGTAATTGCATGTGTTTGTGTGTGTTTACTATTCAAAAGACAAGAATGAATTTCACTGCAACAACTTTTATTCGATAAAAAAGCAGAGGAAGACCATAGTGTGAAAACAAAAAAGATTCAAAAGCCTAATGGTGGCTTTGTAGGCTAACATTTTAATGGAGTGTTTCTATCTTTCAACTAAAAACACAAACCCACAATATAGATCCCAACTTGCCATTTTATTAATTTACATTATAGCCCAACTTTGTCGTCATTTCGAAATTGGATTGCCAGCCTCCTTCCTTTTCTTTTCTCTTTTTTTAGTAAGATAGAAATTAAATTGAGAATATATCACCTAATAAAAAATATTTATAACTAATTAAATTATTCATCTTACCATTTATTAGATAATAATATACTATAAACTATAAAGAATATTTTATAACTAATTAAATTATTATTTTGTTATATTTTTTTTATAACAATATATGCTACAAACTATAGATGATTTACATTAAAAAATATTAATTTAAAATAATCTTATCTTTTTAATTTTTCAAATAATAACACATTAATTTAATAATTAACTTGTTATTTACAAACAAATAACTAAAATAAATATAACTTTTTTTATAAATACAATTAAAAGATCTTGAATTTAATATTTACTAAAGGATCAAGAATTCGAGGCAAGTGTTTAATAATTAAATGTTATGTGATCTTGTTACTCTCCTATAAAGTTTCAAGTTGAAGTATCTTACATTATTTCTTTTTATTGTAGAAACGATATAGATGGAGGGTAAAGGATAGTGAAATGATCCGAAAAGCTTGGAACTCCAAGGCGGGGGAGCTGTTCCGAGGGATTATTGCTTCAGCCAAAAAGGTATGATTGAAAGATAGAGTTAAACTTCTATGGATGTCTGAGGATGTGTTTGATGCTATAGTAGCATATTGGCAGAGGCCAAAGACACTGGTACGATTAGAGCAAAATTCTCATAATTGTCGAAACCAAGGAGAGAATGCCTCATGCATGCACACGGGCGGGCCCATTTCACATCTCATACATGCATATCGCATTGTAAGTGTCGAATAAATTATAAATACATGAATACTTAGTAAGTTAAATCATAAAGAAATTAATACCATACAAATTTATTGTAGGCAGTAAAGAATGGTAGTTGTCTACCAAATATTCTTAAGCTTCCCAGAGAGTTACATCAACATGAGGTAAAAGGGAGAACGGAATTCATCACACCATATCATTGAGATCTTCATGTAAGTTATTATTATAGTATATTTGACTTAATATTTTTCATTGAATTATTATTGATCCCTTCTAAAATCTTGACTCAATTTTTAGGAACGAGCTATTAGGATGGTTGAGGAGGTAGAGACACAAGTCTCCTCTACAGCCTCGACATTTGTTGAACCTCGAATTGCTACTGAGTATCCAGTGGTTTATTATGATAGCATTATGCTTACAGCAGCTGGGGGTGTAAGGAAAGGACATGTCCCCGGTCTTGGTTCAGCATGTCGCCTATCCTGAGTTCAAGGTTTGGATGTAGCACATCTACGAGGACTAGTTATGTTGATCACAGAGTCCTTCACGAGCTGCATGAGAACTACAGTCGCAAAATATAAGAGATGCAAGCAAATCATGCTGAGGAGATGTCGCGACAGGAGCAACTCGTACTTTAGACTCGCCGTCAAATGGATGAGATGATGGCCACGATGTGGGTGCACTTAGAATTGCGCTCATCTAGAAGAGCCACAGACAATGAGAGGACTCATAACGATGCATGATTGTAGCTTTTAAAAACTCATCTATATAATACATTAGTTTTTATCGACTGTCACAATATACTTATTACTATTCTGTGGTGGAGACCATTTTGTGATGCCTTATTTGCGTGTGGGAGTTGGATATTATTAGACTTTATTTTGCTTGTTAATCTATTCTATTTTATACTTTGTGGCTCGGGTGTTTGTTGATATGTTGGGTGTTTGGTTACAAGAATTTGGTTGTTGTTATGATAGGTGTATGGTTACAGGAGTTTGATTGTTGATATGTTGGGTGTATGTTTATAGGATTTTGGTAAGGCCTTGATATGTGTATATCCTGTAAATAGGTTGAAAAGTCAGATAGAGAATAGCCACGAAATTCCGTGGTTGATTATCAAATTTAGCCACAGAATATTTCGTGGCTGATTGAATCAGCTACAAATATAATTTCAGCCACAAAAAAATTCCATGACTAATCACCCATGGAATGGTATTTCGTGGCTGATTTTTAATTTTTGAATTAAATAATTTTTAATTATTTTGAATTAATTAGCTACGGAATTTAATTTATCAGCCACGAAAAATTCCGTGGCTGATCACCCATAGAAATATTTTCCGTTGCTGATTAAATTTTTCGTGGCTGTTCTGTGATTGAGTTCAATCTGCCATGGATTTCATCCGATCAGCCACGAAATTTGTCGTGGCTGATAGGCTAGTTTTTAGTAGTGATACAATAATCTTGCTAGTAAAACCCCTGGGAAATAGAATACCTACAAAGAAATCCCTAATAGTATTTACCATATCTTTAGCAATCAAATCCTAGCATGATGTGAAAAAGTGCCCTGAAAAGCCATCTGGGCTAGGTGCACTGTTAATGCCAAGCCCA
The DNA here is from genome assembly GCA_026120185.1 of Voacanga thouarsii. Lineage (NCBI taxonomy): Eukaryota > Viridiplantae > Streptophyta > Magnoliopsida > Gentianales > Apocynaceae > Voacanga > Voacanga thouarsii. The sequence goes on from JANUWF010001027.1 coordinate 806,137, forward strand.
AATGATGCTTGCTTAATCTCACCTTTATCAGGAATTTTTTAGCGCATAAAATTATCTTATTCAGTTATCAACTGTGGAATATTTTTCAAAAGATTAGGCGCCAATGGATTAGCATCATTCCTGCTTGATAACAGTTTAGAAAAGAAGTTCACCACAGCTTCATTAATGTCCTGTTATTGAGTTAGCCTTACCCTATCAGATTCTATAATAGAAGCAATTATAAGCTTGTCCCTTCTCTTTTTACAGAATGAATGAAAGAAGGTTGTGTTAGAGTCAGCTTCTTTTACCCAGCAAAGTTGCTACTTATCCTTTTAGAAATCTTCCTTCCTCTTAAGATGAAAAGCCAGACGAGCTTTAGGCTCTTGTAACTTCTCCTTATACTGAGGGGAGTTAGAATGATCAAACATGACTTCCGCTTGGAGAGCCAAATCTTCCACCTTTTGAACATTAGAAAAGACATTACCAAAGACTTCTTTATTCCATGATCTAAAAATAAGTTTGACAAGCTTAATTTTCCTGAGAAGAACTTGCATACAATTCCCGTCAATGGATTTACTCCACTCCTGCTCTACTACTTGGTGAAAATTTGGGTGTCAGAGCCATAATTTTTGAAATTTGAATGGAGAAGGACCAACTAGAAGAACAACAAATACTAAGGTAACCAATAACGGGGAGTGATCAAAACCTATTCTATGAAGATGATCCACTTTGGTTCAATACACTGAAGAGACCCAAGATGGGTTTAACAGATTTCTATCCAGCCTTTCATAACATGGTCTATATTACTTCTTGTTGAAGTAATTCTACTACCTAAAAAAGATGGACTTTGAATAGCACACACATCAATAAAAGAATTAAAATTAGACATGGCATCATAATTAGGCACTAAGGTGCCCGAGTATTCTGATACTTCAGTAATAATATTGAAGTCAGCCCCTAATAGACAAGGACCTCGCATAGATGAAGAAATTTCTATAAGAGACGTCCAAAGAGGAAAATGCCCTACCCTAGAATAGGAGGCATATACTATCGTGGTATAAAACACAACCCTTGTAGATATGGTAATGCTGAGATGGGCAAACTAAGAGTGGTTAATTAATATACTAGTATCAACAATCCCTCCAAAAAATCAATACTTTTACTGTGCAATTTGAAAAACACTGCCCAAAACCAAGCTTACAAGCAAAGGTATAAATCTGGTCTGAGCTTATCATTGGTTCTAAAATCGAAAAAATATGCAAATATGGTTTCAAATAAGCCTTCTCAATCATCTATATGGGAACCCATCTGCTATGCCCTTTATATTCCAAATGAGAGTATTCATATTAGTTAGATGGACGATAATAGGTAGAAGATAATTTAGCCCTTCGAGTAGGTAGAAGTTTGCACTGCTGGGTACTGGGTTGCGGAAGCTGAGAATTTGATCAGAATGGCCCCATTAGGGGCCATTTGTCCTCACGTGGCCCTTCCGAGAGCAGGAGTCCTAATGGCCTCGACACATTTATCGATAGCGTCCTAATTTAAATGTGGACGCTATCAGCAAATGCGTCCTTATTTACGTAGGACGCTATTCGTCAATGCGTCCTTAGTAAGTTATGACGAATACACAGATAGCGTCCTACCTAATCATCGTCTTTACCGTGCCACGCCTCTGTAATTTTTCATTTCGCTGCACTTCCAGGATTTTTGAGTGACGAGCGACCTTCATTTCGCTACACTTCCTCCAGCGACATCATCCTTCTTCGGCCAACGTCCGGCCCTTCTGCTCTGGTGACATCAACCTTCGTCGGCGACCATATCATTATTCTTCCCGTCGGAGCGAACAATCTCCTTCATCGGAGATTGTAGCAGTCTTCTCCACGGCGGCGCGTCCTGTGCACAGTATTTTGTCTGATTTCGAGGTATGTCATGCTTCTTGGTCTTTATTTTTTTATTAGTTGATATAGTTTCTGATTATAATATTTGTATTTTGTTGCACTGGTTTTTATTTTATATATATCATAAATCACCATTTAGGATTTGGGAATATATCTTATATATATATATATATTTTTTGTCCATTAGAGGTTTCTGTTACCTTTTTATATAGTACTCTGATTGTCCATTAGAGGTTTCTGTTACCTTTTTCTGTTACACACAGTCATGGTAAGTATATTCAGTATTCCATATTTTTTCTCGATAATGTATTATTATTCATACTTGATTCATGATGACATTGATGTTTTTTTTTATGGCTATTACAGTCAGACGAGCTTTACAGAATTATATCCATTGCCACGGAGGCTTTAGCTACAGCTGACTCATATTCGAGGGCAGCTTTCGAGCGTATCGGGACATGTGCACTCTTTCTCTTACCGCGACCGGGTTTGATCTTACTAGTTATAGCACACGTTCCGTTTCAGAAGCGGGTGTACCCGCGATTCCGGAGCAGGTAGCCAGTAGAGGGCCTCGAGCACGGGTTGAGGGTCGGGCCATTCCGAGTCAACGTCGAGGTGGTAGGCAAGCCCGTGCAGCTCCAGCTGCAGCAGTTGCACTCGAGGTTGCACCAGCTCCCGTACTACTGCTAGCTAGTCTGACTGGAGAGTTCGAGGCAGGACCATCTGAGGAGTTCGAGGTGGGACCATCTGGGGAGTACGAGGAGGGACCATCTGTGGAGCCAGCCGCGCAGACTCCAGATGCCTTGATCTTTAACACTACTTGCCTTTCACCGTCGATGGAGGACGAGATGGATGGTATTACAGAGCAGAGGCCCAACATAGCGACACAGGTATCTGATATGGGACCGGGGTAAGTTACGCAGGTGTCTGCACATGTTCCACCTACAAAGTCCATACCACCGAGCGCGGTGGTCGATGACCAAGACAGACCAGGACTTAGAGTTCAGTGGCATTGGCGGCGACCACATTATTATCATTCGGCAGTACCAGAGCAGGGAGATCCCATTGTACCCGTCGAGGATGCACATGCTGCAACAGACATACATATGAGACTCAGACGCATTGTCCGACCCCGACCATGTGGCACGTAGACTCAGTCCTCGGACATTCTTATTATTCTATATATAATTGATTCTCCCTTTATCACTTTTTTTATTTTTTATTTTTGGTTTGGAAAAATGCATTTGCACTCTCTCTAGTTGTATTTTGTTACTAGCTATATTAACAATTAATTATTTAACTTAAAACATGCAACTACTCTTGTTATATTTGATTTTAGAGTGTAATTAAATACCAATTAGATTGGGATTAGTTTATTTAAAACCATCGTACACAATAATGAGAATCATAACAATGCGGCATGTAACTGAAAGTAGAAGAAAACACAATGTACACAATATAGGACGCTATCGTGGATAGCGTCTTGCATACTTCTTCAATTATAGCCGTAATTTGGTTATTGCTTGTATAGTATAACCATACTCAAAAGTAGAAGAAAGTTTTAGGGTCCAACAACTTTATATTTTTGTGGCAGAAGACATATAATCAATGATCCTGCCCATATCTACTTCGTTTTTCTTTTCTTACAAAACCTTTATTTAGCAATTACAGGATGTTAGCGGAGTAATATACTTACAATTTTCTTACAAGACATATATTTATTGCAGATGGAGATAAATATACTTACCATTTTCTAGCACCTTAGACGCCAAATAATAATTAGCGGAGTAATGCTATAAGCATGTCTTGATAATCTACCTTTGATGCACACATTCATGCCTCTCGTATAGTTTCAAGAAAACAGAAGAGAGACATCGAACGTGTGCGTCAAAGATAAATTGTCAAGAATTAGAAAGCTTTTGCTGATTAGAACGTTGTCCTAAATTTTCAAGAGTCATTTTATAGGCACAATATAAGGCTGTTCTAGCATAGTAAGGACGCTACTATCAATAGCGTCCTATTTGAGGACGCTTCTACAAGTAGCGTCCTAAGCCGGCGGTTGGCCACCTTGTTCGATGGATCTTTAGTTGATTTCGAAATAACATTGAACGCTACCATCACATGCGTCCTATGATAGCTTTTCTGAAAATATTCCGAACTTTGCAGATTCAGTACAGAAGGACGCTACTGCTATTAGCGTCCTATTTGCAACCGACAAAACATTCTTACTTTGGAACAAGATACTCGAGATTTGAGCGTACTTCAGAGTTGACAATATACTATAAGACGCTATTATGAATAGCGTCCTTATGAAGGACGCAACTATGAATAGCGTTCTAAGGCGCCTATTTAGCTCTATGAAATCTTGGAACCACTTCATTCCTTTCATGCAAAAAAAAAAAAAAAAACACCAGATAGAGAGGAAGCCAAACAACTTCATTCTCACAGGTGGTTCTATCACTTGAAGTTATTTTTTTCCAAGTACAACCATTATGTCACTTGAAACACCACTATCTCTTGGCTTCTTCTGGGATTGCCCTCTCTCATACGAAGCAGGTGGTTCAGTCATCTTTGCGGGCCCATGTAGAAAGAGACTAGTCTTACAGCGTAAAATATCATTTCACATGCTTGTCGACAAAATCTATACATACATGCGGATTGATAGGACGTTATTTACATTGGATATATCCATGAGATATCATTGGGTATATGGAGACTGTGTTCAATAGGGGTTGCTTACATTGCAGGATGATAGCGATATGGATAACATTTGGACTTTGCATTCTATTTTCAAGGAGGGTGGAGTACATATTTATGTAAAGACAAAGCCCATTTTAGATGCACCACACAACGTGCAAACAGTTCCTGAAGCTGATACTGGCATTTCCATACCGTCAACATCATTTCCTGCCCAACAACTGCCTCATACCATTTCCTACATAGATTTGCTATTCCAACAAGAAGGGTTGGAAATAACAACCGTCTAGAATCAGTTGCCACAACTACAGAGTCACCCAAATGCTGATCCACTAAATGAGCCAGAAACAATGCAAGCGGATGAGCAATAATTAATGGGACTGCAGTCATGGACTCACTAGGACCAACATCTGATATCGACGGACCACCAGCCTCAAAAGAAGAATATGGAATCGACATCGATGACGTGGGCTACAGTGACACCGTCAGTAGTAGCCACAGTGACCAGGATGACGAGCTATCTTGACACACATCAATGTATGCTCCACCAGAACCAGCGTATCAGATACCAGTCCAGGTAAGAAATCTGCATACATACAGCAGTTTCCAGGATATAGGCTCGGGGGCACTTGAATGTGACTTTTTCTATGCCAGTGATAACTTACGTGTTGATGAATGGACAGCAGAAAATTGGGAGTTAAGGCATAAAATACGGTTTCGGTTTAAGTCAAAAGAAGTTCATGCTATGAGATTATGATAAATTAAGAAGGGCTGCGAGTTCACTGTTATTAAAAATAAGAGTGCAATTTGGACAGCCTCTTGCAGGAATAACACTGAGCAGAATCCATGTGCTTGGTACGTTCGAATCATTAAGAAAGCAAATGCTGGACGATGGGAAATTTCGATCTGGAATGACGAACACACATGTCTCCAAAGGGTCATAAACAACAATAATCGAAATTTGTCCTCCAAATTTATTGCACAACATATATTGCATCTTATTAGAGATAACCTCGAGACAAGTGTCAGTACCATATTAAAGGTTGTACACAACAAATTCCAGGTTGGATGTTCATACAGAAAAGGATGGTATTATAGGAAGGTTGATGTTGAGTTTTTATATGGCACATGGGCCTCTACTTTCAGAGTACTACCAGTGTATATGTTGGCATTACAAGATTCAAATCTCGGTACAATAGTACACTGGAAACACCACAACATCAATGCCAGAGATACAAAGATTTTCAAGTTCGTATTTTGGGCTTTCAAACCATCGATCGACGGATTTGGGCATTGTCGTCCTGTGATTTCAATCGACAGAACCCATTTAAGATGGGCATATAAGAGTGTCATGTTGATAGCAAGCACTTGGGATGCTAATAATCACATTTTCCCCCTAGCTTTTGCTATTGTTGATGCTGAATCAAATAAGAGTTGGGGATGGTTTCTTAGACTTCTCTAGAGACATGTGGTACGCGAAAGACATGTTTGTATTGTGTCCGACAGGCACGCTGGAATCTTGTCAGCTATGAGGACACAAGCTGAGTGGATGGAGCCAATGGGAGTTCATAGATACTGTCTACGCCATATTCGTGCCAATTTTAACAAACAGTTCAAGAACACCGAGTTGAAGCCACTCATGTACAAAGCCGGAACAGAGAGGAAGAAATCTAAGTTTGAATCTGTAATGAATGAAATAAGAGAATACAATTAGGAGGCATACAACTGGTTGATGCGTATTGGCCTGAAAAAATGGTCACTTTCACATGATGGGGGAAATCGATATAGATGCATGACGACAAATTTATCTGAATCGTTAAATAGTGTTGTAAAAAAAACAATAGCATTACCTATCACTGCCCTTGTCAATGCAACATTCTCGAAAATTGTCGAATATTTTAATCTGCATCGATCCGAGGCCACACACTGTAACAAATCATTTCCTCCATTGATATGGAATACATTCCAAGCAGCTTCGCAAAAGGCAAGAAGTTATAAGGTTGTACAATATAATGAATGACTCGGAATTTTCAGTGTTAGGACACCCGCAAGAGTTGGAGGAAAAGGAAACGATGTGTATACAGTAAAAATGTCTTCACGGGACTGCAGCTGCACGAAGTGGAATATTTTTGGCTTGTCGTGCACGCATGTATTCTCTGTCTATCGACACTGTGGCTGGCAACCTTCTGATTTTGTACTACCTATTTACTCCTTGGATAAATATATTACGGCTTACAACAATGACTTTTATCCAGTCAACAATGAAAATTTATGACGTAATGCTGACTTTTCATTGGAGGGTTACACACTAGCCCTTAAAGGTAATAGACCGGGACAGAGGCGTACTGCACGTTTTCGAGGAGAGATGGACTATCGAAATGAAGGGTCTCTACCAAGATGTGGAAATTGCCATCAAACGGGATATAACAGGCGAAATTGCAATAGCGCTAGTTTCCAACCTGGAAAATAAAGTAGATTGCATTCAGTTGTATTGTAACAAATTTATTTAATGATAATAAAATTCATTCTACAGTTGAAATTGTCCTATTTTTTGATTTATCCATTAATTACACACACTTTTGTTATATTTTTTAAAGTTACTATAATTTCAATAGTTAATACGGACAATTTATTCTAATGTAAAGGATAATAAATTGTATAACAAAATTACTAAAATGTGAGGTACAATGTCTAGGACACTATCCGTGTATGCGTCCTAACTTACTAAGGACGCATTGACGAATAGCGTCCTACGTAAATAAGGATACATTTGCCGATAGCGTCCACATTTAAATGTGGACGCTATCTGCAAAAGCATTCTTATTTACTTAGGACGCTATTCGTCAATGCGTCTTTAGTAAGTTATGACGCATACACGAATAGCGTCAGGACGCTATCGACGAATGCATCGAGGCCATTGTAGGACTCCTGCTCCCGGAGGGGCCACGTGAGGACGAATGGCCCCTAATAGGGCCATTTTGATCAAAACCCCGCGGAAGCTTCTTCACTGAAGCACTAGGGCACCTTCCTGCATTCTTTTTTAACAAAGCATCATTAATAAACTTTAAAAAATCTAGATGTATTGACGCATCATTCTGGTCAGTAAAATAGCCCGTTTCAACTTCTAACTCATCAGATGTATGATGATTATAAAAAATATCACCTATGCTAGGAGTTGAAGATGATATCACAATCATATTGTCATCATTCTTCAGTAATTTTACTAAGGAAACTGAGTTTGAAACTAGGTCGGCTGTTTTCAAAGCTTGCGCTTTAAAGGGTCCGCCATTGGCACATTCGGACCATGTAAAGCCACTTCCAATGCAATTCCAGCACTAGAGTGCGGTGACCTATAAAGCTGAGGTGTCTCAGAAAGTGGTGGTTGAGCAGGCTGATTGCTATTTTTTGCATCACCATCAATCATCCTAATTGGGCGGATTGAAAGGAGTCGGAGGCATGATGATTGGGGTTAAGATCTAATGCTAAGCTCTCATCTACGAGAATTACGGTAGTTTGGTCCTGCCTAGTTTTTGCACCAATGTTTTTCGTACTACAGCCGCTTTTGTCCAAACTAGGGTCCCCTATAGTATTGTTGTCCGGATTCCCTTTCAAACTAAGGTTTCTCGGAATGGCAAGATTATTATTTGTCTCATCCGTCTTCTTTGGAACCCATTAATCCTTGGTTTTCGGGAGATATTGCACGGTGTCTTTCTTTTGAGTGGCCTGAGGCTTTCCACATATTGTGGAGTCACGTCAAAGCCTACAAGAACCTAAACAATATGGACGCATATTTTCATACGTAATTGCTTGATAAAAACCTGATGTGCCGTACCTATCTAGATCCGTGAAGGAATGTCCTTCAGTGGATTTATTTTGACATAAATCCGCACTACACTACGCCAGGAGAGCTTTGTCGTTGCATCGTCTAACTTTAGTGGATTCTGTACTATAGAGGCTAATTGGAAAAGGATAGGCTTAGTAAACATGTACATAGGCAGATGCTCTAAAGCTATCCAAATCGGTACAGTTTTGGATCTGCTAAGACCTAAACATCTAGTGTCTATTTGAGAATCCTCATGGGAAAACCTAGTAAATACCATAAGCCCTTGAGCCATAAGCGAAGTAGTCTTTTAGAGAGGCCAAATTAGAATGTGCTTCAGATTCAGCTATTCGATATTGATATTACCTTTGAGACCAATAGTATTAAATTCCTTTTTAATAGCTTCCATTGCAGGTTTCCCCTGAAGGAATTTACTACCAACGCATACTTGAAAGGAATATACAATTCCTCAATTTCAGAATCAGTGAAGAAAATTGCCGGCTCACCTTTGTGCTGTGATAGTGGTTTAAAAACATCAGATGGACAGGAGGGTTGAGAGAAAAGAGATGCGAATGACCTCCGTCCCAAGGATCTAGGGCTGCAGGTGGTGAAGGCAGCATTGCCACCATGCAATAGGTTTTTCCTTTCCTGGGTAAAGTGATAGCTTATCTATAAATAAAATATGGATTCTTAGTTTTCCACATCTAAAGTCCGGTTAATTAAACTGCAAACCATAGTTTTGGGGAGGGAGAGGGGGGGAGGAGGGAGAAGCAAAGATTTTGCAATAGGCCTTAGTTTATTATATATAATGGACTCCTTATTGCATCCTTTTATACTTAGTGGATATTTGTCAAACACTTCTTCACATACATACATACATACATACATACATACATACATACATACATACATACATACATACATACATACTTTATCATGTTGTCTTTCTTTTCACTCCATTCAATTTCTCTAATTTACTTGTACAATTTTCTTATCTCCTTGATATTGTATGTTTAATCTATATGTATGGATTCCTATGAGTGATGGGTAATCATTTTCCATGAGCGATATGTGATCACTCCTTTTAGGTAATGAGTGATTACCCTTAAGTTAGTTTTTTATTAAAAATGTGTTTTGTTATATGTGAATCACTACAAAAAAATGAGGCAAATGCGACGAAGACAAATACGACGGTCAAAAAATCGTCGTAATAGGTTACTTAATACGACGGTTTTGAAACTATCGTAATAGATAGACCTAATACGATGGTCTAATGCCAACCGTCATATTTGGTGACTAAATACGACGGTTTATATCAACTGTTGCAATAGAGTAGGCTAAATACGACGGTTCTTAATAACCGTCATAACAGAGTAGGCTAAATACGACGATTTATTGTAATTGTCTTAATAGAGTAAGCTAAATACGACGATTTATACCAGCCGTCGTAATAGAATAGGCTAAATACGACGGTTCATAGTAATCGTCGCAATAGAGTAAGTCAAATACGACGGTTTAATTTAACCGTCGCAATAAAGTAAGCCAAATACGACGGTTTATTTTAATCGTCGCAATAGAGTAGGCCAATACGACGGTTTATACTAACCGTTATAATAGAGTAGGCCAAATACGATGGCTTATTGTAACCGTCGCAATAGAGTAGGCCAAATACGACGATTATGTACTAGCCGTCGCAATAAAGTAGGCCAAATAGGACGATTTATTTTAACCGTCGTTTTTAATTTATTTATAATAAAGCCTCTCAAAATTATTTTAAATTTTATCTAATTATTTTCAAATTTAGTCACAATACTATTGATAATGATTACAATAAATTTAACAGTTGAATCGTTAATTTGATATCTTTATATTTGTAAATATTAAGATATCTTTCTATTTTTATAAATATTACTGTACAAATGTGATAAAATAAAACGAATGACCTTCAAATTTGGCCACTAAACTTGTTTTAACTTTATAAGTATATGTATTTGTTAGATCATTGATTTTTCAAATACATTTTTGTTTACATCTTAAATTTTCATATATTGATATTAAATAGCTTGAATTTTATTTTAATTTTTATAATTAGTTATTTTAAGATATATGTATATATATTGTTTATATACAATACAATATATCCTTATTAGTTAGTGAGTATTAGATTAATATATTATATTATGTGTGTACATATATATACTAATAATTTTTTAATTACGAACATACATATGTGTGTGTACATATATGCCTAAGCAAAGTATCCTATCTCTTAATTATTACATTTTCTTTTTCCTTTGTTGCTTTTGTTTGTTATATATATATATATATATATATATATATATATATATATATGTTATATGCATTAAAAATTTATGATAAAATTATGGTTTTCATATATATTTTTTTCTTCTTAAAATATTTGCAGTCTTTAATTATTTTTATTTTAAATTATCTATTATCTTAAGAAATCAAATATATGTTCATTGTTTTTTTAATTGGTTTTTATCATTTATTCTTTTCTTCATTTGTCTTCATCCATTTGTCTTTTTCAACTTGTCTAAGTGTTTGTTTTCCCACCGATTTTCTTTTTCCTTTGTTGCTTTTGTTTGTTTTATATATATATATATATATATATATATATATATATATATATATTATTACATTTGGCCACTCAGTTGTCTTTCTCAAACCTAAAATTTTAATATAAATATAAATATTTTTATTTTTATAAAATTATAATTTATTTATAAAATATTATATTTTCTCTTTTTAATCAAATTTAATTTTAATATTTTTAATTTTCTTTTTAAATTTTAGTCATATCATTATAATATTTTTATATTATTTTCTTTTCAAATTTTCTTTTCTCTCATGGGTTGATTATATTCTTTTCTTTTTTTATAATAAAAATAATTAATCAAACACTAATTTTTTAAAAAATTAAAAAAATATAATTATTTTCTCATTTGAATAATTATTTTCAACATTTTTAGCAATAGTTGTGTACTATTACATAATAGTTTCATATTTTTGACTATTAATAAATATTATAAATTTTGTCTTTTTTTCACGTGAAATTTCAAATTCATCTAATTATTTCGCTTTATGTCTTTTGATTCTACAGTGGGACCCACGAGATTTTGATTATGTGAGACCCACAAGATAATTTGTCTACTTTGTTTGAATTTGGCAATAGTAACTATTTTTTGTCCGACACCTTCAATCATGCTCTCTGTTATTATTGAGTTAGTAAAAAAAAAAAAATGACTAAAATTTTCAATTGCTTTTCCTTTTTGTCTTACTTATTCCTCACAAATTTCTTTCTTCTTCCCGTTACCACCACCACCCCTTCTCCCAGACGCCGGTGACCCCTGCCCTAACCCCGCGCCGGCCTCCGCCCCCCTCCCCCGCCTCCGCCTCCGCCTCCGCCTCCGCCTCCGCCTCAGCCCGTGCGCCACCACCCGCCGCTCGCCCCCTCCCGCCGCCCGCCCCCAACCCAGATCTTCCCCTCTCCCCTGGCGACCGCCCCATTTTCTCGCCTGGAATACCAGAGCTTTGCCCATTAACAGATGGCCGCAGTCTGCACTGGAGTTGCAATGGGTTTCGCCGAGGGAGCCCATTTGTGGGTCTCAATCAGATTGTGACTTGGACTCCACTAGTGGGCCCGATCCGACTTCCGCTAATGGGTCTGCAGGTTGCTCCAGCAGCTTTGATCCATTCTTTAGAATTCAAAGTTTTATGCACTATTTGCTAATATGCTGAATTGATTCGTTTGCGTTATGATGCAGAACATTGACAAAATTCCACTGGTTAATTGTCCTGTACTTATTATTCATGTAAGTACTTCATTGTTTACATTTTCCTAACTTCTAATTGCCTCTGGAATTTCAAGGAGAGACATGTTTATTATAGTCTTTTTTGGTTGCAGAATTTTCAATTTGAGACCTCTAATTGTTTGTTATGTCTCATCTCATTTCTGAAAATGATTTGGATAAGTAAGAGATCTATGTTGTGCTTAAGAATTTCAACTGCTAAGTTAGATGAAAAATGCAGTTACATCCCCGTCCTAAAAAAATACAGATCATAAATTGTGCAAGCTGTTAATTGGTATTGAGAAAAGTCTTTCCTTTTTAGATTAGCTTCTGCACAAGCCATTGTATGAATTGCTACTTTCTACTGTGAAACCGATGAGGATGATGGTAGAAATGATCTCCAAGTGCTTGTTCAGCTGTACGGGACCCTTTGACTACCATAATATTTGGATGACTACTCTTTCCTTTTTCACTTGTAGACTAGTCATGGATCTCAGCAAGTATGAAATCTTTTTCGTGTTTGACCTTTGAGTTGGAATTCTATGGATACAGATTTTCTGTACTTGTAGTTGATCTGGGTATTATCAATCTTGACTTCTTATCGTACTTGTAGTTGAAATGCTAACTTGTTTTATTGACCTACTGTGTTTGGATGACATTTGAAGATGTTAATTGACCTAGTAGTTTATTGCTATTATTTCTTTCTATTCTTCTAAATTTTATAGAGGTTTTCCACTGATCTTTGATAATCTCTGTGTGATTATTGTTATTAGTTTTTTTTTTTTTCTCAACAAGGATATCCTTACTGATGGAGAGAATGGAAAATGTGAAATTGACATTTTTCTGGACAACTGAAAATGGCATACACAATTAGAAATCATTTTGTTTTTAGTGTGAAGAATCTTTAATTGGGCTTTGGACTTGGGCTTGGGCTTGAAAAGAAGTGTCTTTCTTTTTTAATGTTCAACAGTTTTGTTGGGTTGTTGAATTAGTGGAATTATTTTTATATTTCTATGAATATTTTTGGAGCATATTTTTTTGGGAAATTCTTGTGTTGTTGAATTGTTGGATGTTGATGTGTGGAATTGTTAGGGTGTTGAAAAGTTGACGCGGAGATTTGGTGTTGCCATTGAGAAATTAGATAGTTGAATTCATTCAGGAAAGGATTATTATATTTGACAAGAGTATTTCACAACTTAAAAACAAAGCATAAAATAAAATAAAATGCACCATAAAAGTATAAAATGAAAATTAAACTAAAAGAAATAACTCCCTAGAGATCAAAGACCATTATCCTTCATGGAATGTGGCATCAAGGCGATCTAATCCTCCAAGATCCTCTCCAAAATAATGATTTAGTTTTTTCTTCTTAAATGAGGAAGGGGTAACTGAACTGACATTTTTAATTAAACTGAACTGACATTTTTAATTAGACCAAATGGACATTTTTCTAAACTGACATTTTTCTGTTGTTCTGTTGCAGAAAGGGACAAGGAAGAAGGGGAAAAGACGATACTGTGAAATAAAGAGGAAGGGAAAAATGAACTGACATTTTTCGGCTATTCTGTTGCATAAAGTGACAAGAGGAAGAGGAAGGGGTAAATAAACTGACATTTTTAATTAAGACTGAATTGATATTTTTTTGGATTGATATTTTTCTGAACTGACATTTTTCTATTGTTCTATTGTAGAAAGAGATAAGGAGGAAGGGGAAAAGATGATACCGGGAAATGAAGAGGAAGGGGAAAATGAATTGACATTTTTCTGAACTGACATTTTTCTATTGTTATGTTGCAGAAAGAGACAAGAGGAAAAGAAAGGGGTAAATGAACTGACATTTTTAATTAGATTGAACTGACATTTTTCTGAACTGATATTTTTCTATTGTTCTGTTGTAAAAATGGCATACATAGGGAAGGGGAAAAGATGATACGAGGAGAGGAAGAGACAAAGAGGAAGGGGAGGAAGAGACAAGGAGACAAGAAGGAAGGAGAAACTAATATTTTATCGAGACTGAGGGGAGGAAGAGACAAGGAGGAAGGAGAAAAGATGATACCGAGAAGAGACAAGAAGGAAGTGAAAAAGATGATACCGAGGAAGACATGACGTCCTCAATTTTGTTTCTTATTTTACGTGCATTATTGTTTCTAATAGATTCTTTGACATTTCTTACTTGTTATATATGTAGTATTACTTCTCTTATGGAGTTTAAGGATTATTTATGATTTCAATGTTTAAGAGATTGATTTTGATTTGTTTGGCATTAAGTAAATTGTATTTTATTGTGATTGGTGCTGAATGAGTTAAAAGGAATGTATTAGATTTGAAATTGTAGGTGGATAAGTCTAAATTCCAATCAATTTTTTTTTGAAAAAAATTTAATCAAATACGACGGTTACATAACTGTCATATTTGCTTATCAAATGCGACGGTCATAATATTTTTTAAAAAAATTTAAGCAAATACAACGGTTACATTTGCTTGCCAAAACCGTCGTATTTGTTTGTCAAATGCGACGGTCATAAGACGGTCGCATTTGGTAATGGCTTAACAGAATAAATACGGCGGTTGGATACCGTCGCAAATACTTAGCAATTGCGACGGTTAGGGCCATCGCAATTAACAAATATTTGTGACGGTTTAAAACCGTCGTATTTACAGAACAATTGCGACGATTTTCAGAATCTCAATCCAGGTGAGTAATTGCGATGCTTTTCCCTGATCGTTGTATTTACACCGTCGCATTAGGTAAATACGATGATTTTTTCGTCATTTTTAATAAAAACGATGTCATTATATACGACGGTAAAAAAATCATTGTTTGACCGTCGTTTATAGTAAAAACGTCGATATTTTCTCAAATACGACGGTTTTCTGGCCATTGTATTTGCCTGAATTTTTAGTAATGAATGTTGTTGTGGTTAGATATTTAGTGGCCTTAGTGTGTGAAAACTGTCCAATTTTAAGGGGAAACTCTGTCGAAATTTTTACGAAGTGCTAATGGTTCATCTTATTTTGATAAAATATTTTAAGAAATAGATAAGCCTAAAACCCTAGACATTACACCCTAATGTTTGTTTATGCTTGGTATTGTATAGGATGGATGATCATAGTTAGATATATAATTTTAAAACACAAGGATTTAAGAGAATTTCTACAGATTATAAAAAGGGGTTAAGGAATTCATCAGTTTTGCATTATTTCATGCACAATCATTCTATCTACGATGTCCATGTTTGAAATGTAAGAACAAAAAACACTATTAACATTGAAAGGAGAATGGAGAACGAGTTTGCCGATTAGTTTAAGGATTATGCAAGTTATGTTATAGTTATACTCTAGAACCAATCAATTTGTACAATGTATTTTGTACATTTATTTATTAAAGGCAATCTTTATTTTTCAATTTCTTTGTTCATATGTGTATGTGTATGAAAATGATAGATAAAGTTCGAAGCACAATGTACAGTGTTAAGAAAATTGTGATAAAGATTATGATATGAGATTCCTATTACACTATATAGTACTTGTACTTAAATTATTCCTAATCATAGTATTAACAAGATAGGACATTATTAATACGCTAAGACCAACACATGTTATACTTCTTGATTGGGTCAAGTGGCGTTTCTTATATTCGTGGGTATTGTAATACTCAAAATTAATATGTGGACGCTTGTTACATGAGCAAGTTTATTGGATGACCTAAGTATAAGATAATCATATAGATAACTATTTAGTGCCAATGATAGAATCTCATTGTAACAAATGTGCAAGTATTTTTAGATTTAAAACTTTAAAGTACTTTGTTTGTTGAGTGTTATACTTTGATTCTAATATTTAGAGTGTTATAGGGACCGCCTATAAGATAGATATTTGGTACAATATAAAGTAAATGAATGTAGTTGAGAGGGCTAATAAAGAATTCATCACTCGTAATAATAGCAGCCAATATTTTCAGAATCAGATTGGACATCGAGTCGAAAAAAATTACTTGTTCATGATTCAAAGGTCCAATTATAATTGGATCGTAATTGAACTGTAATTGAGTCGATAATATTATAATTTTAAATATAATTGTTATACAATAACAAACTAAGCCTTAATTTTAACAAACTTAAGGTTGACTACATGAATCAATATCAGGCAATGTGTGGTTATCCATATGAATCCTCTCTCTCTACTTCCTTCTATCGACCGTCATACTCTTATCCAAATCTAACAAAGACATATATCTCCTTATCACCTCTATCTATGTCATTTTAGGTCTGTCTCCACCTCTGTCTAATCTATCCTGTCTCCCTCTCTCTATCCTCCTAACAGGAGCATCTCTCGATCTTCTCTGTACATGTCCAAACTAACATAAACGATTTTCTCTCATATTTTCCTTAATAGATGCCACTCTCACCTTTTTCCTAATGGTTTCATTTCTGACTCTATCCTTTCTAGTATATCCACACATCCACTATAATATACCATCTCAGCTACTTTTATTTTTTGAATATGAAACCTTTTAACTACCTAACATTCAGTGCCATATAACAAAGCAGGTCTTACGACTGTTCTGTAAAACTTTCCCTTTAGATTCAATGGTATATTACGATCACATAGAATACTAGTCACACTCCTCCATTTCAACAAACCCGCCGTAACTCAGTATGTAATATCGCCATAGAGCTCTCCATCTTTTTGAATAATAGATTATAGATATCGAAAGCAATCACTTACCGGTATATCTTTACTATCCAAAGTTACACTCTGGGCTATATTTCTGCTACTACTAAACTTACTTCCATGTACTCTATTTTACTCCTACTAATTCTGAAGCCTTTAGTTTCCAATGTCTGTCGCCACAACTCCAATTTAGCATTTACACCGACTCTAGTCTCGATCAATCAACACAATATCATCCACAAACAAAATATACCATGGCATATCCTCTTGTATAGTGCAGGTCAACTCATTTATAATGGTCGTAAAGAGGAAAGGGCTAAGCGCTGATCTTTGATACACACCGATAGTAATATGGAACTCTACAATCACTCCGGTGCAACTCCTTATACTTGTACGTGCTCCCTCATATATATCTTTAATGAGAGTAATATACTTTAGCGATACACCTTTCTTGGCCAGCACCTACTAAACTACTTCTCTAGGCACCTTGTTATAGGCTTTTTCTAGGTCAATAAATATCATATATAAATCTTTCTTTCTTTCCCTATAATATTCAATCATCTAGTGTAATAAATGAATTACCTTTATAGTGGAACATCCAGGCATAAAACCAAATTGATTATCTGAAATTTGTATAATATCTCGTAACATCTGTTAAATCACTCTCTCCTAAAGCTTTATAGTATGACTCATGAGTTTAATCCCACGATAATTGGCACAATCTTGAACATCCCCTATATTCTTATACAAAGGAATCAGAGTACTCTTTCTCGACTCTGTAGGCATCTTATTAACTCTATATATCTTGTTGAACAGACTTGTCAACCATGTAATACTTATCTCTCTTAAATACTTTCAAACCTCGATCGGTATACCATCCGGTCCTCCTACTTTTTTTGGTCTCATCTTTTTAAGGGCATCTCGGACTTCATGCTTTTGAATACGTCGAATACACGCATGGTTAACCTCTTGATTCGAAATCGCAAGGCTATCCACACTCGGAATCTGGACTTGACTCCCGTTAAATAACCTATCAAAATAGGACTTCCATCTCTCTTTTATTTCTTCGTCTTTAACCAAAACTCTGTGATTGTCGTCCTTCACACATTTCACTACACCAATATCTCTCATCTTCTTCTCCCTATAACGTGCCAGTCTATATATATTCTTTCTCCCGTCTTTGGTATCCAACTTTTCATATAAATTCTTATAAACTATGGATCTTACTTTTTTAACAGCTTCTTTAGCTTTTCTTCGTGCGACCTTGTGTTTCTCAAAATTTTCATTACTCCTGCACTTTTCTAAGTTTTTATAGCACTCTCTTTTACTCCTTACAGTCTCTTTCACTTTGTTGTTCCACCACGACACGCCCTTGTTTAGAGGTACTCTTCTTTTAGATTCACTAAGCACTTCTTTAGCTACGTCCTAATACATTGAGCTATCTTTCTCTACATAGTATTTGAATCGGAATCCATATCAGAAGACCAGTCATCCGCTTCAACTACCTTATCGACAAAGGCTATTCTTTCATCTCCTTGTAACTTCCACCACTTGATCCTAAGGTCAACCCGATGATTCTGCTGCTTACCCTTTTTTATAAAATTAAAATCGAAGACTAACAGCCTGTGTTGCATGACTACACTCTCACCTAGAATAACTTTACAATTTGTACAACCAGTACGAAACCTACATCTCATAATAAAGAAGTCTATCTGACTAGCATTTAACTCGTTTCTAAAAGTTACTAAGTGAGAATCTCTCTTCTTAAACCAGGTATTTGTTATGGTCAAATCATAAGCCAAGGCAAAGTCAAGAATAACAGTTCATGCTTCATTTCTAACTCCAAACCTTGACCTCCATGTCTCTAATTGTTATAACGAGCAAAATTGTTTAATAATATAGTATAATTTAAATCTACAAGGCATAAACATTCAAGTCCATAACTAATACTATAATATACTAAAATGACAAACTACTAATAAAATAAATAATTTACAATTATAAAATTAAAAGTAAGTATTTTTAGTTTATTACTAACAATCTAACATACAACAAAATTAAAAGTAATTATTCTTAATTTATTTCAAACACACAATTTCAAATTCCTATTACTTAAAACAAATGTATAAATCTTCAAATTCCTCCAAACTAGTTTTCATCATCATGATCCTTATTGTTGGTTGCACCACTAGTGCTTGCAACTCCAACATCAACATCAAATAGTTGTGACTCAAATGCAAATTGATCTATTCTTGAAAGATCAATGTAATCACCAATATCTTCCACCACAAAATCATCATCACCATTGTCATCTACAAACAATTTAAATAGATATATAAGAGTAAAATATATAATACTAGTATATTATAAGTAATTTTAATCAATATTAAAAAAAAAAAAGTTAACATTCTCTTCCATGACGACGTTGCCTTTGTAATATTGGTCCCTCAAGCTCTTCATATAACATTTTCTCTACCTTTTCAATGTTACTTGAAGGCTTATCTTCTACATCCTCAGGAATCCAATAGTTAGTAGCATCTATATTTTTATAATCAATTGGATCAAAACTCTTCTCACTAGACAACAACCTATTATCAAATCAAAAGTTATATGTTATATCAAATGAACATTCAAAAGAGTAATAAAATTTAAAAAAAAAAGAAATTTACCTATTTTTCTACTTTAAGTTGTAATGAACAAAGACAAGGTCACTAAATCTTTGATGTTGCCATCTATTTCTCTTTTAGTGTGTATCATTTCAAATACACTCCAATTTCGTTCACATCTAGATGAACTACTTGTTTGCTCTAAAATATGAATTGTCAACTTCCTTAAATTTGGTGTATAACCCAACATTTTCCACCACTCATTTATTAAGAAGAAATAAAATTAACAATTGAATTAAGAATAATAAAATAAAATGATATAATAAAAATTTAATAACTAACAAAAAGATAAAAATGAAAGAATTAATATTACCAAGTGAAAAAGTTTTGTATGTCTCTTTTGCAGCATCAAAACCAAAACTACCTAATTGGTCTCTAAGTGGAATACTTTATTATAATATTTTATTCCAACCATCCTTGATCTTTTTAGTAACAACCTCAATAAGACCATCCATGACATAAGATTTATCACAAAAGCTTTCTCGATCATATTGAAAGGTAGGGTTCAACCAATATGCAACAACGTGTATACTTTTTTTCAAATGCATATCTCATCTTCTTTTAATGGTATTAGTATACACCTTGTAATACTTTTTCTTTTGATTAAATAGTATTCTGATTGCCTTACGTGCCCTATGGATGCCATAAAAAATATAACCTAAAGATGGCTTTTTATCATGATTCACAATACGCAACAAACGCATCAAGAGCTCTACTACTTTAACAATAATATGATAATCATTCCAAAACTTGTTACCTAAAATGATTGCAATCACTTCCTTTATTTTATTTTCTCTATAAAGTCTAGAATCACAAAACTCCTAAGCCCTCAAGGCATGCATATGTTGATAGACATTATTAAGAGTAATAAAAGTGGTTGCAAACCTACTAGCACTGGATGATTGAATTCGGTCCAATCTTTTCTTTTTCTCAACCAACTCAACAAAAACCATGATTATACACAAATTTAGTAATTGCAAAAGCCTTCTTAGCAAGAATTTGTACATGGCTTAATTTACTAACATCTTCCAACACTAGATTCAAGAAATGAGATACACATGGAGATCAACTGATTGATGGATAAGTATTATTAACCAAATTTCCAGCAGCCACGTAATTTGCCCCATTATCAGTCACCATATGTACAACAATAGCTGGACTAACCTATTCAATAATTTCTTTAAATAATTGAAACAATGTCTGTGCATTTTTCACAACATCAGAGGCATCAACAGATTTCAAGAAAATAGTTCCACGAGGACAGTCAACCATAAAGTTAATCATGTTGGATTGTATGCCCTCTTAGACTAGGTTTCTGATGTAAAATCGAATTATTTAATAAAAGAATTTATTTTCAGAAATTGTTTGTGAATTTACTTTTTGTTTGTGCACGATTTTCGTTTGGAATAGACCCATTGTATTTAAATAAGTGATCCATGTGAATGGTGGTATTTCACAGTAAGGTATGGATCACGGGTTATTTAACACATAAACATTTGTTCTTAACCTATTGATGAGACTGGGAACCTTATCATGTTTAGGTTATTATGTTATGAATTCCGAATGGGGAATGGCTTACCTTTAGCCAGTGGGTAGTCCACTCACTTCATGACATAAGCGCATTTCGAATACGTAGAACAAGACCTGTAGTAGTGGTTTTTAAAAGTACTATATGGTAGAAACCTAGACTACTACCGCTACAGCGTGGACTAGTACTCTACGACTTGAGTATGAGTTGGTGGTCTAGCGAAGCTGGAAGCATATACTTTGATTTGCTATAGTTGAGGTTCTATCATAGGGCCAATATACTTGCATGTTGGGTATGTGCGACTAGTTAGTTAAGACAGACTTATGCAAGATAGTTTCTACACTATATCGCCCCTTGTGGTTGTCCGAATGGTCTAAATTATCCAGGGCCCTGGGAAACATGACTTGGATGTTTGCTTTAGGGTAGCTCCCTTGGAAAGCGGAAACACTCCAGGAAGTCATGGATCATTGGACTAGAAGCCTAAGGATGGTAGATGTCATTTAGGGGGGTGTTAGTACACTTCTTCCTCTCTAAATGTACGACGATGTGTAGAGGGGTATTTTAGTCATTTCACCTGTAGGTCGGAGACTTTGCGAATGCAGCATTGTCCTTGGGGTCAATATTTCCTTATGGTGATATTAGAAAATATTTAAAATGCAAAATATAGCTATTTATATAGCATGGGTATTTTGGTCATTTTGGCAGCCAAGGCGATGTGTCTTTTTGGTCCTCGGGATAGCCCGTAAGTCCTAACTATTTATGGGTTGAGGAATTGGTCTCAGTTGAAGAGGATTTGATTTTATTTTGTTTTATTTTATTTTATTCAGGAAGTCTAATTTATTATTGGACTGGAATAAAATAAATAAATAAATAAATAAAATAGAAGTTGAGAGAAATTAATTATCTAGTTTATTTGGTTAATTAATTATTCAGGGCCTAGGTCCAGTATGAATAATTAAGAAATTAACCTGGGCTTAAACTAGGGGAAATAATTAATGTTTAATTATTTATTAGGTTATTTATATAGGCCCAAGAAATAAATAATTAAAGATTAATTATTATGGTTCATTTGGGCTCATTAATTATTTATTGGGTTACTTATGTAAGCCCAGAAAATAAATAATTAATATTTATTATTTTGGGCCTTTTGGGTCCAAGAAAAATAATAAATATTTATCTGGCCCAATAGCTTGGACCTTAGGGTTTTTTCCAGATACGGTTAAGAGGAGTTTAAGGTTAGGCCAAACTGTTTCTCAGGATAACATCCGGGTATTTTGAAATCCCGGGGAGATGTTTATCAGAGATTGAGAGACCTAATTTTGGCTAAATATAAACAACTCTTTGAAAAGAAAAAAACCCTAATTTTTCCTTTCCCAAAGCCACACTCACGTGACTCTCTCTCTCTCTCAAAGGCTCTCTCCTTCTTCTTGTTTTTCCATTGTTCTTTGCTAATCAATAGCGAAAGAACTAAGGAGTTTTGAGATCGTTCCTCTTCACCATAGTGTTCACCGACTAGAGGTTAGGTTGAGGAATATCCCGAGAGTTGGAGAGTTAAGCGTTAATGCAAACAAGACGAAGTCGAAGGCTAGCGGGTGTTCAACCGGAAGCTCCTTCAACTGTGCAAAGCGAGGCGATTCCAGTCGTTCAATCCGCTCTTACTCAACCTAGAAGGGTTAAGGAGCGCAAATGTATGATCTTCACGCTTCCGCATGGCCTTTATGGCTCGCGTTTAATTTTTTTTTGTCTCTATTTTTCCGTCCATGGCTCCCTGTTACTGCATTTACCATCAAATCAATGTCCCAACAGTTAATCATAAAGTTAATCAATGTCCTTTGTCGGTTATCAGTCCAACCATCACCCATTATAATGCAACCAAATCCACTCCTTTTTCATAGAGTCAACAAATAACTGCATGTCTTTTTTTTTTTTTTTCGCATCATTCAATAAAAAAACTCGCAATTGATGATAAGTGGGAACCTTAAATCCTGGCCCTATAGCACGTGCAACATCAAACATCTATTGGAAGTAGATAGAATTCATAGCATTAATGGGCAAACCAGCATCATAATTTTTTTTTGCTATTTTCAATATGCTTTATGTACTGCTTCTTTATTTGCAAGCACACTTTTTAAAGTTGGTTGAGAACTAGGAGTTGTTCTTGGAGCAAAATAATTATTTATCTGTCCTAAATTCCTTCATTTTCCTATTTGAGATGCATTAAGTTTCAAGTGGTCACGAGGTGTAGTATCATTTGGATGAGATATTTCTTGAACATCTCCATCACCTTCAAAGTTTGGTACACTAGGTCTATAAGGATTTTCAGAATCAAAACTTTCATGAGTCTCTCTTTTTTTCTTAACAATGTCATCAAGCGAATTTTCCATTGGAAATTTTATATCATGTGGAACACATGGGTAAGACCAAACTTGTCCTTTTTTTCCAGCTAAATGTTGTTGCATTCTATATATTCCAACACCTTTCCTACTAAAACCTCAATAAAAATATATCATCACATTCTTTTCATCAATGACCTTTTGAATTACATGATTCCAAGCAATGTTAGACTTACTTATCCCAGATGAACTGTTATTTGATGGAGCAGTTGATTGAGAAGTTGAACTATCTTGTGAAGAATCTATTTCCATTAACTCAATCCTGCAAAGGAAACAAAAATAATCTACTTCGATGTTGTACAAAAAGAAACCAAATAAAAAGTGATAAAATAAAAGGATTGTGATATTTTGCATTTCAAAATTTGTAATTTTTTTGCCAAACATCTTACAAGTGAAACACAAAAGAAATTTTTGAATACTAAAAAAGAAAAGGGAATTTCAGCTTTATTTTTCCAACTGAACTCATCAATTCATACGAGGGGAACCTTTTAAATGGATGACATATTGTAGCCCAAAAACTTAAATGTTAAATAATATTATGCCCAATAATAAGCACTAGTGTCAATTTTTGATTTTTCATTTCTAAAGAGACAATAATGACTCCACTCTATGACAACTTTTTTTACAATTTACAACCATAATTTATGTTCTGTCCCAAACATTCATAACAACCAATCATCCTCAACATTTAGTAATTCAACCTTGGTTTTGTTAGAATATGTACTAAAGTTAGCAAGAACTTTTTTGGGGTGAATGACAAATGTTTTTGCATTATTATTTCTTCCAATGAAAGTTATTCTTGACAAAAAAACATGAAAAGAATAAAAAATTTTCACCATATCAAATCACATAGTTTATTTGAAAATTAAAACCTTCAACTTTGCAGATAAACCTAAACTTAATATTCACTGTCATGAAATTTATATCTTTTCAGCAACTTATTTTGGTTAGAAAATGATTATACTAATTTTTAAATGAGCAATAAATGAAGAATAGTCACTTTTCACTCATTTAATGTGAATTTTACCAACTAAATAATTAAAACAAAGAATCGGATTCCAACCCAAAAACAAAGATTTTCCTGCCAAATACCAAGCTCGTATTTATTTAATGGCAAATTTCTTGAAATGAACTTTCAAGTTTCAATACTACACAAGCAAGAATGAAGTCCTTCTTCTCTTCATAAGTATCTCACTATCACTACCAAGAGCAAAAGAAAATGAAAATAGGAAATGAAAATACTAAGCTCCAAAAAAATCATTTCTTGAACAAAAATGAGAATAGAAAATTAAGCTCCAACAAGAAAGCAAGCATCAAAACTCAAGCTTGGAAATAGAAATTACCCAACTCATACCCAACTACCACTGTGCCTTTGCAATATTGTGAAGAATTTTTGATCTTTTGGCTATGGAAGATGCACAAAGTACAAGAAGAAGCGACAATTGTCGATCACAAGCAATGGTCATCGATCATCAGTCACAAGCCCATCATCAATTTCTATTTAATTTGTGTTAAAGAATAGAAGAAGAGAAGAGAAGGCCGATAGGGAAATCAGGGATTTGCGGGTTGCAGCTGAAATGAAATACAAAAACAACAATTGGGATGTGTTTGGGAATTTTTTTTTCCATTGAGGGGCTTGAATTTTATTGATTACAAAATTTATCTCTTGATTTTTTTTTAAGAGATTATGTAGTTTACTGTCGAACTGGCCGGTTCAATAATTCACTGGTTGAACTGACCGTTCCAATTTTAAGTAGAACTATTCAAAAGAAAGAATCGGACCACTTGTAGTACTAGGTCACAGTCGGACTGGTTCGACCAAACCTTGGTAGGGGGCGTATATCTCACGGCTGCTTGTAGAAATCATTACTTAAGAAGTTATTAGCCAAGTCAGCTATATGTTGAAAATAGTTCCAAATGATACACATATTGAGTAATAGATTCTGAAATAAGTACTAATAAATTCGAGCCAGAATTAATAATATTTTAGAAGAAATTGGTACTAATTACATACTCTAAACCAAATGAGATATAATATGATGAAAAGAGTTTATTACACTGATATTTTGCTATTAAAAGGTTCATGTCAAACAATTTGACTTTTTAGACTTTTCGGTGGTTATGGTTCATTGTTAAATGCCAACATAATATGCTAATTATGAATTTATTAATTAATAAAGTAATCTTAATTAGAATTAATAAGTTAATTCTAATAATTAAAAATTATTAATTCTATAGTGATTATAATTAGTTCATATTTTACTATCAATAAACTGAAAAACCTAATAAGTTACATACAACAGAGGAATGGATATTCAAGATATGATAATATCATAGGGTTAATTTGTGAGAAAAAAAGAATATTATAGGAAAAGTATAAATGATTATAATTTTTGAGGTCAAATTGTGATTATTGAAAGCTTATTACTTAATTACAATTTGAAATCTCAAGATATTACAATCAGGAAAGGGTTTTCTATGGTTTAAATCTTAGAGGTAGTGGTTTCTTATAAATATAGAATAGCCGTCTTGTAAGATGTGATGGCACTGTAGATTTTCTTTGGTGAAAAAAAAAAAAAAAACAGAAGCTTTTTTGTTCTTCTCAAAAAATGAAATTAATCCCTACTATCGCCATATAAGAGTTACTAACATTGGTTTTGCGCACCATTCTTGAGTGCGTTCTTTGCGTGGATTAATGTTAAAGAAATTCTTATTTTTAAAATTTGGTGGTTCTAAGCTTGAATGAATTTCTAGAGGAATTTCAAGAAAGAAAAAATTTAAAATTTGCATTTTGTAGGAAACAAATTTTTCTTTACTCTCTTGACTCGTTTAATTACATTCGAGTGATCTTTTGTGTGGATTTTATTTTAATTTTTCCGCTATGCATATACAATATTGCATGATCTAATTCTAATAGTTGTATTAGAGCCATCTGGTATATGTTTTTGAATTTATTTCATAAAAATATTCAGGCATCTGAAATTGTTTCACAAATGTTTTGATTACTGGAAAAACTATTTTCAGTGGGTTTTGACTGTTATGAAGAAAAGCTCGCTGACTAGGTTTTTGCATATGATGACCAAACTGTTTGTTCTGACAGAAAGCCTTTATATATATATATATATATATATATATATATATATATATATATATATGAAAGCATTGCATAGATAGTACAATTTTTAGATATTGATCTTAACAATATATTGATCACTAACTTACATAAAAGAAAATAATTGGTTTTTTGAAAGCTAAAGTTTTGCACAAATGCTAGAAAAATTTGCAGATATTGTTTCCAAAAAAAAATTGAAGCAAAAAGGAGGTTGTGCAAAAAAACCAACTTGAAATTGTTCAAGCCGGTGTCCTTCTTTGGCATGAGCCACGGGCCGGCTATGCCTACTAAAATAAAGCATAGCCGGCCACTGGCTATGCAAAGCTGGTCACCGGCTATTCCTTTGAAAAATCCAGTTTTGGTTTTAAAAATAAAATAAAAAAACTAGTTTTTCTTTTTAAACCCACAAAGTATTTTCCTTGTTCGAAAAAGGACTCAAAAGTTTTCTCAAAATTTAATTCTGAGACTAACTATTTTATTTTTCCAAAATAATGATTTTGGAATTTATGTATTGTGTATTTATTTTGATTAATATGTTTTAAGCATATTTTTGCTATGTTGGCTTGGTTATAGATTTAGACCAATTTAATTGTGCATTATGCATATTTACTGCTTTATTTTAAACAAATAGGACATGCATGTCTTGCTTTCTCTACTATTTTCATGTAATTTCTTTTTTCATCTAATTCCTCTCGAATGTAACTTGAGATTTCTTCATTAGGAATTTATGTAATTAGATTATATAGATTAGATAGAAATAGAAATTATTTTTCCAAGCTATATATGGAGATGCCGACTAAGGACAAAATGAGAGGATGGTAAGATTTTCTTCTAAAAACATGCATGAACACATAGATAAGGCCAAAATTAATTTTCTGCTTTGCTCAAGAAAATCCACACGAAGAATGTACTCAAGAATGGCGCCGACTGTGCTTTATTTTAGTATAGCCAATGACCAGCTTTGCATAGTCGGTGGCTTTATTTTAATATAGCCAGTTCACGGTTATGCAACAAATTGCATAGCCGGTCCGTGGCTCATGCCAAAAAAGGTCACTGGCTTGAACACTTTCAAGCCAATTTTTCCTGCACAACCTCCCTTTTGCTTCAATTTTTTAAGTATTCCTGATTTTAAAAAATCAATCTAGAAAAGTCCATAACTAAGCCATGTAATTGAGTCTATTATAATTTTGTCAATTTGTTGATATTATGCACGTCAAATGATGAGACTATTAATAAATAATTAAATCCCTCAAACAATATTAAATATAATGCCTTCCATTAATATAGTAAGAAAGAGATTTCTCTTTTTAGATTAGATTGTTTGACACATCCAAACCTACTCGACATTGAGCATGTTCAAGTTATAGAACTTGATTCTAGATTAATGAAATAAATTTAATTAATATCTTTATCCCAATTGGGCACGGCCAAACATAAAGAATATTAGAGTAAAGTTGTGTGTGCACTAAATGATTTCACATTAAAAGATGTTGTAGACAAAGAATTTTGGGATAAAATATATTTTTCAAGATTAAAAAAAATTACATATTTTAGTCTTGATTAATTAAAATTAATTCATGAATAAATATAATTATTCTTGAATTAATTAATTGGGCTATTATTAAAAGCTCATTAAACCCAATGGATTATAAAATTAGACTATTGAAATTGGGCTATTATTAATGGTCCATTTTATATTAAATTCAATATATTATGGATTAAATAGATTTAGATTAGGCTCTAAAGTTGGACTTTTGAAAATCTCATAACCCAAATATAATGTGGATTAAATGAGATTGGGCTAAAACATAAATTAAACCCAGGCCATCTTAAACCCAAGTCCATTAGGGTTTGTTGGAAGACTCCTTCAAAATTCCACATCGACTATTTATACTAAAGTCAAGGGATTTTTGGCTTATAAATAGGATCTTCCCCCAATAGTTCAAGACACCCCCGAAGATCCTCAAGCTCAAGCTTCAACAAACAAGAGGTATCGCAAGTTTCAATAAGCTCAAGCATTCAAGCTTCATCAAATTCAAGGTTCAGAAGCTTCATCAAATTTAAGGTTTAGAATCGTCATCAAATCAAGGTTCGGAATCTTCTTTAAATTTCAAGGCGTTCATCTTGCTCTGCATCAAACAAGTCTCGAAGGCTTGGCAATCAAGTGTTCATCATCAAATTCTGTTCGATCTGAGATTAAGCTCTTTAGCCATCGAATCAGCTTTTTTCAAAAAGAGAAGAATCGGAGGACTTATCCTGCAATTTAGGATTTCTTCGGAGATTTGTAACCACTTTTCATATTTACTAAATATTTTGTAAATTTTAATATTTTTCTTGTCTTATTTGTAGACTTGAAATTTGTCGTCTACAAATTTTTTGCACGCCCAGTGGGACTATCTCTGCCTCCCATCTCTTTTCTTCAAATTAATCCCAAGTTTAAGTACAAGCACAAATCAACTCAATGGCCCCAAAGGACAACAAAACTACATCTACTCGTTCAAAGGCTACTAATATCCTGGAGGCTGCTACAACTGTTGGCAAGGCTCCACAAGCTTCAAGCCAAGGCATGCTGACAAGAAGTAAGACTCGAGCCCTTTCACAAAGCGAGGTTCAAAACTTCAGCATTGTCTCATTGCCTGCAACTGCAAAGTTGAAGCAAGATACTGCTTCTACAAAGCGCAAGATGTCACCTTCATTGGAGAAGACCAACATCTCCAAACAAGCTGACCAAAGTTCAAGTACTGGCTTTACTCCTCAATCCCCCCATGAGGACCCCAAATTCAAAGCTTCATTTAATGAAGATTCTGCTACTTCTTCTATGGCACCGGTTATGATGATGGGCACACAAAATTTGGAAGATCAACTCGCGCACCTCACAAAATTAGTGGAGGGACTCGCCAAATGCTCCCAAGAGCAAGATCTTACCATTGCGCATCTCATCAATCACTTTGAGAAGACTGGTGAAACAAGTCAAGCTCCTCTAAAGAGATTTGAAGTGCAAGAAGAAGTGGAAACTTTCAAGAAATCACAGGATATTTAGATATCCTCCGAAGGTATGATTCCTATAGAACAGCTCAAGGACTTCATCATGGGTACAATTAAGGACAAGTATGAAGGAGGTAACAAATCCACCTTCACATATGCAAAGTCTTATTCACAAAGAATTGATAATATGAGAATGCCAACTGGATATTAGCCACTAAAGTTTCAATAATTTGATGGCAAAGGAAATCCCAAGTAGCACGTGGCTCACTTCATCGAGACGTGCAACAATGCTGGAACTTATGGGGATCTACTAGTGAAGCGATTTGGACAATCCCTCAAAAAAAACTCATTTGACTGGTACACCGATCTGGCACATGGATCCATCAACAGTTGGGAGTAACTTGGACAAGAGTTTCTCAATAGATTCTATAACACTCATAGAATCGTCAGCATGGTAGATCTCACCAACTCTCGTCAATGGAAAGACGAACCAGTGGTGGACTATAGCAACAGATGGAGGAATTTGAACCTCAATTGTAAAGATTGTCTAAGTGAATTATCTGCAATTGAGATGTGCATTCAAGGCATGCACTGGGGACTCCAGTATATCCTTAAAGAGATCATGCCAAAGACTTTTGAAGAATTGGCGACCCATGCTCATGATATAGAATTAAGTCTCGTCGCACATGGGGGTAAGGCACTTGTTCAAGACCCCAACAAAGGCAAAGAAAAACAAGATTTTAGAAAAGGGAGCAAATCTTTTTCTAAAACTGAAGCAAAGGAGTCCATGGCCATAGTCGTGACTCCGATAAAAATTTCTTCAAAGATAATTCAAAAGGTAACCAAGAAAATGGATCCTTCGTAGGAAAGGAAAAAGGTAATCTTAGAAGAAAGGCAGTCTAAGGAATATCCTTTTCTTGACTCTGATGTTTTTTTAATGTTCAATGAATTATTAGCTGCTAAAGCTATAGAGTTGCCGGAGGCAAAACGTCTGAATGAAGTTGGACAAATAAATGATCCTAACTACTGCAAGTACCATTGGTTGATTGGTCATCCAATCGAGAAATGTTTTGTATTTAAGGACAAGATTATGCAGTTGGTCTGTGAAGGACATGTAGTCCTTGAAGAAGACAAAGCGTCTGCAAATTTGACAACTGTTGTCATCCCTCCTGTTGAACTCGTTATTTTGGAGGTTAAGTTTAGAAGTTTTGATCCTGTTAAGGTTGAAGTTGACAGACAAGTCCTTCCTACCGAAGCATATCAATAAGAAGTTGAAGAACCTTCTGTCCATGGCGAAGATGAAGGTTGGACACTTGTGATAAAAAGAAAGAAATGCACCAAAGCCTCAAGAGGTGGAACTTCATTGGTAAGAAGTAGATTCACAAAGAAAAATGTGAGGAAGGTCAAAAGTAAGAAGACCAAATCTACATCAACAGTAGATGATTCTTTCTAGAAGAAATCTCCAACACCTCTCACACTAAAAGATTTCATACCAAGCGAACTTGCCAAAAAGTTCAACATTGTTTCATGCTATGCCATACATGATGAGGAAAGCAAAGAAGATAACGATGAGTGTATAAATGAAGGAGACCTGGAGAGAATTGAAGCTTCAGGAGACCTTAGTAGCTATATGGCTGAGATCACATTTACTGACGATGATTTGCTGCTTGGCTCAACGCCTCACAACAGACCATTATTTGTGGCTGGCTACGTGCAAGAACAGAGGGTGAATAGGATACTGTTAGACGGAGATCGGCAACAAACATCTTATCTCTATAAACATTAAGAGAGTTGGGCATTTCTATAGATGAGTTGTCCCAAAGTCACCTTATGATACACGGCTTCAATCAAGGAGGGCAATGAGCTAATGGTACTCTCCAATTGGACATATTAATTGATGATATGCTTTCAACTGCTCTTTTCCATGTTATTGATGCCAAGACCTCCTACAATATTCTGCTAGGAAGACCATGGCTCTATGATAATGGTGTAGTGCCATCAACTCTACATCAATGTTTCAAATTCCGTCGAAATGGCGTAGTGAAGAAAATAGATGCTGATGATAAATCATTTACTGAAGCTGAGGTGTATATTGCTGATGCTAAGTATTATAGTAAAAAGGATGGTGAATCAACTAAGATCAATTTATCAAGAGAGAAGGAAGATAAAAATGTTACTTTCATCAAAGATGTTAAAGCTACAGTATGTGCAGAAAGCTCTACCAAGCAACCTGCATGCAATAAGCCATTAGGGGGGCTCACTTTGCCTCTTACAAAAGTTGATCCTGTCAAATCATCAAATACTCCTATAAAGGGATTTGTTCAGCCGAAGAAAGAAGCAAAAGTAGAGCATGGTGAATTACCGACCTCACGTACGGAGGAAGGATTTGACCTAAATGCTTATAAACTCCTAGCAAAGGCTGGATATAATTCGCAAAGAACATTTGTTGGGAAAGCTTCCTACTGATATCAACAAGGAAAAGGGTCAAATCTCGGGATCTATCCAAAGCATGCCAATAGGAAAAGAGCGTGTTGGGCTGGGTTACAAACAAGCATCTCCCATCCGACTCAAGATTAAAAGGGCCAACGTACAGTATATTACTATAAAAGATGAAGTGACATCAAAACCACAATCTGTTTTTGGTGGGGTAGGAGATACAAATTCATGTCTATCTGTCTTCACTAAGTTAGGCTCAAAGAAAAGAAGAAAATCTATTTTCAAGAGGCTTGGAGTCATAGTCACTTCAAAGGCAAGACATTCCAGCAAAGTCTCCTCCAAGGCAAGAACGGTGGTGAATTGCAATGGAATCTTAAAAATAATAACACAAGTGACACCTGATGTGCCTTGTGATGAAGAAAGTGTAGCATCTTGTAATCACATCACCATCTATGATGAAGAGTGTATCGAGGAAGAGGATGCTGAGCATGCTCCAATAGAACTTGAAGAAGGTGTAAAAGTCACAGTTGATGAACTCAAAGTAGTAAACTTGGGCACTATTGAAGATCCTCGCCCAATTTACATAAATGCACTCTTATCGCCTGAAGAAGAAAAGGCCTATGTTGACCTGTTGAAGAAATTCAGAGACGTCTTTGCTTAGACATATAAAGAAATGCCGGGCTTAGACATCAAAATTGCTGTCCACCATTTAGCTGTAAAGGATGGCGTAACTCCAGTAAAGCAAGCCCAATGGCATTTTCAGCCTGAGTTGGTTCCATTAATTGAAGTAGAAGTGAACAAGCTGATCGAAGCCAAATTTATTCGAGAGGTCAAGTATCCAACTTGGGTTGTGAATATTGTCCCTGTAAGGAAAAAAAATGGACAAATTCGAATTTGTGTGGATTTTAGGAATCTAAAAGATGCCTGTCCAAAAGATAATTTTTCACTGTCTATTCCTGAACTGATGGTAGATGCAACCACTGGTCATGAAGTTCTATCTTTCATGGATGGATCCTTTGGGTATAACCAAATTAAAATGGCACCCGAAGATGAGGAGCTTACTACCTTTCATACTCCAAAAGGAATCTATTGTTACACAGTGATGCCTTTTGGTCTGAAGAATGCTGGAGCCACATATCAAAGAGCAATGTAAAAGACCTTTTATGACATGCTACACAAGATCGTGGAATGCTATGTGGATGATTTGGTGGTCAAGTCATGTAAACGAGTTGATCATCTTCAAGATTTGAGAAAGACTTTCGAGTGACTCCGAAACTATGAATTGAAGATGAATCCTCTTAAATGTGCTTTTGGTGTCACCTGTGAAAAATTTTTGGGTTTCATCATTCGTCATCAAGGTATCGAAATAGACCAATCAAAGATTAATGCGATTATGAAGATGCTTGAGCTAAGAAATATCCATGAATTAAAGAGTTTACAAGGAAAGTTGGCCTACCTCCGAAGGTTCATCTCAAATCTTGCCGAACGCTGTCAACCGTTCAGTCGTCTAATGAAAAAGGGTGTACCATTTGAATGGGATGAAGTGCGCCAAAATGCTTTTAAATGCATCAAATCTTACTTGATGAAGCCTTATGTGCTTGCTACACCTATCCCGAATAAGTCATTGATTTTGTACATTGCTGTGCAAGAACGCTCAATGGGGGCATTACTTACTCAAGAAAATGACAATGGCAAAGAAAATGCACTCTATTATTTAAGTCGGATAATTACACCAAATAAGTTGAATTTTTCACCAATTGAGAAGCTTTGCCTAGCTTTGATATTCGCAATTAAAAAATTGAAGCACTATTTTCATGCGTATACTGTACGCCTTATTTCCAAGGCTAATCCTATAAAGTATATTATAACAAAGCCTCTGCTATTTGATCGTTTGGCAAGGTGGTACATTCAACTCCAACAATTTGATATTATCTTCGTCCAACAGAAAGTTGTCAAAGGACAAGTGTTGTTGGATTTCTTGGCTGATCATCCTATCTCTGTTGAGTGGAAACTAAGTAATGAGTTGCCTGATGAAGATGTTCTTGTCATTGAGATTCTCCCACCATGAAGAATATACTTTGATGGTGCGACACATCACGGAGGTACTGGAGCTGGTGTAGTATTCATTACCCCTGAAGGAGATGTACTAACATACTCTTTCACCTTGACTAAAAGATGCTCAAATAATGTGGCTGAATACCAAGCCCTTATACTTAGATTAGAGTTGGTTGTTGATATGAAGCGACTGCATCTCAAAGTGCATGGGGATTCCCAATTGATTGTTAATCAATTACTCGGTGAGTATGATATTAAGAAACTTGAGTTGATCTCGTATCATAATTATGCAAGACGACTTATGGGATATTTGGATGATGTGATGATCGAGCATGTATTAAGAAGCAAAAATAAGCAAGTTGACGCGTTGGCAAAATTAACTTCTACTTTATGTCTACATGATCAAGAAATTCAAATTCTTATATGTCAAACATGGGTCATATCGCCTATTTTTGAAAATAAAGACGATGAAGGGCATGAAATCCATTCTATCCTTGTCTATGAAATTAATGAAGAAGATTGGAGATAACTTTTTGTAGATTATCTCAAAAATGAAAAGCTTCCAGATGATCCACGAAGACGAAGTGATATTCGCCGGCGTGCCCCCTGCTTCTTTTTCTATAGGGATACGCTCTTTCGACGTTCGTTTGAAGGTGTCTTGTTGAGATGTTTAGGTCAAGAAGAAGTTGTGCAGGCAATGGAAGAAGCTCATTCTGGCATATGTGGAGCCCATCAATTTAGTTCAAAACTTCATTTTCGTATCAAGAGGATGGGATATTATTAGCCTACTATGGTGAAAGATTGCCTAGATTATGCTAGAAGATGTTAAGCATGTCAATTCAATGCCAATTATCTACCTCAACCACCTGAGCCATTACACCCGACAGTTGTTTTATGGTCATTTGATGCATGGGGATTGGATGTTGTTGAACCACTACCAAAGTCTTCTGTTAGGCATCTTTATATCTTGGCTGCAACAGATTACTTCTCTAAGTGGGCAGAAGCTGTAGCACTAAAAGAAGCAAAAAGGAAAAATGTCATTGATTTTATATGTGTAAACATTATTTATCGATATGGCATTCGTCGATATATTATCACAAATAACGACAAGCCATTCTGCAATAATTTGATGGACAAGTTGTGCGAGAAGTTTAAATTCAAACAGTACACATCTTCTATGTACTATGCCCAAGCTAATGGACTCGCTGAAGCTTTCAATAAAACTTTATGCAATTTGTTACAAAAAGTGGTTACTAAGTCAAAAAGGGATTGGCATCTTCGTATTGGAGAAGCACTTTGGGCATATAGACCACTTACCGCACTCCAACCCAAGCTACCCCATATACGTTGGTATATGGTGTGGAAGCTATCCTTCCACTAGAGTAACAAATTATTTCCTTGAGGATCGCTATTTAAGAAGGTCTCACTAAGGAAGATAATGTCTGTCTCAGACTTGAAGAGTTAGAAGCACTTGATGAAAAGAGGATAGAGGCACAACAAAGGTTAGAATGCTACCAAACTCGTATTTCCAAAGCCTTTAACAAAAAAGTGCATATTCGTTCCTTTCAAGTTGGTGGTTTAGTACTCGATGTGAAAAGACCAATTATCGTTGGACATAAACTAAAGAAGTTGACATCAAAGTAGGATGGCCCATATATTGTTCAAGAGGTCTACTCAAGTGGATCTTACAAGATAGTTGCTGAAGACGAGTTGAGAATTGGACTGATCAATGACCAATATTTGAAGCGATACTATGCATAAATGAAGGGCCCTCGACTGCACGAGTTTAAACTGCAAGTTGCTCCTTGACTGCACGAGCTTAAACTGCAAGTTACTTCTGACCTGCATAAGTTTAAACTGTGTAAAGGCAACCACCCATAGTGTAGTCCGTGGTTAAACTGCTAAAATACTCCATCAAGTCCAAACTGGTAAAAATGGATACTCCTGGCCTACACGAGTCAAAACTGTGAACACCCCCCCTAAACCATATTCATCTATTTTGAACTACGTTTGACTTGATTCTTAAGTTATTCTTAAAATACGTATGCAGCTTCGAAGAAATTTCTAAGTTCAATCACATCCTTTCATCATTCTCCATTTTTCTCATTTGTTGCAATCAAGTGATTATTTATTGTGAAATCGACTTTGCAATAAGTAAAAAAAACACATATGTGCGAAAAAAAGTTGAGACAATAGGAAAGAAGTATATTACTAATGCTAGTATGGAAGCAACCCTATTTGACAAGAAAAAAAAATACAACTGCTTAATGAAAATATGAGGTGCTACGCGACATCAAGTAAAAAACTTAAAATTTTCCAAGTCTTGTTGCATTGCCACCAAATGTTCTCTTATATTCTTCAAGTTGGCTTCATCCTCTTCGTTTGCTTTAGGGGTATTTTGAAGTAAAGCAAGCTCTTCTTTGAGGGACAAGCAGGTGGACTCTACTTCTAAAAGCTCCTGTTCTTTTCCTAAATAGTAGTTAAATGCTTTTTATCCTCTTTCTTTAAGCGTTTGAGCTTCCTTTTGAGAGCAGTCATATTAGCTTTAACTCGTTGTGCGTTAGCCTTACTTTCTTCAATTTGACTTTTGAGGTTACACTTTTTAGCCTCAACATCACCAAGTGTTGGTTAACAGCAGAAAGCAATTTTGCATGAGACTCTTTTGAGACTTTCTCCGAAGAGGTGGATCTAGCATTGTCAAATTCACGTGCTCTTGCAAAGAAAAAACTCAAACGATTATCCAATGGTGACAAATCAACAATAGGATCATTGCTCAATTCTTTAAGAATATAGCAATATTGATCCTCAAGTGAAGAGCTCTTCTCGATGGCCGTTTGTCGAATTCTTTGATAAAATTGCTGCCATATTCCACGATAAACTTCTTTTTGCAACTTGACATTAGGGACTCTCCCGAGAAGGTAGAGATGGCTGAACAATGTTGATGAGCTACTACCTTAGATGTCAAATCCTCATGTTGAGAGTAAGAGATGTCCTTACAACCATCTTGCTTTGAGTAGTGAGAATCATTAATTGAGCCTTGAGAATAAGCATCCTCATCAAGGGCTATAACATTGTCCACCTAATGAAAAAAGGTTAGTAAAGAAGTTGAGTCAAAAGAAAAAAAAAGAGGAATAAAAACCAAAAACAAAAAGGGAAAACTAGTTTTACCTTGTCCTTGAAGGTCTTTTGATCCTTGGACTCTTGGTTTAAAGTTGTAGTTGCTGCCTTCGTTCTCTTCCAACAATGGTCTCTACTACTAGAACTGGCTTCTTCAATTCGATTCAACTCCTTTCGTTTTGAAGATGATGAAAGTTTCTCTATAACTAAGTCATGGTCTGAAGAAGAATGTCTATCATGTCTTGAAGAATTTTCTAACCCCTTTGAAGCATTGAGAGTGGCAGTATCTTGATGAAGTTTCTTCTTGGAGTAAAGCGAATTCTCTACTTTCTTAAATGCAGGTTTTTAGGAACTCAACATTGAAATGTGATCTTCAAGAAAGGTTCCATGCACTTGTTCCTACCATACTTTATACTCTGGAGTGTAGTGCTTCTTTATACTATAGGGAGTGGCTGGAAATATTACCTTGGCCATTGTTCCGCGAAGCGTGCATCTTACCCAAAGACGTAAGCCATCTATTAAGGCGGCCTTACGGGTGGAAATCTCAAAGTAGCCTGGGATATCTTGCAGGAATCCAAATTGGCGACTAAAGCGATGTGGGCTATAAGGTTCAATGATGAAGTGATCGTCCTTCCGCAAAGTTAGAAGTCTTGAACAAAGGCTCAAGAAGTAAAGTTGTTCCTCTAAAGGGGCTGCCTCATTATCAACAAAGTCATGTTTTTTTTGTTTGGTAAGGATGTTCGTAATCCAAACAATGATCTCACCTCTATAAATCCGCTTGCGGGCTTCGTCTTCACTAAAGTACTTTCCACTACTTTCACCAGAATAACTCGCCATTGGAGGTCTTGAGAGACTTCATAGTGAATTTTGAAGTAGTGTGCCAGTGTAAGCCATCCATATATATAGTGAGTTGGGAAGATAGATTTCTCCTCATTGGGATGTTGAGAGTTGGAAATACGATTTAATCCTCTATAAATGCTGGTCAAGATGGGAATAGCCAAGCTAACTCGTTTCTCGTACGCCATTAAACTTGCCATTTTGAAGGTACTTGGATGAATGATGTCTCCTTCATTAGGTAGGACAAAGATGCAAAGCCAACATGATAAAAACGCTGCAAGGAATGTTTGATCTCTATTGTGGCTTCTAATACCCAACTTTGAAAACAAAACTTCTTCTTCAAACGTCCATGCAGTATGAGGTGGGATAACTCCACATGGATTATCAGTAAACTTGGGGCGTGATCTCCTTTCTTCCCTTGGAGGAGGTTCTGAATACGTTATTGTTCTTTTGAACCAGAAGTCGTGCCACTTATTGATGGAGATACCAAAGTTGTTGTTGTCCTTTTTGATCAAGTGGTATGCATGGAGGAGATGTTCGCAACTCCTTGGAAGGAATCGCTTGCCATCATGGTCCACACCCGTGAGTTTCGCAGCATGAGGAACAATTTCATCGTAGTAAGTTCCAAGTATTGGTAAGCCTCCAAGTTCGTGTAAGTCCCAAAGTGAAATGGACACCTCGCCAGTTGATGTTAAAAGCGTATTGGTGAGAGGACACCAAGCTTCGCAAAAGGCTTTGAGAACGTTGGGATTGCAATCATACGTAAAAAGCGATGCATAGACAGCCTCATAGATCTTCGCAGATCTTAAGTGTCATTCGCAACGACTTAGAACGTCGTGTACCCACTCCCAATATCTCTCCCTAAAACGAAACACGCCCAAGAAGTTGAGTGGTGAGGTCCATTGGGTCTCCTTTTGAATCATTCGACGTCTAAGTGAAGGTAACACACTGGAATGAGCTTGAGGATGATGATTTGAGGAAAGAAGAATCCATGCCTTTGGGGAATGAGTTCCTTTGAAGTTGACTTCCGCTGACCATTCCTTCACAAGTCGTTGGAGTGTCGCCTTTGGAAGGGGCCCCGCATACTTGCTTGACTTTATCTCATAAACTGTCAAAGTCGTCCTTGCTTCAGTTGGATCATTCTTGTGGTCGTGAATGACTAATAGTTGTTGGCTCGAAGAAGATCGCAAATTTGAAAAGTACACCATACTTGGACCTAGTTAAAAAAAAATAGTTTAAAAAGAAAAAGAAAAAAGAAGTTAGTTTCACAAAAAAAAAAAAAAAAGCTAAGTGCATAAACGAACAAAAAATGGAGTTTACGGGAAAAAAAAAGGACAAACAGTTAATTGGTCTTTAAAAAAAAAAGAAGAAAAAAAAAGGGGAAAAATGGTTAGTTGGAAAATGCCATATGGTGGTGTCTATGTTATGCGTGGAAGGTGTCACGTGAACAAGAAAACGAAAATGACAAAAAACAAAATAAGTAACTTTTGCATGAAAAACATATACATATATTGATATACATGGGGTATATTCCTAAAAGTCAACGATGCTTGTTTGTTTTTGTTAAAAAAAAGGGGACAAAAGACGTGTGCATGAGCAAAAGGCAGCTGACATAGTTCGCGGCTTGCACAGAAACGCCAAATGGTCAGAAGAAACAACACAAAAAAAAAAGAGGGAAAAAAAAAAAAGGCAAGAAGCTTACTGAGACAAAATAGCAAAAATCTCAAAGTTGAATGCCGAAGCCAACCAAGTGGCGAAATCCTCTGAAAGTTGTGTGGGGAAAATTGATCAAGATGAAGACCTTTTTATAGGCATTATGGAAGGCCTTTTCCAAATCTTATAAGAATTCTAATTCTTGAATAAAAGATTTTAGTTGAGATTTAAATTTAAATTCAAAAATTTTGATTGTTGAATTAAAAAAATATGATTTCTACTCAAAATTGAATTTCAAATCTTTTTCCTTATAGGAATAGAAAAAGAATTCTATTTTATTAAGGAGTTGAAAAAGGCTTTTATATTAATTTCTAATTAAATTGAGAAATTAATATCTTAAATACTTCAAGCCTTATTTCCAAATTCTTTTGACAAAATATTTTTCCTCAAGTCTTGAAGTGGGGGCATTTGTAGACAAAGAATTTTGGGATAAAATATATTTTTCAAAATTAAAAAAAATACATATTTTAGTCTTGATTAATTAAAATTAATTCATGAATAAATATAATTATTTTTGAATTAATTAATTAGGCTATTATTAAAAGCTCATTAAATCCAATGGATTATAAAATTGGACTATTGAAATTAGGCTATTGTTAATGGTTCATTTTACATTAAATCCAATATATTATAGATTAAATGGAATTGGACTAGGTCCAAAAGTTGGACTTTTGAAAATCTCATAACTCAAATATAATGTGGATTAAATGAGATTGGGCTAAAATATAAATTAAACCCAGGTCATCTTAAACCCAAGTCCATTAGGGTTTGTTGGGAGACTCTTTTAAAATCTTACATCGACTATTTATACTAAAGTCAAGTGATTTTTGACTTATAAATAAGGTCTTCCCTCAATGGTTCAAGACACCATCGAAGATCCTCAAGCTCAAGTTTTAACAAACAAGAGGCATCACAAGTTTCAACAAACTCAAGCATTCAAACTTCATCAAATTCAAGGTTCAGAATCTTCTTCAAATTTCAAGGCATTCATCTTGCTCTGTATCAAACAAGTCTCGAAGGCTTGGAAATTAAGTGTTCGTCATCAAATTCCGTTCAATCCGAGGTCAAGCTCTTCAGCCCTCGAATCAACGTTTTTCAAAAAGAGAAGAATCGGAGGGTTTATCCTACAATTTAGGATTTCTTCAGAGATTTGTAACTACTTTTCATATTTACTAAATATTTTGTAAATTTCGATACTTTTCTTCTCTTATTTGTAGACTTGAAATTTGTCGTCTACAAACGTTAATCACCCAATGATTCGGTAGTTGTATTTGATGCAATTAGTATTGGATACCTACTATTAAACTTAAGAATTGTTTGGTTGACACACCCAAGATTTTTCTTAAGGAATTTGGATATTAGTCTATTAGCAAAGCTTCCAATGGATTTTCCAAAACAATAGCGAGGAATATTGATTGGAGTAAAATATTGGAGTAAAAACGGGTTTAATTAAAGATTTAATGAAATATATCTCATATGCATATACATAGTCTAATGTCTCTTATCTTTCATTTATGTCATTTGCATCACAACAACAAACTTAAACTTATGTAGTGGTTTTGAAAATGAACAAGCCTTAACGGAGAGATGAAAAATCTCTAAACAGTTATTCCGTTGTAAAATGGTAGAAGGTCTTTTGGTAGCAACTCATGGACTAAAAATATTAGGGTTGATTGAGAAGTTTAGATCACAGTGGGTTTACAACGAATCATGACTTAAGTATAGATTTAATTCTTTAATCTTTGCCAACTAATTTTTTTTTTTACAATTTGTGATGAACTACCAGATAAACATGATTGAGAATTGATTACCTTTCTCAAGACTGTAGAAAGTACTACAAAGAAGGAAAATAATGCAGTCATTTTAGTTGATTCTTCAACTTCTATGAAGAAAAATATTTCTAAAAAGAAAAAGAAAAATTCAACCAAGCCAAAAGGTGGAATTAAGAAGCAAGAGACAGCCACCAAGGGATTAATCACTATTGTAGCAAGATGGGCTATTAGAAGCACAATTGTAAAAGCTATCTAGAGACCATCAAGGAAAAGAAGGAGAAGCTTGCTAATACTTCTACTTTTACTCTTAATATATTTATGATTGAGATCAATACTGTCTTTAATAATGAGATATGTGTATTTAATACTGAATGTAGACTCAATTGTGCAATAATTTGCAAGGACTAAAGAATAGTAGGAAGCTAGAGAAAAGTAATGTGGACCTATATACTGTAAATAAAACAAAGGATGATGCACTTGCTGTGGAAACTTATCATCTATATTTACCTTCCAGATTAATTCTAGAACTTATAAATTGTTATTATGTTCCAGTTTTATTAAAGAACATTATTTCAGTTACTTATTTAGACATGCATAGTTATTATTTAATTTTTAAGAATAAAAATTATTCTTTTTTATTAAATGATATTCATTAAATTTGTTCGGAATCAATCTAAAAGATTGTTTTATTTAAATGTGATTAGTTTGACTCGAACCCAAAGTGGGGAGTTAAAGTTCATCCTCATTTTAAACTTATTGATATAATTTGCAAACGGAATATCCAAAATTTAATCCATTTGTCTTAACCTAGCAAGCAACTCAGGTGTATTATACTTCATACCCAGATAGTAAAAGGCCAAAGTTAGATTGGTTGGTTATGTGCAAATCTAAAGCCCGACGCATAATTGATGCACCTGTTGTTGTTTGACCATATCAAGAAGAGGTTATTGAGAATAAGGCAATCCATATAGCCATAATGGATGATAACATTGACCCAATAATGCTCTGTTGATTCTAAATGCTTCTACTTTAAAGACACCCAACAACACATCTTGATGGCAGGCCATAACATGCTTACTAAAAGTGATGAGCTTGGTTCACGTGAAGAGCATCTGTAGGTTATTCTTGTTTCTAATGCTTCTCGTAGGTTTTTTAGTGGTTTTTCTATTTTGTCCGTTCCTCGACAATCATTGTCTGCTTCATTGCCTGAGAAAACTAGTCACTTGATGGAGGGCCCCTTTTTGTTGATGCTTCTTTGGGTATTCAGGCTCCACTAGTTGCACAAAAAGATTTGAGCAAAGATTAGCATACTGCTATTGATCTGACACTTTCTAATTCGTAGTTGGCCTCTACTATGGGTGTTATAAGAAAA
This sequence comes from Voacanga thouarsii, assembly GCA_026120185.1. Taxonomy (NCBI): domain Eukaryota; kingdom Viridiplantae; phylum Streptophyta; class Magnoliopsida; order Gentianales; family Apocynaceae; genus Voacanga; species Voacanga thouarsii. Next base: position 849,003 of record JANUWF010001027.1, read on the forward strand.
GCTCAACGAGGTCGTTTGTTCACTATTGTGTTGTGCAACATGAAGGGCTTGGTATCTGTTTGCCCTCTTCCACTATAGATGACATTGCTCTAAGGTTCATCCAAAAGGTTATATATTAGACTCATCTTGTCATGCCCGTGCCCATGGATCCATTGTGATACTCTAAACTCACATAAGATTCTAATTAGAAGTCTAAATGATATATAAAGATGGATCTAAGTACCTATAACGAGAATGACAATTAAATAATTGATTGTAGGTACTGCTCGATCTATAGTCGTGCTTTTTGATCCGCAGGCACAGTGTGTGACACGTTTGCTCCAAAAAAAATGCTACAACCTTCTTTTGAACATGAACTTAGCAAGCATATTACTCAATTGCTAAAGTAGAAAAATTAGAAGGAGAAGAATCAAGCTCCTATTTCAGATTTATACGTAAATTTTGTGGATTATTTTAGGGATGATTTTGATTCGGATCTATTTAGTACATGCAAAACCAAGAAGCATCCACGACAGAAGCAAACTCCTTCTCAACATACAATATTACTAGGCAAACAGCAAGAGAATTCCGTGTTAAGAAATGTTATTGAACAAATTGCTCTTATTGTATTCATTTCTTTATTTGAATAAAAATCAACCACCTTTTGGTGGCTAGTTAAAAAAAAAAAAAAAAAGCTCTTCTAGGATTTACTGATTTGGTGAAGGTAGCATTTCTTCTTGAGAGACACCTTTCATCAGGAAATCAGAAGGTTAGGGGAAAGGAAGAGAAAGCTTGATAGAAGAGAAGGGGTTATGACGATTCTGAAGGTGAACGCTTTGTTGGAGAAAACAAACAGAAGATAATCTCAGCAAATAAAATTTGGTATTCATGTTTCAAAAATCAGAAATAATTAATTTCATTGCATTGGTTATTTACATATGATCATTGACGTATAGCATAAATTTACATATGATCACTGATATAAAGCATAAATGAAAAGTTTCAGAACAAGATAGAATTTGATGGGGAAGGTAAGTGTGTTTTATTCATGAAGAAGGCTTACATATATATAGGATTACAGTCCTGTCAATCAGGAATAAATTTAGCCTCTATTAAAGAAAGAAAATCTCTACCTAATTAAGAGAATATTTTTCTTACTCTATAAGATTATACAACTAATATACATAGATTATTTCCTATTATAAAAAAAAGAAAATCTCTACCTAATTAAGAGAATATTTTTTTTGCTCTACAAGATTATACAACTAATATACAGAGATTATTTCCTTATTACCCCCCATCAAGTTGGAGCATGAAGATTAAGAATGCCCAACTTGCAAAGGAGATGTTCAAATTGACGACCACCCAATACTTTTGTGAATATATCAGCTAACTGAGAACCAATGGGAATATACATTGGTCGAATAACCCCACGATGAACTGCATCACGAACAAAATGACAGTCAATCTCAATGTGTTTGGTGCGTTCATGGAATATTGGATTTGTGGCAATATGCAAAGCTGCCTGACTGTCACAATATAATTGTACAGGTGTTGAATGATGGACACCAAAATCAAGTAACAAACTTTGCAACGACTTTAATTCACAAGTAGTCATAGCCATAGAACGATATTCTGCTTTAGCCGATGACCGAGAAACAGTCTGTTGCTTCTTGGTCTTCCAGGAAATGGGAGAACCACCAAGGTGAATATACCAACCTGTCAAAGAACGGCGAGTGAGAGGACAACTCGCCCAATCAGAGTCACACCAAGCAGAAAGATGCAAGTTATTCTGTGACTGTAGCAATATACCTTGACCAGGTTTCCCTTTCAAGTAACGAACTACTCTCAAGGCTGCCTCCCAATGTTCTTTGCGGGGTTGCTGCATGAACTGAGCCAACACATGCACACAATAGGATAATTCAGGTCGGGTGACCGAAAGATAAATAAGTCGACCCACCAACCGCCTATAACTTTCTAGATGAGGCAAAAATTCACCTTTTGCCATTGCCAAATTATGATGTTGTTCCATAGGGAAAGAAACTGGTCTAGCACCAAGTAAACCGGCTTCGGAAACAATATCCAAGGCATATTTCCGTTGACACAAATAAATGCCTTCAGAACTACGTGCAACTTCAATGCCCAAAAAATACTTCAAGACTCCCAAATCCTTCATATGAAAGCAACTACTCAAATACTGTTTAAATATTTGTATAGCTGAGTGGTCGTTACCTGACATAATAATGTCGTCAACATAAACAAGAACATGGATTTGCACTTGGTTTTGGTGCAAAGTGAAGAGAGAGCAGTCAGAATAAGATTGCTTGAAACCATATTTCTTCAACGCAGAAGCTAATTTCGCAAACCAACATCGAGGAGCCTGTCGTAGCCCGTACAAAGATTTCTTCAAATGACACACCATTCCTGGTTTGTGAGCATAAAAACCAGGAGGCATGCGCATGTACACCTCTTCTTGCAAGTCCCCATGTACAAATGCATTTTGCACATCCATCTGATGAAGTTCCCAATTTTTAGCTGCAGCAACTGTAAGAAAAGTGCGGACAGTAGTCATTTTTGCCATAGGTGCAAACGTCTCATTGTAATAAATTCCTTCAACTTGCCTATTTCCCAGAACAACTAATCGAGCCTTGTAATGTTCAATTGTTCCATCTGCATTATACTTTATGCGATACACCCATTTGCATCCTATTACTTGCTTTCCCGGTGGTAATTTCTTTACCGTCCACGTTTCATTGTCTTCCAAGGCTTGTATTTCCTTTGCCATAGCATCTCTCCACTGTTTATCTTTCATAGCTTCAGCAAAAGAATTGGGTTCAACTCCTGTAGTAATTGCTGCCAAGAAAGCACGGTGACACAAAGAAAATTTATCACAATTCACATAATGTGTAAGAGGATAAGGACTACCCGAGGAATGCCGATGATCAAGTGATGTTGCAGTAGGGGCTCATTACTTTCACAAGTATGTAAGACAAAATCCCTTAACAAAACATTGTCACGTTTTTCCCTGTGACCACGGCCAAGCATCTCTTCGGGTTGCAATTCTTGACTTGTTTCAGTTTCAGTTGTACCCCCCTGGCTGTAGTCATACCTTGATCTTGCTCATTGTTGGACTCAATGACTGCTTGATCGGCTCTATCATTATTCTTCTCGTTCGTGCATTTTATCGAAGAAATCCAATTCTTCTTCAGTCAAAAGATCATCATGTGTATTGTTAGCCATTCTTGGTTCATCGTCAGATTTTTGTATATAGGGAACCGATTCTCTACAAAAATCACATCTCGAGAGACAAACAAGTCACCTCGTTTCAACATCATACAAAGTCCATCCTTTCTTTCCAAAAGGATATCCAACAAATACACATTTGCGGCTTCTACTGGCAAATTTATCTCTTTCTCGTCGTTGATTATGAGCATAAGCCAAGCAACCAAATACTCGAATATTTCCATATGATGGAGCTTGACCATACAATAATTCATAAGGCGTTTTTCCTTTTAACAACATCGATGGAGTCCTATTAATTAAATAGGCTGCAGTTAACACACATTCTCCCCAAAATTCGATAGGCAAGTTTGCTTGAAAACGAAGAGCACGAGCTACATTCAGTATGTGTCGGTGTTTTCGTTCTACTCTTCCATTTTGTTGAGGCGTCCCAACACAACTTGTTTGGTGCATTATACCATTCTCTTCAAAGTACTCATGTAGACAAGTGAATTCAATTCCATTGTCACTACGCACTATTTTCACATTTCCATTGAATTGTCTTCGTATTAACACAAAAAAATTGCGAAGAGACTGTCCCACCTTAGATTTATTTTGTAACAAATAAACCCACACACTTCTTGAAAAATCATCAACTATCGTCAAGAAATAATGTGCACCACAAAGAGTTGGAGTTCTATAAGGACCCCATAAATCACAATGTATCATTTCAAAAATGCTAGAAGCTTTGCTGTTACTAGATAAAACTCTTCTCTAATCTGTTTTGCTCGAAAACAAATTTCACAATTATCACACTTATCACTACTAACATCAACAATAGGTAACAAACTAACAATCTTATTGGAAGGATGACCCAACCTCTGATGCCAAATTTCAAAGCTGTCATTTCGCACCTTTTTCAAAGCCATAGCACTCTTCATTACTCCGATTTGCTTGAAGTAATAAAGCCCCTCATGCTTCTCACCCGTACCAATCAGCATCCTCGAATTGTGGTCCTGCATTACATAAAATGTATTAGTGAATAGAATCGTGCAATTCATTTCCTTAGTCACTGTGATACGTAAATCAAGTTACACCTCAAATCGAGAACATATAAAACTTTGTTCAATTTTAAATGTTTATTCAACATCACAGACTCCTTCTTTCTTCACCATAATCTCCTTTCCATCCGGCAATCCAACCGAAACTGAATGAGTATCTTTCACATTATTCATCAATTCAAGACTTCCAATCATATGGTGAGAAGCTCCGCTATCAATTATCCATCTCATGGTGTTATACGTACCATTCAATCTTCCTTGATTTCCATCTTTTTGTGCATTCAAAAGATTGATCAACGTGTTCCATTGCTCACCACTCAATCCATTCAATCCTCCCGTATCAGTTGCATCATTACCCTGTCTTGGTGTACATGTCGCATTAGCTCGAATTGATCCACCACGTCCCCTATCAGCTGGGTTAGTGGTCTATTTTGATCCTTCCTGTCCACGACGTCCGTTGCCTTTTGGCCTATCTCCCCACCGAGCCTGGATAACCAACAAGTTGGAAACATGACTCAACATTGTGGCCCGTTTTGTTACGATTGGTGCAGACTATGGACTTATTTTTATTTTCAGCTCATCCTTTTGATGTCGAACCCGTTTGTACTGCGAAGGCCATGTGCTCACTTTGTTGTTCCTTTCCACGAGTTATATTGCGAACTCGTTCTTCTTGAATCACCATAGCATATGCTCGATTCGCATTTGGCAATGGTTCAAGCACTCAAAATGTTAGAACGTATTGTTCCATAAATTGAGTCATCTAATCCCATTAAGAATTGATGCAGCCTTTCTTCCTCTCGTTTCTTATCCAATTCTCGCAAGCAATATTACAATTGCAGCTCCCACATTTGCACACTCGGATTCTCGCTCATAGTTTGCCAATTCTTCCCATATCATCTTCAATCTTCCATAATAGTTCACTATTGCCATTCCTTGCTGTTTGCATTCTACCAACTCGGTTTTGAGCTGATGAATACGTGGTCCATTCGCCACAGAAAATCGTTCTTCAATGTCATCCCAAAGATCTTTTGTGATTTCCATATATGAGATGGTTGATCGCAAACTTGGTTCTATTGTGTTTAACATCCATGAAACCAACATGGAGTTAACAGTCCACCAATCTTCCATCTCTGAAGAGTCTTCTGTAGGCTGTTTTATAGCACCATCAATGAATCCATATTTCTTTTCGGCTCTGAGCGCCATTCTTATCGCTCTTGCCCATTCTTCATAGTTCTCTCCTTTCAACTGAACATGTGTAATGATATTTCCTGGGTTATCATTTGTTGAAAGAAAATATGGAGACATCATCTTTCTGGTTGAGACATCACTGCCTCCCTTTTTATCACTACTCCCGTCCCCACTCATGTCTCTGATACCATGAAAAGTTTCAGAACAAGACAGAATTTGATAGGGAAGGTAAGTGTGTTTTATTCATGAAGAAGGCTTACATATATATAGGATTACAGTCTTGTCAATCAGGAATAAATTTAGCCTCTATTAAAGAAAGAAAATTTCTACCTAATTAAGAGAATATTTTTCTTAGTCTATAAGATTATACAACTAATATACAGAGATTATTTCTTATTATAAAAAAAAGAAAATCTCTACCTAATTAAGAGAATATTTTTCTTACTCTACAAGATTATACAACTAATATACAGAGATTATTTCCTTATTATATCTCTCAATGATTACAAGTTTCTTGTTTGACATCACAAGGCTCCTTTACAGCATCTGTTTTGAGCCTACTATTTAATGTCAAATAATATTGTCTTCTCTAAGGTTTTTCAAAAACATCTCTCCAATAAGGGAGCCATCCTTAACAAAAACAGCAGGATTCCCTACTGGAGCTTCTATCCATGCCTCGGTGCCTTGTAAATGTAAGCTTCCTGTCCAAATATGCTTCCATGAGCAGCTTTCTCTTAGTGGGAAATAAGCCTTAACTATTCTCTTGCCCTTGTCAAGAACAGGCACCACAAGTATCTCAGTGCCAACTAGAAATTGTTGATATCTGAAGCCATGAACGTGTTCATCATCTGGATAGTGGAGGAATAGGTGGCGACATACGGGTAGACCTTTCTGGGAGGCTTCCTATAAACATATATATAAGAAACTAAGCGTTAAGTCCTTTGCTGAAGAATTCCAAGGTCCAAACAAGCTTTATAAGATCTAGAAAGCACCTTAACTAGTTGAATCCTGTAAAACTTCCAAGCATTGTACATTTTCGCCAAACGTGCAAAATGTAACATAGTTCTCTCGTTTGAGTAGAATTGTCTGTTGCAAGATGGCTTGTTTCCCTGATAAAAGATATGAATAAACAGTATAACTTAGGAGTTACTTGCCTAAAACACGGGGAGATAAACTGGGGGCGGGTGCAGATTAAAAAATTTGGAGGGCCGCAATTTGGAATGAATGCAGTTGTTGTTTTGGTTGATAAAAGGGAGCCAAGAGGAAATGGCTAAATAGGACAAGAATATCTTAAATGAGTATTTGATGGGTCAATAGATATTAAAATTTTAAAATTTAGTAAATATAAAAGAAAAAATAATAACTAATAAACTTGAGAATAACCTAATAGTATAATATATGTACAAATATTTTGTAATCTATAATTTAATATGCTATAATTAGTAAGAATTTTAAGAAATGATGGAGCCAAAAATACAAATATTTTTGTAGTATACTATAATTACTAAGAATTTCAGAAAAATGGGAGGGTCCTTGCACCCTCACCCATATCCTCTCCCCCCCCCCCTCTCCTTGAGTAAAGCAAAATTAAAGAATACAAATAGTGTTATAAATAATAGAATATTTTATTTTGTCGGTAATAATTTATCCTAATAGTACTCGAGATGTAAGTCTCGAATTTGACCCTGAGTTACGTCCCATGCTTTTCCCTATCTCCTTCCCCGCTCTTTGTCTTCCCCTCTCAACTTAAAAAAAAAAAAAAATATGATATCTGTTACACGCTCATAAACTTCTGCTATTGTCTGAAGTAACACAAAATTGACATGTTTTAGAATATTGTATGGATGTTAAAGAGAGGAGTTTAGATATACATGCATGCTTGGTAATTCATTCCAACAATCCCCCCCCCCCGGCATACTCAGATCGTGATATCTAGAACCGGCAATTGAAAAAGAAGTGCTCTATCTAGCGTTTTGGTAGGTGGCAGTCTATACTTACTTCATGTGTTCTAAATACTGTGGTAAATGCATTTAGTTCCATCCACCGCAACAGCAGTTCTTCACTTCTTCGGTACTTAAAAATTGGTAAGTTTACTGAACAGTAGCCTCCAATGTCACTGTGGTTTAATGCATATCCAGAAAGTCCACCACTCAGCAAGCCAACTACTGCACTCTTTATTCCGTCATTGGCTTGCCAACTTACCATTTGATCCCCTTCCCAGAAGAGCATTGCCCATCTTGGACTTCCCCTGAAACCAGTCCTCATGAAGAAAACCAACTTGTCTTCTTGGACTTCTCCTTGCTTGATAACATGGGAATTTTGCCACTCTTCCACAAACTCCCTGTTTATTTTGGCCCACAGCTCTGGATACCTATTATGGGCAGCTACTGGATCTTCGCCTGAAGATATTGCAAATCATGCTCAACAATTGATTCATATCAAGTCACTTAAAAAGGATGATTTTACTTCGGTATAGAAGTTCTTCAAAAGTACATTTTTCCTTCTATTTTGTTGATAAATTATGTAGGCCAGCTTTCTTTTCACTCAGATATCTATCAGATATCCATGTTGTATTGAATTAATCTTTGAGTACTTGTTCAACTGAAAGCAGCTCAACTCTGTTGGCGTAATAAAGAGATTTTTCTCGTGCACACAATTAGTGTTCCGTGTACATGCATAATCTACTCTTGCAATGGATTCAGAGAATGGGAGGGAAAATTTTAAAATATCTCTAAATTCATGTCTTAAAATAAATTTATTGTTATCTTGGTGTGACTTGCCTTTCCGTTTTCTTCTATTCTTTTCTGCTTTTTAATTTTTAAACATCAGATTGCATAACACACTTTCGAGAAAGAAATGAGTTTCTACCTGAAAAGATGCAGGCATCCACTGGCAGGCCTTCACCGAAATCTGCCATCCATCCTCTAACTCCATCTTCCACCATATCTCCCAAAATTTGCTTGAACCAACTTGGAGTTAATGGATGTGTTAAATCCAACATTCCAACATCGAAAGCTGTATTTGGAACCATATAAGGGTCTCCCTTTTTGTTTTTTATTAATAGGTCCAATTTCTTTGCTTCCTCAAAGAGATTTCTCCTTACATGAGGTTTTTTATCCATCTGATGTGTAAAGAAACAATTTAAGAAGCATTATACATCTTCAATCACTGAAATGAAATTAAGCATCCAAGTGTAGAAAAATATTAGTACCGGAGCTAGACAAGGATTGCAGTACGTCATCACATTAATGTTCTGTGCTCCAAGATCTTTTATTAGATTCTGCCATCTTCCATACCTTGCGGGATCTACCTCCCAGTTCCACCAAAGTTGTGATCCAATTACTGTCTCCCTATGCCCTACCCAATCCTACAAAAATCATTATTTATTATTCTTGAAGGATATAAGGTTTTCAATCAGTCCGTTTACGGTTTTATTTTTGTCTCTGAACCAAAACAGATATCTAGCATAAAATCATGTGAATTCTAGGATAGAAGCTTGAAAACCGTTTCTGATCATGAGGAGTAAAGGTTTATTCCTCGTCTGCTCAGAGGTATTAACTTGTTCGGATTCAGATATGAAAATTCTACCTGCAGCCAGAATGCTGATACTGGGACATCGTAAGTTTGCAGCTCGTTCCAGATCGAGCGCACAGTATCTGTTCCACCTTGCATTCCCACAACAGCACCAGATATTATCCATTCTGGAAGTTCTGGAAGCCTCCCAGTAGTTTCTGTGAAGTTTTCGATGAGCTCAGAAGGTGAGTTGCCATGCAATATCCTACCTTCAACCGAGTCTCCATATATCTAAAAATGTCCAAAATGTAATAGAGAACGAGCCTGCATCAGATTGAGATGTAATATAATCTGAATTCGAAGTTCGGTACTAAAGGAATATTTTGTCGCTCTCACTGACGAAAAACTTCTGGTTCTTGAAAATTCTCTTTAATTGTATTTTTTCCTCTGTTTGTTGGATGTATATTTTTCGCTCAGAATCAATATTCAGAAGTAAGAAAATATCACTTCTTAGAACTTGCAGCTTCGCTTCTGACATCAGTGAGGCTTTTTACAGGCATAAGTTTTAGTCTTATTCATTGCCTTGTCATGCTCATTCTTTCTGACTACGACCGTGTTCCAAGGAAAAGTTTCTTCTTCTGAAGGTGATGCTTAAACATACAAAGCGTGCTAATGTTAACATAGTCCTTCCTACAGTTCTTATTTTCAGTTTTGTAATACATAAATTGTAACAAACGGATTACCTGTATCTGAACTCTATCTTGTTTTGTTAGATCAAAGACCGAATAGTTGTACCCTTCTAGGTAAAGGGACCTCATCTTTGATGTCATGTAGAATGGTGAAGGTGCATAAGTCGTACTCCAGTCGCCTCCCGCCCTGCATTCAAAGACTTTTAAGTTAGGCATTGTCTATAGGATGCCTTAACCTGGAGGAGTTTCAGAGTTATGAATTTCGTCTACCTATAGCTAACCAAATTAGCTGCAAATGTGATTGGTTGGTCACCTCTTCCAATTCCTTGTTCTTGAACAAAAATGGGCACCCTTTTTCCTTTGAAGTCAATGTAAGAAAACTGTTCTCCGAAACCAAAAAATCTCTCACTTTTTTCACTTCTATATGTCAGCCAAATTCTGTTGAAATCTGTTGATCTTGCAACCTTCAGCACTACATTCTCCTCCTCTGATGAAGCAGCTACATTAACTTTCCTCCTGGAGAGTAATCCACGCCATCCAAATCTAAGTCTCCGATTACCAGTCAACTTCCTGGCGAACCCTTTATAGATTCTAGGAGAAACTTTTTGTTGAAGCTCCACATTGGGTTTTCCCAGTCTCACTTGAAATCCAATTTGATTTCTGTTTTTCTGATCAAACAAAACCCAGTACCTTGCAGAAATGGAACTCTCTTCAACTAAATCGGGGTTGGAATTGTTTCTAGGAATTTGAGTATTTTTCTTCCTTCTCTTGGCCCTGATAAGCTTTCCTGTTATCATCAGAGCGGGGGACGCAGCACCGTTTTGCTTGGTGCCGCAAAAGGACAGAGAATCGTGATCGTCTACATCAAAATCAAAATCAGGTTCATCTTTGACGATCTTTATAGACTCTATAGTTTGGTGATGGCATACCAAATGAATATATGTGTCTTTGATAAGAAACGATCCTCGGCTCTCTTCCACTTTTGTTTCTGCAACTGCTGCAGACACAAAAGCCTTCCTAGGAATGGTAGACCATATATGTCTAGTAGGTTGAGACTTATGAGATATGGAAAGAAATCCGCCATCTTTCGATGTCCAATTCATCTGAAAATCATTACCAATAGCATAGATCTGATGTGAAGGGAGTGTCTGAGAGTTGAAGAACAGTTTTCCATGAACAAAGGGAGGGGAAGATTTTGGTGCTGATGGGAAGGGATTGTTGAGGCGTTTGTGATGCTTCTCGGTGACTTTGAGGGTGGCCATCAGTGGTGAAGTTTGAGAACGTTCAAGGATATGGAGCAACCTCTCTATATATACCCATTTAGAAAAATTAGTCCCTTAACATTTTTATTTTGAAGAGTTAGGTCATTCTTCTTTATTTTCAACTAATTAGGTCACTTAACAAATATTTTTTAATTGAAAATGTTCTTTTGACCATTACCGTCACTACCTCTGTCAAAAGGCAAGAACAATTTTAGAATTTCACTTTTTAACTCACCACCCACGAATAAGAAATTAGTCAATTTAGTCCCTTAAATTTTTTGTTTTTGGGGTTAGGTCTATGTTCTTTATTTTCACCTAATTAGGTTCCTTAACTATTGTTTTTTTTAATTGAAAAGGTTATTTTGACTGTTACTGTAAATTTCACTCCGATTTTTTAACGGCATGATCAATTGGATTTATCTCCAAATTATTTTCCACTATTCTTAAAAAAAAAAAATTGATTCTCTCTTATGCTAATAATTGAATGGTAATAACAACAACAATAATAATAATTGCATATTTAATTCGCAATTTACAAATATATAATTTTTCTCTAAATTTGCACTAATCAGAAATCACTTTAAAAATAATCATCATAATTCAATAATCAAATGCATGATTTATTTTTAGGAAAAATCCGCAACCGAACAATGGCAATATGCCAAAACAAAAATGGGAGAGGGGGGGGAGGGTAATTGTATTATGCATTAATCAATAAAATTTTTCCTTATTTGGAGAAAAGTAAATTGCCGAAAATGCCTTCCCATTTGATGGTAGAATTTACGGTAACGGTCAAATGGACCCTTTTAGTTAAAAAAAAAAATTAGTTAAGGGACCTAATTAGGTGAAAATGAAGAAAATGGATCTAACTTTCCAAAACAAAAAATGTAATGGACTAAATTGACTAATTTTCCAATACGTGGATGGTGAGTTGAAAAGTAAAGTTTCACAATTGTCCTTACATTTTGACAGGAGTAGTGACAGTAACAGCCAAAATGACTTTTTCATTTAAAAAATATTTGTTAAAGGACCTAACTAGTTGAAAATAAAGAAGAAAGACCTAACTCTAAAAACAAAAAAGTTAAGACACTAAAATGATTAATTTTTCTACACATTCACGCGTGGAAAATTTCAAGATTTCACCGGCTTTGGAAGGTGTTATTTTGGGGGGAAAAGCCAAATCCCGTATGATGAATTTAGAGACTGAATTATGAAAAGTATATATATATATATATATATATATATAATGATTAAATTAATTGTGATTTATTTTTATAATATATTTTATTATAATATAAATTAAATATAAGAATAATATTTATTAGATAAAAATTTAAATAAAATTTAAATATTTTTAATTAATTAAGTAATTACAAGAATATATTATCAAATGTATTATTTATTATCAAATATAATTAATTAATTTGAAACACTTCACTAAATTATTAATTAGGTGCTAAATGTATATTTGAATCAAAGGTTTAGCGGTAAACTCATAAATCAAGCAGTTAGAGTGATATAAAATTGTAAATCAATAAAATCGTATATATTTTTAGAATCTGATGCTATATACTTATTTCATGTCCTTTGTAATAGTATAAAATCTAATTAATTTTTTTAAAAAAATCTAATGCACGAAGTTTCTCCAAAGATAAAAAGACAACATACCAAGAAGTCAGAGAAAAAGGTTGTCTAAATACCGGAACGTTCTCAAGAAAGTGAAGACTCGTACGGAAAAGTCAGAGAAGTCATGCTATTACGCAGCCGGTCAACCCAGTTTAATGCGAGATTAAATTTCGAGTCGATGCAAAACTTTCTTACGAATTGTCCGTAACAATAGAATATATATTAAGAGATTTCGGTCCACACTTTATATTAAATATAATATTATTTTTTAAAATTTTTTTATTAATAAAAACGTTCAAATAAGAGACGGAATAAAAAATTTAAGATTGAAGAGGTAAATTATATATAAAGAATATATTAAAAAATTTTTAAAGAGAAAAATGAGTAAAATTTAAAGGATTTTTTAAAAAAAATTTAATTTTTAATGTAAAAACATTTTTAAAAAAATTGTGGAAGGGGGCCCTCTTTCTATCTCTGATTCATCTTGATAGAACAAAATACAAACTAAATTCAAAATTTTATTATTTAATAAAAATTATTTTCAACCGTTTAAATTATTATTTTAGAACAATCTCTACCTCTTCTTCTTCCATAAGAGTATATGATTTTCCAAAAATAAAAATATCGAACAGCTTTTATTTTTCTGAATTACAAGTGAAGTTGAATTCCTAATTCATTCAATCCCCATGGGGAAAGGGTAGAAAAAGTATAGCAGGATGACAAGCAGAGAGGGAAAAAAAAAAAAAGATAAGTCAACGAGCCTGAATATTTGCATTGGACTCGAACTACTGCACTTAGACGGTTTCTGAATCAAGGTTCTGCGTTGTATATTGGTGCGGATGCATCTGGTCCTTATACTGGTAACATTGTTTTCCTCGCAGCAAATACCACTTTTCAATATAAAGGAAAAATATAGAATATAATAAAATTATCACACAAGAAGTCTTAGATTCAAGATTCACTTAGAAAAATATGAAGTAGTAATATTAACTATATTGAAATTACCACCTTAACTTTATAATTAAGAATATTAATTACGTAATTTATTTTCAAAGAATTATATTTTTCAAATTAAGGACACTATTTATGATTAATTTTAGGAAAGTGAATATTGTTTTTAATATATATTTTTTAAAATGTAAAATTTAATTATACATATATATATTTTTTTCGGTCAGGTTTTGCAGGCAAAATAAGAAGAAAATCATCATGTGCCTAGCACATGTACTGAAATAAATCGTCATGCTGTGTTCGACTAAGTGGATCTTCCCAAAATCCAGGTTATGTTCATTCCTGCTGCTGCTTCTGGTTATAGTTGTTGTTGCTGCCTATGTATGTGGTCACTCTTTTGGTCCAAATTCTTAATTGCAAATGCTCATTCTGCCCAATTTATATTGTGGTGTTTGATCCCACATCATACTTTAACTGAAAATTGAAAATATGATATTCTTTTAATGCTAGGAAGATAAATATTTATTTTCTTAAAGTAAATATATTTTCATTTTAAACTTCTACAACTAATATTTTCGATTTAAAGACTATTATAAAATTTACCAATTTAAAGGTTCAACCACTAACCTCTTTAATTAATAAGGTACGGTAGTGATTGTCTAATAATCAAATATTTTGTGCCAAGTCAAAATAAAATATTCAAATTTAAATAAATGATATATTATATATTAAAAAGGTAATATAATACGTTAAAAGTGAGACACATATACAGTTCAAAATATCCTTTTTGTTATATTTGAAGATGTAAAAGTTATATAGGATGTGAGTAAATAAGTTAGATATGTATATAATATGATAGACGATTTTTCATTTAAAAAAAAACTATAAGAATACGAACATTTTAAACTAGTCAATAATATAGAGAATATTATTTTAATTAGAATATAAAAACTAAAAGCGCATCTTGTAAGAATTTTGATTAGAAGAAACATGAACGTATCAATTGAAAGTGTTGAGAAAAAACAATCAAAATTAATCACTTATATATGAATATTCAACATAATACTTGTTAAATTTGTTTTTTTCAAATTTTATTTATTGATTTAAAATTTGTTTTTTTCATATATTTAAAAGATCAGGCTCACATTTTCTTGGTTTGGTGGCAGTCACTAACATTTTCAAGGGGGTGGCGATACAGACCAATCCTCAGCAAATGTTCTTTGAATGACAATTATGTCCTTGGTCAAAGAAGGAAAATCTCATCAAGAACCGTCTTTTACCTCTTTCAATTGCTTTGCCATCTCTAGACGTTTAGTATATTCAGGTCGCTGCATCCATTGCCCTTCACAAATTAATAAAGATAAGCCTGATCCCTTGCTCCATCCCATGCCACTATTCCCCTTTCACCTTCTATCTCATAGGTTATATCACAACCTCTCTTACTTCTTGAGAATTGAGAGTAAAAAAAAAGATTTTATATAAAATACTCAAACAAATTTCCTTCCAAATATTTGAACACGTACAACTCACATGAACACTTCTCATTTGCACTTTGCTCAAAAACTAAAGCACCCAAACTACCACTGGCTTTTGCTCACTTCTCTACACTCCACACCGCACCTCTTGCAAGTTGATATATATATATATATATATATATATATATATATATATATATATATATATATAATATAATATAATATAAATTTATTGCCTCAGTGGTCCAAGTTGGCCAATGAAACTTTTTGAATAATCTTGAGTAATCTAGTGTTGATAGTTTAATATTATCTTCTTTCTTTTTCGTATTTTACATTCTTCTTTCTCTAGTATAAATCCCTCACACGGCTAAGAAAATGGAGCTTTCAAGGGTTCAAGTTCATGAATTAGTTCTATTAACAATCGATAGCTATTACAAGAATGGATTACTATGGCTAAAATGAAACATGGATTCAATTTTTTTGTTTTGTTAATATATCTTTTGTAACACTCCATTACTTAGGCCCAATAAGGCTGGGAATGTCGCCTCATCCAAAGGACAAATGGTCTTTATAATTAGGTCACACAAACGAAAATAGAATAATACTTTAAAAATTAAACTTATTACAATCCAAAAATTCAAGAACAAATTCAAAATAAATTGTTCACTATCATCTCTCAAAGCAACATATAAAATAAACAACATAGAGTCTTCCAAGCAGGCAACAAATCTAGCTACTCATCTCCATAGCAGGACCGACTTGAAAACATGGCATAAAAGGTAATGAGATAAAAATCTCAGTTAGTCCATGTGTGCTTTAAGTGTTTCAGGTAAAACAGTTCATATATGTAAGTTGTAAAAATTATATAGAAGAAAATGTTGGCAAGCAATAAATAAGGATTAAAAATAAAGAGTGGCGTTTTGCTATCCTTTCCTAACAACATCTAAGAGACATGATTTTAGAATTAAAGAGAAGGTTAAAGAGAAATACTTGGTTGATGACTATCTCGATGAAGATTCAAGGAGATCCACACGCTTAAGAGGTTTGAATCGTCCAAGAAAAAAGAAGAAAAACAGCCATGGTTGAAGCAACCATTTCGGGAGAGAAAGAGAGAGAGAGAGAGAGAGAGAGAGAGAGAGAGAGAGAGAGAGAGAGAGAGAGAGAGAGAGAGAGAGAGAGAGAGAGAGAGAGAGAGAGAGAGAGAGAGAGAGAGAGAGAGAGAGAGAGGGAGTATTAGTATATCATGTTAAAGATTGAAGGGAAAGAAGATGAACAAAATCGTTCTTGGTTACCTTGATAGTGTTCTTGAGACTTCAAGAAAAATTCTAGTTTTTGATCCGATAGCAGATTTTTGTTTTCAATATTTGATAAAATAAAATCCAGAAATGGACTATAGGGAGTGAGTAGGCGTGATCTGGAGTTTTGGGAAGGATTTGGAGGTGTTTAGAGTGGTCTTAGGCTTGAAGAAAGGTAATGTGTGTTTTTGGTGTTTTTGGAGAAATGGAGAGAATTGGAGAGAAAGATGAACAAAATGCTGAAGGGATTTGGCCGAATGATTGAGGGATTCTTGTGATTTGATTTTCAGATTAGGGAGAAGAGGGAAATCTAGTTGTTTGAATTTCAAATGGAGTAATTTATGGAGTGTTTTAAGGTAGAAGATATGGTAATGTGGTTTGATTGATGGAGGTTCTTGGAAGCTACAATGGCCGATTGGTTTTGCTGAAATGAATGATGATTGAAGGAGTTATAGGTTGGCCGAAATTCTGAGTGCAATGGTTGGAGAATTTCTGGTTGTTTGAAGCTTAATCTAAGGGAGTTTTCATGGAGAAATTGCTGGAATTTTGAACTTCAATTGAAAGCTTGATTGGAGTAATTGAAGGAGGAATTTAAAGAGTAGCTATGAAGTCCAATCGTGCAGGTCAGTGGAAGAGGGTAATGGAGTTCAGTTTATGGCTGACTAAGGTTAACTTCACAAAAGTTTGAGGTGATTTTCGGACAAGGCTTGAAGAGAGAGCAAGGCTAGAATTTTTCTGGTTTGATATTCGAATTGCTTGCAGGAATTTTTGTGCAGTTTTTTCTGCAATGCTCTAACTGATTTGTAGAGGGTTTGGAGAGGTATAGGAGAGTCCTTTAAGGCTGGTTTTCAGCCTTCTTTATGGAGGAAAGGCAGAGGTAATCCACTGGTTTGAAGGGTAGAAGAAACAACTTGTTTTTGGACTGCTAAATATTGAAGCTGTCCAGAATTTTTTTTCGGTTTGCATAGCTTTGTGCAGTCCGGTTTTTGGCAAAGGATTTTAGTCGTCAAACTGAACAAGTTGGCCATTTTTCTGGCAGAATTTGAGTAAGGAAAATGGTTGAAGTTTTTGAAAGCTAAATTGTCCAAGAACCTGGAAAATTTTTAGATTGCTTCTATGAAGAAGATGAATACTAAGGAGTGGAGTTTGAAGGTTCAACCATGGAGATTAATTCTCTTGGGAACCTTCCTTAACTCCCTCCCTATTTTCAGTCAAAACTCTATCATTTAAGAGCCATTTTCGAAATTCCAAGGTCAATAAACCTTGCTGAATTTTCTGGAATAAAAATATGGATTTGGATGAATTGAACAAACTTAATTGGTAAATGATTTAAAATAAGCTAGGGAATAAAAGGACATGTATCCCTTAAGAATTCTTGTAGGGCATAAGAATAGAATTAGGATATTCCCGTCATGTCTCCCCTAGGATAACACTCCTATTTCTACTTATGGAATGCAAGGGATGAAAAATTCAATCCAAAAAGAAATAATCATAGCAAAAACTTAAATGATGGGATTTGAACTCAAGACCTTAGAGATTATTTCTAAAGCTCTAACCACTAAACTACAACAACTGTTGTTCTTATTTTTTCTCCCAAATATTCTTCCTATTAAATCCTCAGAGCTATCTCCCTATTTTGACCTCAATAAAAATTACCATTTTATCATTCCTACTCAATAAGCACAACTAAGCATTCTAGACTATAAATTATAATTCTAAAGCACATAAAATCATTTCAAAATATATTTATGCATGCAAGAAAATATGATATGCATCCCGACTCCCTTACTCTACGGTTGGCTTTAGGTGGGGTTTCACATCTTTTATGACTTTATTGAATATTTTGCTACTTTGTCTAATAATTTAGGAAGACAAGAATTGTCTTCAAGGAAGAGAGAGAGAGGATGGCAATGAAGATTTGAGTTGTTTATGGAAACAGGACTTGAGGCCAATAGAGGGAAGTGAGGGACAGGGCAAAATAGATTGACTTTGATTAGGGTTATTCAGAAAAATCAAAACCCGACCCGACCCGACCCGACTCGACTCAATCCAAAATTTGATTTTTTGGGTTGGTTTGGGTTAGGTTGGGTTAAGAAAATTAGGAATTGATAATTTGGCTCGAGTTTTTAAAATTATATAACCCAATCCAACCCAACCTGAACCAATATAATTAATTAAATTTATTTAATTTTAAAAAATTTATAAAAACATTAAAAAATAAAAACAAAAAAAAAAAATGAAAAAAGACAAATCCTGAAATCTAAATACCCTTTTAGACAAAATCACTTCAAAGTCATTGGCCTCTCTCTCTCTCTCTCTCACGTTCAATCGTTTTTGTTGTTCTGCTGCTGCACCGCTAATCTGAGATCTCCAAGTTCACCCTCTTCTTGCTCTTCTACTGTGCGGCCTATGCAAAGAAAGTCTCCGTCAAAACTAATCTAAGTCCATCTCTGATGCTCATTAGTCTTTACTTCCTATTCTTGGTATATATATGAAAAATGTGTAATTGTATGAGTCATCATTTTGTCCAAGAAATGCGTTTGATTGTACTTTGCATAGAAAAATTGAGTTTTCAAGGGATATCAATTCAAGATACCAAAAAGGGCGTCTTAAAATTTTTCTTGACGATATCAAAGTAAGAAGAGGCCTTGAGATCATAGAAAGAACAACTGCTTCAAAGAACATTAAGGTTGAAGTTGACAAGCCACTGGATTTGGTTTTGGGCCAAAATGTAGGAGGTGGTGTAGTCTTCACAGTGAGTTTCTTAATGCCTATCTTGGTAATTTGATCTAGCATTGCATTTCTGATTTTAGTGGTAATTAGTTGGGAAATCGCTAATTACGTTGCAGAGGGTAGTGGAAAAGTTAGAAAGTTGGGCTCAAAAGTAGTTTCTCTAAAAGCAAGTTCAATTTTATTGCAACCTCTTCTCGTCAATTTTTTCTCGATTTAGTAGGAAAATTAGAACAAATGAAATCGCACCTTCTCTTATTTTTAGTCTTTTGATGAATGATCCACTGTTACACCACAGGGTTTAGTTCACTTGTTTAGTTTTTTTAATCTGGTAAAAGAAGTTTGAGTATGGAAAGTACTGCCTAATGGTATAATTGTATCATTGTATTTGAACTTCTTTTCTATTGACTAACAAGTTGGCCAGATTGTTTTTGTAATGTTTTATAGTATTGTTAAGTCTGAAATTTTTACAGCTGAAAATGAATTAGTATCAAATGGATGATGGTATTTTTGTTAGTATTGTTTAATATTATTTTTTGTCTGTTTATGAGCTTTTACAAAGAGCTCCATTTGGTTTACAGATAATAAATAAAGTATTGAGATTAATTTGTATAATTCTTTTTTAATTGCGATACTTGACTATATTTATTTATTATAAAATTTTCAAACTCTTCATATACTGAAGCAACTGAGACATTTGGAGAAACAACTCTAGTTGTTGGTGATTGAAATTTTCCTTTCATATCTAGGCTAATTATAACAACAATCCAAACAAATGCCTACGAGAGATTTCCAGTATTCATCATTTTTTGTTACTTTTGCTAATAGACTAATTTGTTATTGTGTGAGCATGCACTCATATGCTTGATACTTTTCATATTACATTTTGTTAGTATCTCTCATATGCATATCTTGTATATAAAATCAAAAATATGTTCTAAGTAGGAGGTTAAAACATTACTTAGTAAATTATGTACAAACTAAACCAAATCAAATAGTATCAATCTAAACCAAACACAACCCAAACCGACGGTTTAAAATTTTAAATAGTTTAATTTGGGTTTAAAATTTCTAAATCGAAATATTTGGGTGGGGTTAAAAACTTAAAAAACCCATACCAACCCAACCCATGATCAGCCCTAACTCTGACAAGGGAATAATTCTTATTTAATGGGAATCTGATTTGGCAGGACAAGAATTGCTCTGACAATATCATTAGCCTTATCAAAAATACCATAACAGTTACTTTTTGTTCATTTAATGACATTATTTTTACTGCAATAGGTTTCTAAATGTAAGTAATCAAATTAAGAAAGGATATGACCATACTAGCACAGTGAATAAATTTTAGATTAATATTCGCTTTAGAAATTATTATCATTAATGCGTTAAAGATTTAAGTACCCTCAACAAGTAATTCAAACTTTAATCATATCATTATATATATATTTTTTCTTATATAAAAAGGCATATTAATATTCATATTAAAAATTGATACAAGGCTTAAAAAGTCCATAGTAATACATGAACTTATTTTGAAAAAAAAAAAAAGAAAGTAGGAAGCACAAAAAAAAAAAAAAAAAAACACACACACACACACATTTCTCAGCTCCTAATTATGCTTCATTTAACTTGTGGTGACGTTGTGGAATCCTCCTCTATCCCTATCTGAATATTCCCATTATTCTTGGCCAAGTTCAACAATCTCAGAAATCACGGGAAACGTGGTTGCACAAATCTGACTCATTCATCTTCAAAGGAAAATCGAATTCCCGCACGTGTGCAAAAGTTTGGGGCATTTCAGGTTCTTGTCGAATCAGCGAAAACTTTGCCCGTCTTATATTGCATTTAGACACCTTTAAAGCAAAAGATGCACTCTTGTCTCCAAAATAGCCTCTTGATTCGATTAATGAAAACTGTTCATAACGAAAAAAAAAAGTAATTTAATTAGTTAGAGACATTTATTGTGAAGTAATAAATTTTGTATTTGAATTATTGTGTGATATATATCTAAGAAGAAGGAAGTGATTTTTTAATTTGGAAATTTCATGCTCCAACTTATTCCTCTCATAACATGAAAAAAGGTAGACCAAATTAAAGATTGTACAAACAGGAAAATGAGGTCAAGGATTGGCTTCTACAAAAATTAAAAAGAAAAAAAAAAAAAAGAACAAGACGGAGAAGAATTGGGCCAACGATTTTTATCATGAGGGTCTAGGATTGGGCCAACCGTGTTGACATTGTGGATATATGTGAGAGCCAAACTTGAAATATATATATATATATATATATATATATATATATATATATATATATATATATATATAATAGGAGCTGCTGAAGCCTCCTATTATGACACACGACATTTTCCTGCACTACTGTGAATTTAAAATTTTTTAAGAGTTTTTTTTATTGGTGAAGAAATTTTAAGGGATTTTCTTTTATAATATTATGATTATATGAATTCAATGAATTCAGATTTCTGAGATTTCTTCTCTTATTTAAGAAGACATCAAAATCACAAACTGTTTTACTCAGGAACTGACACCTGACACTGTGAATTTAAATTTTTTTAAGAATTTTTTTTATTGGTGAAGAAATTTTAAGGTTTTTTTTTTAATATTAGGGTTATCTGAATTCAATAAATTGAGATAAGATAGAATTAATCAGAATTATCCGAATTCAATGAATTCAGATAAGATAGATTATCTAAATTCAATGAATTCAAATTTCTGAGACTTCTTCTCTTATTTAAGAAGACATCAAAATCACAAACCATTGCACTCAAGAAACAAGGTCTGATCCTTTGTCTCTTTATGAACGTTGAAGAGCAATATTTTGTCCATATTGTAATTGGTTGCAAATGTAGTTGATAAAGAGATATGTTAGACTTATTCGAGCTTTTTAATTCCGTTTCCATCATGCGTGACCATGGCTCTTCTATTCCTATGCGTTTGTGCCAAAGTTGTCATTGTATGGGGGCTTTTGCTGACTTCCAAGAATTTCCATGGCAGCCACTAGATTGTTTCGCAAATCTAGGCCTCTCAACGTGGACCATCAGCCTTGCAATTCTTCCTAAGGTTCTTGCAATTTTTCTTCACTATCTTCTAGGTTTGCGAAATTGATGAGGTATTACAGCAAGGGAGGCTTTGGTGCAGAGACTTTGCCCACTAGGCATGGGCATGGTGGTGATGTCTGGAAAACTGTAGAAGTGAAGGCCTTGGTTTTCACTTCGGGGTGTGAGTTAACTTCGGAGATGAAGATGAACAAGAGGTTGGATTTGGCTTTGCTTTTAGCAATTGTTAGATATGTTTTGCTTAGGAGGTTAAATGAAGTCACCAAAAAAATACCCTGGAAATTGTACGTGCAGACATTCATCGCACGGAGAGTATCTTGCATAGGATTCCAAGGAACCACTGAGAGATAGACACATTGCGCTTCGCATTGCAGTTGGTTTAATTAAACTTTTATAAGGGCAAACAAATGCAATAGACTGTTGCTTCAGAACTAAGTTAATTCAATGTAACCTGAGATTTTTCTACTAGCTTTACAGCATAGACATTGTATATTCATCTTTCCCATATCATTCATCTTTCCACCAACTATGATCCATGTTCTCTTCCATTCATTCCCAGAGAGAAAAATCACAAATCCTCTCACTCAATAGTTCTCAATCAATTCCATGTTCCTAAATAATGTCGCCGGTCAAACCAATTAACTGAACTACTTTTCGCCCTTCTATGTAAGCAGTGAAGTATACTACAACTTCATATTTCAAATCAGACAACAGAAAGTAGTAATTGACCAATTTATCAGCTATACCCATATTTAAACTCAAAAACAGTCTTCTATGCACTCTCCTCCCTCCTCTCTAACCCTCCATATAGTCAAGCTTGATCGACATTATAAGTACATTCTTTCACCTTCATGAATTCAATAAAGACACAATGGCGGCAGCATCACAGTTGTTTAGTGAGAAACATTCTCAAAAATTTTACATCAACTCTGGAATTTAGAATCTAAAAATCCTTTTATACAGTTAAACATCACTACTAAAACGATAATTCATCATTATTGCAACAATTCCATCAAATCCAGAGCTTGATTTCATACAAAAACGTACAAGAATCAACCGGTCAAGCGGCACTGAATGTGTACCTGAAGAAAAGTGAATCGAGCATTGAAGTTTCATCGATTTCTCTCTGATCATTTGTCAAGAAAGGTGCGCGAGAATTGTGATGCTTGCTGGAGGAGAGCGCTTTGATTACTCCGTTTGATTAGTTGAAAACAGAGGGAGGAGTGAGCGAGGAGGAACCCTAATTTGCACTGGGATGTGAGTAAACCTTTTTATATCACGGTGCACGATTTTATTCGGCACCATTTTCGTGTCCAATCCTGTTTCATTCACGCACTGGCCTTTTTTTAAGCCCTATATCCAATCAGCAACCAATCGTCTTTCTTTTCTAATTTAGAATTCGATTTCAAGTTAGTGATTTCTATTTGTTTTCCTTCTTTTCTTCTTCTTCGTTTTGAATCGAAAATGGAAGAGTTGAATAAATAAAAACTCCAAAGGAGGTTCATGGCCAGGGGTAAAGATATCCATAAAGCATCTATTGATTTATTGCACAATGTATGCTGCATCTATTGATTTGGGGCTTACCTATTTTGACATATGGCACTATGTCTTATCAATAGCATCTATTGTATATTGTATAAATATGTTCAGGTAGAATAGGGCCTTTTTTGTGTTCCATAAACAATTAGTTTCTAATTGAATATCAAAGTTTGATTGGGACATGAATGTGGTGACAAAGATATTTCTAAGAACATTACACTATTGAACAATATTCTATTTTCATTATAGGATTAATCTTTTAACAGGTGCATCACCAAATCAAAGTTCATCTGTCTCAGATGCATCACCAAATCAAAGTTATATGAATTTTTTATTTTTTTAAATATTAGAGTTATCTTCTTATCTAAATTATTTTTGAATATAAGAAAATTGAGAACATTATTGAAATTATTTCGTGCAACGCACGAGTACCAACCTAGTTGTGAAGAAAAGCCCGATAAGTCTTTGGTAAAATTTCAATAGAACCATCCACGTATAATAATTTTCTTGGGTCATGCAAATTGTCAAATTTAATCCCTGAATTTTTTTATTTTTTGTAATATTGGTTCATCTTCTTTATTCTCAACTTATTAGGTCCTCTATCTATTTTTTTTTTTTTAAAAAACATTGGTCTCTTTTTTTTTTTGGGGGGGGGGGGGGGGGACAAATGTAGTCATTCCAATCAATTTTTGGCCAATCAACTGTCGGTAAAAAAAGTCAACTCCAAAATTTATTTTTTTTGAAGGGCACTTTGGTTATTTTACTATACACAACTGAAAAAAATGAAATAAAAACAAGTAGAAAGAATTTACACAAGTTCTTTATACAACTTGCAAAGATTGCACACGAATGCTGCTAAGTTCTTCAAATCATCATTTGGGTTGGCTCCATAGCAACACGCACGACATAAAAAAAATATGAATAGCCAAGAGAGTGTCTCAGCATAACAACACAAAAAGTAATAAATTATTGGACAAATCCTCATCTTAGTTGGCTCCAATTCTCCTCCTTCCCCTCTTCCTCCAACGATGGCAGTGGCGAAGCTCGAAGATGATGCTTGCTGGTCTTGGCAAAGCTAGTATTATGGTTTAAATTGAATTTAATGTACATTTGTGTTTTAATAGGGGTATGTAAAGGAAGGTTGTTAAGGGTTTACCTGATGATTCTATGAAGGAGGATGTCTATTAGGCTTTACCTACAGTAGGGCTTTAATTTGATGTATTAGAATGTGAGTTGATTTATGAATTTTTGGAAAAGGAAAAATTGTTTTCCTTCGTGGATCAATGCATTTTTTCCCCCATTTTTCTTTTGAGGGAAATTCAGATGAAATGACATTCCCTCCATTTTTGATTTAGATGCATAAGGAATTACATTAATCTCCCTCATAGTTTGCTACAATTCCGTTGAAGTTTTAGACATCTTCATAATCTTCCTTGTTTGAGTTGCCAATGACCTTCTTAATGTGAGACATCTTCAGTTCCTTTTCGTAACTATTGCCAAGTTCATTGTATTTAGTACATAACTGCATTATCTAAGTAGGATGATTTTGACTTAGGAATGTTTCCCTTTCCTGTCATGATATTTTATAATTTTGCTTCGTCACTGTTTATCATCTCAATACTTAATTTTCCTCCTTTGTGATGCTTAATGTTTCCTTTTACTTTAGTTCTGTGATGCTATCTTGTGAACTCAAGATCAATCAGACCCTTCGATCAACCTCAAGATAAACCCAAACGATGCATAGAAGAAGCAACAAAGAAGCCAGAAGGCTTCATGTACATAGTCAGAGGAATCAACAGAAGTCTAGCCAAGGATGCAAAATAGAGGGAATGCTAGACTCAGAGATCGTCAAACACTTCTTGGTGTAAGAGTTTTTACAATTTTTAGCAGACAAAATTGTGGATTTGCCTCCTCATTCCTTTATTATTATTATTATTATTATTATTATTATTATTATTATTATTATTATTATTATTATTATTATTATTATTATTATTATTATTATTATTATTATTATTATTAAATGGTAGTAATGAATTTTAGAGAAAGCTCTTGAGGGATATTCTTGAAGAAAAGAGAACTATATTTGCATATCTTGACTCATTGTGGTTCTACATATATACAAGTACACGTAAAAAGAAAATGTTGGATTGGTTAATGAAAGTGGATATTTTGTCCAAGAAATTTGTTCTTGTACCAATTGTTTTCTAGGATGAGCTGGTTTATGTTATTTACATTACTTATTTTTGACATTGAATAAGATCAAAAAACCAATGCCATTCATCTGTACTTCATTTGTTCTTGATCAATTTTTATCAATTGTTATTTTTGTAGGTCTTACTGGTCTTTGTTAATATTATGCAACTTTAATGAAGATTTAGAATCTAAGAGTCAATACATAGTCTTGTTGGACTATTTTCAAAGTGCAGAACACAAACTTAAACCTCATATAAGAACGTATGTTAGGCTGTTTTTTCCTTTTAACAAAAATAAAAAAGGAACTAAATATTTAGCATGTTTGATTGTTTTGTGCTTGATAGTAATGTTATGGATACTTTTGTGCTGGACATCATTTTTTTTTTTTTTGTTATGGATAGTTTTGTGTTAAATATCCTTCTAACTAATGGGTGGCCGTAGATAGGGAAACAGTAAACAAAATTCCATTTATGATCCCTAAGATTAGTCACACTTTATAGAACATGTGGTTTTGTTATCTTATGTTATAGTTGAGGGTGATCTACACTTACTTCTTGGTAAATTTATGAATAGGTTCCATAGAAGACAAATGCGGAGGATTGTGGATGCTATCTCCTATATTATGCATATTTATTTATGGAAAATGCCCTACCAATTTTCAGTATCCATGACTGTTACCCCTATTTTGTACGTCCCTTAAATCAATTATATGTGTGCAAATGTGGTTATGTGAGAGCACTTAGTTTAAATAGTTTTTTGTGCTAATTACATTATTTCCCATATGCAATACAGATGAATGAGGATTGGTTTACGGAAGACAAGTTAAATGAATTTAGAAATGGATTAAATTCTGCAGTTGAGGGTGATTAGTTAGAGAGTGATGTCTTACCTGCGGAAAAAAAAAAAAACTGAAAAGAGTGAATCAAAAGAGTCTAATATGGGAGATCATTGTAAGTTGATGGGTGTGCAAGCATCAATTTTTGATTAAATAGAGAATCTGCTACAGATTGGAGATGGTGAAATTGAGACTAAGATTGAGCTTCCAGAGGAGATTATTTCTTCTATAGTTTTTGTTGTGTGTAATGATGAGCTGCCGGTAATTGAAAAAGCTACTGATGTGTTTGAGACTGAAAAAACTACTGAAAAGGAGCAGGCCCATTCTAACCTTATGGACAAGGCTAAAGACAGTGTTGAATTCTCAAATCCCAATACAGAATCCAGAGACAACACTACTCAAATCCCAACTCAAAGATCAGTGAATACAGAGAGATAACTAATACTAATGGGGCTGACTCTAATGATGAGCAGCATGCTAATAATAGAGAGGGGGGATATTTTGAGGACTTGGATTACCCTTTATCAGAAGATGAGGAAGGCTTGTTTGATGTAGTTGTAGGCCAAAGCCTTGAAGATGCTTATGCTCACATTGAGAATAAAATAACGAAGATGGTCATTCCAAATATCAAAGACCATGTATATGCCAATGTGGAGGCTAATGCAGTGATTGAGAATGTTGTACAAGAAGATAAGCACTTGACATAAATGGAAAATGAAACAACATGCGATATTGTGTAGGGTAGAAATGTTGGTATGAAAAGAAAAAGAAGGTATCAAAGGTCCATAGAGAACATGGATGTACAATCAAGATTTTCGTGAGATTGAGATAGAATAAGCAAACGAGTGTCTTTAAATATGCATGTCGGAAGAAGACAGTGGGTAGGATATAGATGATAAATATTTTAATGGTTTAACTAATAGCGATGGTGATAATACTGATAGGAAGAGGCTGAAAATAGTGAGATTTAACAAGGATAGGGATAGAGAGAACCCAAATTTTGTGGTAGGCATGAGATTTAATACTAAAGAAGACCTGAAGACTGTAATTATAAACCATGGAATTAAGCATGGAAGGGAAGTTATTCTCAAGAAAAATGACAAAGTAAGAGTCAGGGCCTAGTGTAAAGGACGTAATTGCAAATAGGGATGGCAATGGGGCCGAGCCGGGCCGAGGACTAGAAATCCTGGCCCCGTCCCTGCATATGCCCCTGTATCCCCATCCCCGGCCCGTCCCCGCTACGGAGAAAGGCGGGGATCCCTGCCCCCGGCCCGGGAAAGCGAGGGCCCGTTTGGGTCCGGAAATAATTATAAAGATTTTTTTTAAAAAAAAAAAATTTTGCCTCCAATATAATTTTATTCAAAATTTTTTAATCATATAGAAAACTTTTGTAGTGATTTCCAATAATTCACATATTTATCATATCACTAGATTAGTAAGAGTAAAATTAATAATTAATAATTAATAATTTTTTTCTTTTTTCTTTTTCCTCTTCTTTTCTATTTTATTTTATATACATATATAATCTACCTTTATATACATATATAATCTACCTATAATTTATATAATATGTGTGTATATATATATATATATATAATATATATATATATAATATGTATACATATACAACACATATATAATTTATCTATATATATGTGTGTGTATGTGGATATATATATATATATATATATTTATATATACATATATCATAGATATAATATATTTATATATATAATATATGTAAAGTGGGCTGGGGGTGGAGATCATGCAATCCCCGTCCCCGGCCCGTCCTCGGTTGGCGGGCCGAGGAATGAAGCCCGTCCCCGGCCCATCCCCGCTTAAATCGGGCCGGGGATTCCCCGATTTAAGCGGGGAAATTGCCACCCCTAATTGCAAATGGACTGTCTATGGGCATAGGATGAATGATACTTCTTCATTTGAGACAAGAATACTATAAGAGAAATATAAATGTGCTCGAAACTTGCAGCACACATTAGCAAATACAAAATATCTTGTAGCGAGGTATATTGATGATTTCAGGTCTACCAATATGGTCAAGGTGGATGAATTTCAAGACAAAGTACACAGAGATCTAATTGTGAACATTTCACAATGGAAAGCTTACAAAACAAGGGCAGAGGCAAAGATATTGATCGAAGGGAAATAGATAGATCAGTATAAGCTACGTGGAGCTATTGTGAGGAGTTTAGGAGAAGTAATCTTAGGACAAACATTTACAATGATATAGTTGTGAATATAGCTACTGATGAAGAAGTTTTTAGGAAAATATATGTGTGCTTCGATGCACTCAGGCAGGGATTCAAAGTTGGATATAGGAAAGTACTCGACTTAGATGGAACATTTTTAAAGGGACCGCATCTCAAATTGTTACTTACTGTAGTTAGTGTTGGTGCTTGATGTGTATGAATTTGGGTATAAAAAATCATATAAAAATAAGCACATTCCTAATCAAATTTAAATTAAAACGTTAATCCCAAATTACACATATAAGCAAGCGTACTCATCATTAAGCATAGCATAGGGTTTAAAACGAGTATCAATCCTCAAGGAACAAGTATGTATTAATCACTTTTGTTTCGTTGTTTAACCGACTTAATAAAGTAAAAAAGAATAAAAGGGAAAATAAAATAAAAGAATATATACATGTCAAGGATGGAGAATTATGTAACTCAAACCATTATTTTGACAAACATGACCTTACAATGCCCAATCATTATCATAACTAATCATTCTCTTGGTATCATAAAGGATTAAGATAGATCCACTTCGTTTCCAATCCATGAAATCACTATCTTCTAGACAAATTAGCATCACATATCATATCTCAACTAATTCACTCAAAAGATACATTAAATACAATCATTGATTAAATCCTCATATCTTGATAAATTTAAAACATGAAATTAACCAATGAATCCATATCCTGACAAACATCAATTAACCTTTAATTACCCAATTTTTAGCAATTAATCACTTTTCCAGGCAAGTTAAGAGACAACAAATATGAAATTAATGAATTGAGACCACCATCAACCCTTTTTTCAAGCAAGTTAATAGAAAGAAACAACAAATTAATCTTGTAATCATTATAAATAATTAAATACAAAGAATAACAATCACTTAATCAAAAGATCAAAGCAACTCTAAAAATCATGAATACCGAAAACAATGTCAAATTACAATAAAACAATTAATATATCATTGTTCAAGAAAAGAAAACAAAGTTAAAAGAAAGCACTCATAGACAAGCCTCATTCTTCTTCCTTCGTAGGCTCTTTTGTACAATCCTCCTTGATTTGTTGAATTCCTCCTTGAACTTGAGTGATTTTGTGTTTTGCTCCTCGAATTCATACATTTGACTTGTGTTTTCCCTCTATTTATAGGCTTTAGAAGTGCCTAAATTCGTCCCTCTGGGGTTTCTAACCGAATAGAAGTAGGAAAATACCAAAACTCTGAAAATTGCCAAAAATGCGTATGAAAATCAAGGCATCGCCTCGTACTTGTACCAGTGCACAGCTGGTGCTGCCTCTGGGCTCCCAACCGACGCTAGCTGTGTTCTGTTCAGCCCCTGTTTCACCGATTTTTCATCGCTTCAAAGTGTGTACCACCAGCACGTGGCTGGCGCCGCCTCTAGTCTGTTTAGCGACAATTTTACCTTATTTTACCCCTAAAATCTGAAATAATGCACAAAATACCTTTCTAAGGGTAAAATCTCAAATATGAAAGAATATGACTAGTTATTGCACAAAATGTATAACAAAATGACCTCGAATAACTAGGAAATATATGACTAATTTAGGGCCTATCACATTCCCCTACACTTAGCTCTTTGCTTGTCCTCAAGCAAAGTATCAAAGACAAGTAGAAAAACATAAGTTTTCACAAAATTACTCAATCAATTTCAAAATAATATTTCCAATGCTTTCTTTATTCAAGACAACAA
Source organism: Voacanga thouarsii (assembly GCA_026120185.1). Taxonomy (NCBI): domain Eukaryota; kingdom Viridiplantae; phylum Streptophyta; class Magnoliopsida; order Gentianales; family Apocynaceae; genus Voacanga; species Voacanga thouarsii. Next base: position 879,601 of record JANUWF010001027.1, read on the forward strand.
AACTGTTGGGCATCTCACGCATATCATATACGGCACAGCAAAAAGTTAAAACGAGATGCCAACCTAAGATCCACATATGTGTGGAAAACAAGACATAAAAAGAACAAATGCAACAACTTTTTACCTTTTTTTGACTGTGTGGAAAACAAAATTTTTCTTCTTCAAATCGAGGTGCGATCCAACAATCTTCTTGATCGAATAACCACGAGAATTGAATATCCAACCACTATGATCACAGTGTGTGATTATTTCTAACAGTAATCCACACAGAGGAACACTCAAGCACCAAGATTTTCTGTGCTAGCAGAAACAAGATGGCGGCTAGGGTTTTTTCTTCTTCAAAAGAAGGATGAGAGAGAGAGAGAGAGAGAGAGAGAGAAGAGGTTTTGAAAGCCCTTATTTCGTGTGTATTGCCCCTAACTAGTTAGGGTTTTGTGCATATCCTATATGTCACAAAAAGAATTACCAAAACTGAGAATTATAAAACAATTAAAATTCCCTAATTGTAATTGGAGTTATCAAGTTTTCATAATTATAATTTGATCCATAAATTATAACTAATTATAATTTAGCCATGACAATTTCTCATTATCGCAATTAACCCCACTATGTTATCAAATAACATCTTAAGTATATAATCCTCTATTGTGTGTGACCTATTAGGTTTCCCAGTTAATTGGTAGCAAATATGAATTAATCCAAACGTCTTTGAGATTAATAATCCATATTCTAATTAGGGTTGGTTTATTAATTCATCAATTAATAAACTCATATTCCTAGATAATTAGTGGTATCTAGCAACATATCATGACCACCCAAGAGTCCAGGAAGTCAAGTGGCTTGACATGAACTCTTCAATAACTAATTACAGTGCAATTAACTCCTTTCACCATACAATATCTCATTTAGTTTGGAGTACGGAATTAGTGCCAACTCCCTCCAGAATTAATTCTGACCCGAATACAATAGTACTTGAAGTGTTGAGGTGTATGTAGAGGAGTCCATTGAGATAATATCCCAGTATCTTTAAGATAACTCAGAAACTCTAGGCTCAAATATTCTCCTTCTCGATCAGATCTTAGAGTCTTAATACTTTTACCAAGTTATTTCTCTATTTTATTTTTGAAGTTTTTGAACTTTTTAAAGGCCTCAGATTTGTATTTCATTAAATACAAATACCCGTATCGTAAGAGATCATCGAAAGGATATAAAATAGTTATAACCTCCTCTTGCTTGTATTGATATTAGGCCACATACATCAGAATGTATGAGTTCTAATAACTCTTTGGCCCGTTCTCCTTTTCCTAAAAAGGAGTTTTAGTCATTTTACTTAATAAATAAGATTCGCATGTGCCAAATGATTCATAATCAAATGACCCTAAGTCACCAAGCTTGTGTAACTTAGAAACACGATTTTCGTTTACATGGCCCAAACGACAATGCCATAAGTAAGAGGTGTTAGAGTTATCCATTTTAGATTTCTTATTGTTTATATTGAGAACTAGATTATCCAAGTCTAGAATATATAAACCATTAACCAGAGTTGCTGAACCATAATAAATATTATTCAATGAAAAAGAACAACATATATTCTTAAATATTAAATGAAATTCATTTAAGTCTAAACATACAACTGAGATAATATTTTTCATTAAAACTGGTACATAATAATAGTTTTGTAGTTCTAGAATTAATCTCGAAGGCAGGTTCAGATCGTATGTCCCTACAACAAGTGCAGCAACCTTTGCCCCATTTGCAGTGTGTAGGTCCACGTCACCTTTCTCTAGCCTTCTACTGCTCTTTAGTCTCTGCAAGTTATTGCACAAATAAGATCCACATCCGGCATCTAATACCCATATGTTATTTCTAAAGGTAGTATTTATCTCAATCATAAACATACCCGGAGTAGAAGTAGAAGTGCTTGTAAGCTTCTCCTTCTGCTTCTTGTCCTTAATGGTCTCCAAGTAGGCTTTATAGTTGCGCCTCCAATGGCCCATCTTCCCACAATGATGGCATGGGCCCTTGGTAGCTGCGTTCTTCTTCTTCACATCACCTTTGGGCTTAATGGGAGCCTTCTTCTTCTTTTGAACTTTCTTCTTAGAAGAAGATTCTACCATTAAAACTGCATTGGAATCTTTCTTCATGAAGGACTCCGCAGTTTTGAGAAGATTGATCAACTCAGGAATGGTGGACCCAATCTTCTTCAACTGATAGTTAATCACAAATTGTGAGAAATTATTAGGCAAAGATTACAAAATTAAGTCAACACTTAAGTCATGATCCATCGCGAACCTGAGAAATCTAAGCTTCTCTATCAAGACCAACATTTTCAGCCCATCAGTGGCCACAGAAGAACCCTCTACCATTTTGCAACGGAATAGTTGCTTCAAGTTCTTGTATTTCTCAGTTCTGACTTGCGCATCAAACAGCTCTCGGATATGTAGTATAATCGATTGAGCATCCATATGCTCGTACTGTTTTTACAACTCGGGAGTCATGGATACTAGTACAATACATGATGTTGTATTATTATCCTCCTTGTGCCTTTTGTGAATAGCATGCTCATCAGTATGAGCATCTTGAGCTGGTGGTGGAAGAATAGGAGCATATAGCACGTAGAGCAACTTTTTCGATTTGAGAACGATTCTCAATCTATACCAGTCGAGGTAGTTTGATTCGGTTAACTTGTTGGTTTCCAAGATGCTACGTAGATTTAAGTTTGTAGACATGATGCAAGTGTCCTAGATGTAAAGATAGAGAGGATTAGCTACTGTATATGCATATGAAATGCAAATAATTAGGACTTTAATTAAACGCATTTTTACTCCACTATTTTACTCAAACAAATAGCCCCCACTACTGATTTGGGAAAGCCCATTGGAAGCTTTCCCAGTGAACCGGTATCCAAATTCCTCAAGAATAACCTTGGGTTTGTCCAACAAGCCACTCTTGAATTCATTGGTAGGTATCTAATACCAATTACATCGTATGTAACTACCGGATCATTGGATGATTAACAACTTTTAATCTTAAAGTCTTTTGGGCTACCCCAACTTTTCCTCTAAATTTTTTTATGCCTGAGTTTGTCCAACCTGGATAAAGAATTTAGTTAAGCCCGACCTATTAATCAGGAATTTAATTTCATAGCTTGAACATGCCCGATGTCAAGTAGGCATGGGTTTGCCCAACAACTTGGTCTCGAAAAAGGACTCTTATTCTTACTATATTAACGAAAGAAATTAGGTTTAATATTAATTGAGAGATTTCTTCCTTTTAGTGATTTTAATAAATGACATGCATAAAATCAATAAATCACATAATTGATAATCATGTTAATAAAGCGATTACGTGGTATGGTTATGGACTTTACCCCTAAATTAATTTCTTTGAGCCATAAAAGAAATTAATATAGTTAACCCTATATGTTCATGCATGATTTAAGTAGAAGGTATTACTTTCCCACTTTGTTTTGGTTGCCATCTCCAAAATAGAATAATTCTACTCCTATCCAACCTATGTAAACTAATTACATAAATTTCTAAAGAGGGAAAACCTCGAGTTACATTCAAGGGGAGTTAGATGAGAAGAGAATTACAAAAGAATTTTAGAGAATGTAGGACACGCAGGACCTATTTCATAAAAAACAAAACAAAACTGTAAAATGCATGAACAGATATAATCGGTTTTAGTCCATAACCATCCACTATGCCATTAATTATGCTTAAACAAAATAAACATATAATTTTTATTATTCCAAAATCACTATTTTTGGAAAAATAAAACAAATTCTAAAATTAATATTTTAGAAAAATACATTAATTTTAAATTTTCAAATCACTATTTTGAAAAATAAAATTGTTTGTCTCAAAACTAATTTTGAGACAATGCTTTTGGGTCCTATCTCTGGCAGCGAAAACGATGGTCCCACTGGCCGATCAGTGGGCGAGGGTCAAGGGGCAGTGCCTCCGTGGAAAAATTTTTATTTTACTACCTTTCATCAAATGAGATTTTTCCCTTTCAAAATTCTATTCCAAGATTTTTTTTTTTTAAATAGCTGGAACGTCGCAAACAAAGTAGAACTGGCTCCGGTTTGGAAGCCAGAGCCGGTGTTGGCTACATTTGGGTTTGAAGAAAAATTTTCTTCCAGAAACTATTTCTAGACGTTCACAAAACAGCACAGAACCGGCATCGGTTGTAGTTGGGAATAAGGTGACGATTTTTGAAAATTTTCCAAAAACAGTTTCTGGTGTAATCTTCTTCTGCAGATTTTTAGTGAGAACAATTCTCAGCAGTATTTTCTATTTTGAAGCTCAAAACAACAACCAATTTGTTAGTTTAAACAAAACCAAAACAGAAAATTAGGATGAAACGGAAGGCAACAACCCTGTTCAAGAAAACGTTTTTTTGCAAAAAACTTTCAGCACATAAAGAAAGCATCCGTCGAAATATGCTGTAACTATTGCACAATCATATTATGCTACGAACCCAACTCACAATGCTCGAAACGATTTCAACTCGAGTGAAACTAGTTTTCATATCGAACAAAGATAAACACAAATTCATGAAAACAACTTTTCATGCCAAGACAATGTCTGCAAACCACACATAGCATGTCTCTGATACCACTGTTGGGTATCTCACGCATATCATATATGGTGCAGCAGAAAATTAAAACGAGTTACCAACCCAGGATCCGCGTATGTGTGGAAAATAAGACATAAAGAGAATAAAGACAACAGTTTTTTACCTTTCTTTGATAGTGTGAAAAACAACATTTTCGTTCTTCAAATCAAGGCACGATCTAGCAATCCTCTTGATCGAATCACCACGAGAGTTGAATATCTAATCACTATGATCACAGTGTGTGATTATCTCTAACAGTAATCCACACAAAGGAACACTTAAGTACTAAAATTTTCTATGCTAGCAAAAACAAGATGGCGGTTAGGGTTTTTTCTTCTTCAAAAGAAGGACGAGAAAGAGAGAGAGAGAGAGAGAAGAGGTTTTGGAAACCCTTGTTTCGTGTGTATTGCCCCTAACTAGTTAGGGTTTTGTGCATATTCTATATGTCACGAAAAGAATTACCAAAACTGAGAATTCTAAAACAATTAGAATTTCCTAATTGTAATTGGAGTTATCAAGTTCTCATAATTACAATTTAGCCCATAAATTATAACTAATAATAATTTGGCTATGACAACTTCTCTTTCTCACAATTAACCCCACTATATTATCAAATAACATCTTAAGTATATAATCCTCTATTGTGTGTGACCTATTAGGTTTCCTAGTCAATTGGTAGCGAACATTAATTAATCTAAATGTCTTTGAGATTAACAATCCATAATTAATTAGAATTAATCATATTAATTCTAATCAAGATTGGTTTATTAATTCATTAATTAATAAACCCATATTCCCAAATCATGAGCGGTATCTAGCAACACATCATGACCACCCAAGAGTCCAGGAAGTCAAGTAGCTTGACATGAACCCTTCAATAACAAACTATAGTGCAAATAACTCTTTTCACCATACAATATCTCATTCAGTTTGGAGTACGAAATTAGTGCCAACTCCCTCAGAATTAATTCTGGCCCGAATACAATAGTACTTATATTAGGAACCCACTACTCTAGATGTATATCAATAAGAGTGGTGAATCCTTTATTAACCCTCTTAACTACTTTTATTTACCTCATAATGTATCCAATATTCATCCCATAAGCGGCCATCGATTGAGCTCCAGAGATTGGAATCAAAGTACAATGCTTAGCAAACAAAGTACCTTGGAGATCTCAAGTCTAAGGATACTTGCACGTTTGCTATATTGAGATTATATCACTGGCACTAAATAGTTATCCGTGTGATTATCTTAAAGCTAGGTCATCTAACGTTTCATTAACAAGCATCCATGTGTTAATTTTAAGTATCTCAATACTCACGGATATGAGAACCACCGCTTGATTAAATTAGGAAGTCTAACACATGCTAGTCTTAACGCATTAATAATGTCCTGTCTCATTAATACTATGACTAGGGACTATTTAAGTACTAACATTATACAGTGTAGTATTGCCCTTAACATAGTATTGTACTAGGGACTTTATCTAATAGTTATTTTACACAAAAGTAAACAAAAGAAACTGTAAGATAAATAATACCTTTTATTAAAATAAAATGTGTCATATACAATATACAAGTGATTGCCTTTAGGGTACAACACTAATAAAATCATATGCTATTATACCTATCATAACAAATGTAAGGCTTGTGTAAGTGAATAATGACTAGTAGAACCATCCCAACACTTAACATCATTCTCAAACTATTGGAAAGAATTTAGTTAAAAAAAAAAAAAATGCATTCCATAAGCTTGCTTTTCATACACTCTCTCTACTAATCTGAGACATATCATGATTCTACTTAGGTCAAATAGGACTTTTAAGCTTGTAATGTAAGGTTAAAGGGTTTGTAATGTAGCTGTCAAATGAAGGATATAAGAAAATCAAATATCAAAGAAGATGAGAGTTTGCAAGAAAAGGATAAACAAAATGTACCAATAGATTCCAAACTTTTCTTGTTCTCCTATCACAAAATCAATCAAAAACTCATATCCTTGTATAGCAATCATATTACAGTTCAAGCAAATCTTGCATTCTTTTCATCAATAGTTCTTAACTCATCAATCATATTGCACATGATCATCAAAATTTCAGCAATTCTTATTCCAACTCAACCAACATTCTTCCTGTGCTCTTCTTTTCTTCTTCTTTCAGTTTTTCTTTTCTTTTTCTCTTCTTTTCAAATGCTGCTTTTGTTTGTTTCTTAGTTTTTTTCTTTCAACATTTTCTAATAGCTTTTTGTTTTTTTCAATCTTTCTTTTTCTTCCTCCTTCCTCCTTTCTCCTTTCACAACTCCAACTCAACACATGACTGAAAGTAATAAGTCATGACATTTACACAAGCATTCTCCCTCATAGTTCTTCTACTTGTACTTTTATCTATCAAGAGCAATCAAAGATTTGGAAGGTAAGTCAAACTCTCAAAAAGAAGTAATGGACAAAGTATGATAACGGGTTTAAGAAAGAAATTAACAATTTAGACTCAAAATAGAAACTAGGGATAATATAAAATAAGTAGGCTTAAAAAGCTCAAACTATCCAAAGAAGACCTATTACCGTTATCCCTAAGTTAAATCATGAATGTCTTTCTTATTTCACCTCGAGAGATATTCAAGTAAGTTCTAGAATGCTCAATGAATTTTAGTAGAAAAATAGGTTTAAGAACAATATAAAGCATTTGATCAAGAACTACTTAGTCCAAGTGTGTGCAAAAAATCATGCATAAGCCACAAATGATATAGAACATATGCTCTATGATCTAGCACAAAGACATGCATTAAAAATACATCTTGAAAGCCCAAAAAATCAGAAAAAATTTTTGAAAAATTTACTCAAAACGTTCAAAGAATTTCAGGAAGAATGAAGCATAGAAGAATTCAAATGTTCAAAGAATGTCAAGAAGAATGAAGCATAGAAGAATTCTCATTCTAACAACTCCCTCACACTTAAATTGGACATTGTCCTCAATGGCCAAATAAATAGAGTAAGAAAATATTGCCACATGACCAAAAATAAAGGGGAAAAGAGAAGAAAGAAAATACTTCCATTGCATTGTGCGTTCTCCTACAAAAGAGTTGAATTCCAGCAGAAATGAGCATTGGTGAAGTACCTAGAAAGAAAAAGAAAAATATACAAAAGAAACACACCAAAGCATAGAAACTAGAAAAGAAAAATAAGCAAAAATTAAAAAAAATAGTAGGAAAAAGAAAAATAAAGAAATAACTAGAAAAGTCATGAAAATATAAAGGAAAAATAAAGTGACAAGTAGGAACAAAGTGTAGAAAAATCATCTCAATCCTCCCCATCATCATCATCATCATCATCATCATGTGTTGAAGTGCCATCACCACCATGTGGTCCCGAAAAACGTTGCATCCACTAAGCCCATTACTGCTCCTGAATAGTCTGTCTCCGGGCAATGTCATCAATGGAGTCTCGCATGTGTAGCAACATCTCCGTGTGCTAAGCTAACTGTTCCATCACCGCGGTCTCAAAGTTAGTCCTTGGTTGTGACTGTGAACTATTGGCTCGTGCTCGCGATGGTGGTGGTGGGTGCTGCCCCTCCACAGGTGGTGGCTGAACTTGTCTGAGATACTTTGCTTTATAGGGATTTAGCCATTTCTTCATCTCCTGGCTATATTTGTACCCACAGCTCATTAACGTTTGCTCCGTGACCCGGTCATACTCAATGGTAGTCTTAGTCAATTCCCCCTTAGTACTAATACCAAAATCTCTCAGAATTTTCATGATTACTAGAGGAAAGACAAAGGCTTTGGTCGAGAGATGATGATGAACCACATCCCTAATGGATTGTATGATCAATGGGGCAAGAGGGATAGGCTTAGTGGTCATCATCCTATGCAAGATATACATATCAATAGTGTGTGTCTCATTGAGTCCACTGGCTTGGGGTACGACATTAAAAGTAAACATGTATACTAGAGCCTGAAAGTTGGCATCAAGATCATTGTTAGAGTAGAAGCTGTTGGCTTGGAAAGCATTGTTCTTGCGCAACCCTAGAATAGCTCTAGTTCCACTGGCATCCCAATTAGAGTCAGAAAGAATCTTTTGATGATTGGTATCTATCCCTAGCCAAGAATCATCATCATACACATGGAGAAGAGTGGCTAAATGGTTTCTTGTGATGAAAATGGGGGTTCCCTTCACTCATGTCTCAATGTGTGGAAGATGGTTATTGTCCTTTGCAACCATGTTAGCATAGAATTTTTTTATGAGCACTGGACAATAATCCCCCTTAAGTTGTACTATAGGTCCCCACCCTAGTCTCCTAAACATCATTCCTAGTTTAAAGGCACGGTCTAGGGTAGGTGCAAAGGTACGCTCCACAATAATCTTATTTGAGGACCTCCTATCATATCACTCCTCACAGGATGGATCAATGAAATCTGCTAACCTGAGGTACATGGGGTCTATAGATGAAGGGCTGAGGAAGAAGAAGCTCTAGCCTTTTTGGATGATTGGCCCAATGCCCTAGACATATTAGAAAGTAGATAGTAGTGAAGATAGGAGTATAAGTACTAGGAAGCTCAAAGATTTCAGAAGAATATAATCTTCCCTTTTTCAAACACAATGCACAACACCACACTCAACTCTCAACCAGCTCACACCACAATTCCCGAACTCCTTAAAGTATACCTTTCACCAACACAATAACCAATTCAACCTCCTCCAATCAATCCACCACAATTTTCACACAACCTGCAAGAATAAGCATAATATCTTACTGGAAACCATAAATGTGCTGAACAAACCCAATGTATCTAGATGCTCATAACATAATCATGTGAATTATGGAATCATCATGGCATTATAGTGATCAAGTGTAAGATAATTCAAGGCCAATGTGCAACTAGTTACTTAATCATCATAATAGCCATAATCATACCCTTAAGTGAATACACAAACTCCCTAATGATCATGTGAATGAATAAAGTTCTCAAGAATCATCAACTCATAATATATCCAATGTCATGAAGCTCACAAATTCATTCACAATATAAGAGAACATTAAATATCCCAAATTTCGGCAAAAAATATACCTAAAATTAGAAAAATTTACCTACAACATTTTAACCGTGGGAATTTAAGAAAAAACATACCTTTATGTTCTCCTATGCATGGGCAAGAAAAATATGCATCATTTTTCTAGAAATCAAAGCTCTTTGAAAGCAAATTGAAGATTGAGTTTTTGTGAAAAACGAAAGATTTAGAGGATTTTGATCCGTAGAATCAACAAAAAAATGATAGATTGATACTTTAGAAGTGTTTGGAAGATGAAAAATCAAATTTTGAAAGGTTTAGGGTATGGAGCCAGCGTGGGTTTGAGAGAATTTGAGAGGGAGTTAGAGAGTTTGAAAGAAAAAATAGCCAAATTAGCCTGTTTTTAGTGCCTCCCGTGACAGGAGCTGGTGCCGGTTCCGGTCCTAGCCGACACCGGTTCTAGTCTGTCCGGGCTCTGATATATATATATATATATATATATATATGTATATATATTTATATATATATATATTGTGGAAAATGAAATCAAAATAATGAACACATAGCAGTGATGGATAATGCAATTCAATTCATGAAGAAATAAATAAAAATGAAAAAAATAAAGAAAATAAAAAAATTGTTCCAAATCGCAAAAACTTAAAGCAAGAAAGACTTCAATGCTCTCCACGGCCTTGATCATGTGGATTTTCTTCAGTTTTCCCTAGTAATGTCCTTACTTGACGATTCCCAAGTAATTTAGCTAGTTGGCCAATTTGGCTCTCCATGTTGCGCATGAGGCCTCTAAGTTCCTTATTGTAGCATCAACCCCTTGGAACTTAGTCTCTATTGTATTTACTAATTGGCCAATCAATTCCTCCAATGGTGGCTTGGAAGGTGTTGAATTGTTGTTCAAAGGAGGTTGGTTCCTTTGATTTCCTCCAAAGTTGAAAGAGCCCTGCCTAGGTTGGTTTGCATTGCTCCAAGAGAAATTAGAGTGATTTCTCCAACCAGGATTGTAACTAGAGCTATAGGGATTGTTACTTGGACGGCCATTACCTGCAAAGGCTGCTTGTTTCGTGGTTTCTTGGAGTGAATCCATATTTTGTCACTCATGATTTGGGTGCCTTTCTCCACAGAAATCACAACTTACATTTAGCACTTGGCCTTGAGGCATTACCATTTGTTCCATCTTTTGAGTTAAACCTTCCACTTTAGCTTCCAAAGCTGCCACAACATCCACTTTGTGCACTTCTTGCACACGAGCTCTAGACCTTGCACTTCCCCAAGAATAGTTATTAGAAGCCAAATTTTCAATGAGATCGAATACTCGTTCCAAGGTCTTATGATTGATAGAACCCCCTGCAGAAGAGTCCACCACTTGTCGTGTTGCAAACGTAAGGCCATTAAGAAAGATGAGCATCTGCATTCCTAGCTCAAATCCATGGTGTGGGCACTTTCTAAACATCTCCTTGAACCTCTCTCAACTTTCATAAAAAGGTTTAGAATCTAATTGTTGGAAGGCAAAATTTCGTTTCTGATTTGGAGGTCCTAGCTGGAGGAAAATATTTGGCAAGGACTTTTTCAGCTAGGGCATTTCAAGTGGTGATGGAACCTGTGGGTAAAGACTTTAACCAGGATTTGGCTTTATCTCTCAAAAAAAAAAAAAAGGAAAAAGCCTTAGTTTTATGGCATCTTTAGAAACACCATTCATCTTAAAAGTATTACAAATTTCAAGAAAACTAGCTAGGTGGGCATTGGGATCTTCTTCAGGTAGCCCATCAAATTGGACCATATTTTGGACCATCTGGATGATATTGGGCTTTATTTCAAAATTATTCACATCCACCCTAGGTCTAGTGATACTCAAGCCCGTGCCCGAGATTACAGGTTTCACAAAGTCATCTATAACTCTGTTGTTGTTTCCAGCATTGTTGTTTTAAGCACTGTCCATGTTTGCGAGTAAGTTCCTTTTGACTGTTCAGCGGATTTTTGATAATGTCCTTTCGATTTTAGGATCAAAATCTACTATATCGCCTTCAGATTGTAGAGTCATGTACCAAGGCTAACACCTAGAAAAGACAAGAAGAAAGTTAGATAATGGAATTCACAACTCAAACAAATTTAAAAGAACAAATTAGTCAATTAAACATTAGTCAAAGTTAGTAAATTAGATTACAAAGATACAAAAGATGGCACATTTTTGTAAAAAGAACAATTGTACAAATTTACATCTTTACATATTTACATGGTTAAATTAACAAAATTCAAACTTTCATGATATTGTTTTCCGGCAACGGTGTTAAAAACTTGATGTGTACGAATTTGGGTATAAAAAATCATATAAAAATAAGCACATTCCCAATCAAGTTTAAATTAAAACGTTAATCCTAAATTACACATATAAGCAAGCGTCTCATCATTAAGCATAGCATAGGATTTAAAACGAGTATCAATCCTCAAGGAACAAGTATGTATTAATCACTTTTGTTTCGTTGTTTAACCGACTCAATAAAGTGAAAAAGAATAAAAGGGAAAATAAAATAAAAGAATATATACATGTCAAGGATGGAGAATTATGTAACTTAAACCATTATTTTGACAAACATGACCTTAAAGTACCCAATTATTATCATAACTAATCATTCTCTTGGCATCATGAAGGATTAAGATAGATTCACTTCTTTTTCAATCCATGAAATCACTATCTTCTAGACAAATTAGCATCACATATCCTGTCTCAACTAATTTATCCAAAAGATACATTAAACACAATTCTTGATTAAATCCCCATATCTTGACAAATTTAAAGCATGAAATTAACCAATAAATCCATATCTTAGCAGACATCAATTAACCTTTAAGTACCCAATTCTTAGCAGGTAACCCATTTTTCAAGCAAGTTAAGAGACAACAAATATGAAATTAATAAATTGAGACCACCATTAACCCCTTTTGCCAAGCAAGTTAATAGAAAGAAACAACAAATTAATCTCGTAATAAGCATAAGTAATTAAATACCTAGAATAACAATTAATTAATTAAAAGATCAAAGTAACTCTAAAAATCATGAATACTGAAAATAATGTCAAATTACAATAAAATAATTAATACATTATTATTCAAGAAAAGAAAACAAAGTTAAAAGAAAGCACTCATAGATAAGTCTCATTCTTCTTCCTTCGTAGACTCTCTTGTACAATCCTCCTTGAATTTGAGTGATTTTGTGTTTTGCTTCTCGAATTCATACCTTTGACTTGTATTTTTTCTCTATTTATAGGTTTTAGAAGTGCCTAAATTCGTCCATCTAGGGTTTCTGGCCTAATAGAAGTAGGAAAATACCAAAACTCTAAAAATTGCCCAAAATGTACACAAAAATCGAGACACTGCCTCTGTACCAGTGCACATCTGATGCCTCATTTGGGCCCCCAATCTGCTCTAGCTTTGTTCTGTTCAGCCTCTGTTTCCCTGATTTTTCATTGCCTCAAAGTGCGTGCCAGCAGCACGTGGCCGACGCCACCTCTCCTGTCCTGGCCGGCACCGCCTCTAGTCTATTTAGCGATTATTTTACCTTATTTTACCCCTAAAATCTAAAATAATGTATAAAATACCTTTCCAAGGGTAAAATCTCAAATATGAAGGAATATGACCAGTTATTGCACAAAATGTATCACGAAATGGCCTCAAATAATTGGAAAATATATGACTAATTTAGACCCTATTAGTGCTAATAATGATTTATACCCAGTGGTTTATGTAGTGACTGTGGGTGAAAATAAGTTTACATGGAAGTGGTCTATTGAATGCTTGATTGGAGACCTTGAAATACACAACCCCAAATAGTGGTCTTTATATCCAAGAGACAGAAGGTATGAAATTTTAGCATCAATTCTGCTGAACTAGAATACCAAGATTTACTCATCAATTCAATTTTTAAAATACCAAATGTCACTTACTTGATCTTGTTGTTGTCATGCATAGGGTTTAATTTAAGCTGTATAGAGATTGCTTCCTGGGATTGAACACCAACATTGTGTCCGTCACCTACATTTTAATTTTCAAAAATCACCTCCAGGGGATGCATTGAAGGATATATTATGGAAGTATGCCAAGTTAACATACCTTAACAAAGTTGTGGTAGAAATATAGGCTCTCAAGGACTTCAATGAGAATGCTTGCAGCTAGTTGAAAACACACGTTTGTCTAAATTTTTGGACTAGATCTCATTTTGGAGAAGCCACCAAGTGTGACATTCTATTGAACAATCATTGTGAAACCTTCAGTAGGCACATTCTTGAAGCAAAATGTAAACCTATTCTGGTTCTACTAGAAAGAATTAGGCTGTACCTCATAAAAAGGTAGCAAAAGTACATGTAGTGGATTTCATGACAGACAGGACAGATTTGCCTTGTAATTGCTAAGAGGTTGGAAAAATTGAAGGAAAATTCATCACAATGTTTACTAACGTATACTGGAGGCTCTAAGTTCCAAGTAATGCAACTGTTAGGTTCAGAGCAATTTGTAGTGGATGTTAATTTGAGAACTTGCTCTTGTAGAAAATAGGACTTTTCAGGCATGCCTTGCAAGCATGGTTTGGTTGCACTAGGGTATCAAGGAGAAACCTCTGAGAAGATTGTGGATCAATGTTACAACATTAAGGCTTATTAAAAGGCTTATGCACCAATTGTTTGCCCTAACAAATAGGCCTAATAATTGGATTGTTACCAATAGAAGGCCACTTCAGCTATCAAAATTTATAAGATTGCCTAGAAGGCCTAAGACAAAAAGGAAGCCAGAGATTCGGGGAAAAAATTGGAAGAAGCTGGAAAATAAAGCACAAAGGATGACCAGGGATGGGTTTACTATTAACAATTATAGGAAATGTATGGGAACTGGCCATAATGCTAAAAAATGCCTGGCGGTGACAACTTCTTCAATTGTGGATAAAATGAATGTGAAGCAGAATTTGAATAAATTCAGTAAATATGGTCAACTTGGCCACAGTAGAAGAAAATGTCAAGTTCAGTTACTAAACAACTCATCCCCATCTGCTTTGACCCAATAGGAATAACCAAGTGAAACTGGTGAGACTGGGCTGGCCCAATCTACTTCTAATCTAGAGCTTGCACAAGCCCACTCAACCTAAGCCGATGATGGTTCTAAGAAGTGTGCAACCCCATCAACTGACCCTTAAAGAAGTCAACCACCTACTACTATTGGCCTAATTAATCAGTCAAAGAAAGATGCACCACTTGAGGAGGTACAAGTTGGTCATGATATTATTTTGTCTTGTAATTTTAGTTTTATCTATATTAAACTTTTGTTGATTGAGACTTAGTTTATGATTATGGACTTCTAAGAAGAGGATGAAGAAGCCCATAAGATGTAGTTGGTGCAGAGAAGCTGGGCATAATAGAGCTAAGTGCCCACATCTAGGTTCATATTTAGACCACAAGATTAGCATGCTGGAAGTTAGAACAAAGAAGTTACATTGAGCTAGTTTGCAAGCTGGAGCCATTTGAAGTTTATCATTTTTTGTTGGCAGAAATTGAAGTGTATAACCAAATAGTCTAGGATTGTGAATAGTTTTAGTAGCTTTTGTAAATTTACAAAAGAAGCAGTTGTGTGAGTTGCATTTTGTGATTTGCTTCTTCTGTAAATTTATTATTTTGTTCCTGCGGGAACTTAGAAGATCTTAATTTACCTTTTCCCAGTGATGTTTTTCCAGGATGATCTATTGTTATTTTGTTCTGTTAAGACTATGGATGTTGTTTAATTATTTCATGGTAATGAAAATCAATAGCTGAAGTTGATGCTATGTTCTACCATGCCATTTAGAGTACTTTTTGTTTAGTGTTTCTCCAGTTGATATATCTCCCTTTCTACTTCTCTCTTTTCCCAACAATATGTTTTCTCTAATCAGTCAGTAGAACCTAACAGTTGTCACCTCGTAGTTTTTTGCTAAATTGCCAACAGTCACTACCTCATGAAAGCAGTACAATTTCCATATAAATACATTAGCTTCAATGCAAAAGCTGTTTTTCACAATGAGCTCAAACAAGGAGGTTTTGAGCCAGATTTTTTTGTAAGAAATCTACATCAATCAATGGCGGAATAATAATAACTTTTCAGAAGAAGTTTATCATACAAAATTACAATTGTCCCACAATCTAGACAAATATCATTGCAATTTAACACCGACATACAACAAAGAAAAGACCAAATGTCATAACATTACAAAATAAATAGATAGTTTACATGTTTAGATCAAAATTTAAAGCTTTGTTCCTCAAACAATTAAAGCTACTGAAATGCAGATGAATTTAGCTTCTTCACAACCACAAAAAGATTATCACGAACAAGGTTAGAATTATAGCAATCCAAAAGGCTAGCTTTCTCCTCTGAAATGAGGCCCTTTCTGCCTCCATCTTCTCTATCTTCCTTAATAGACCAAGTATGATTTGCTTTGACCTTTTGTACATGGGAGGGTTAACCCAGTAAAACAATCGACATTTTGCACCATCTTGCAAAAATAAAAAATAATTGCCTCTTCAAAATGTTTTCAGATTTAAACTCACCACTATGCACATTCTACTTAAACTCATCCTATTGTTTTCACATGCCATAAATCTCCTTCTTGGATTCTTTTCGGTCCATGATGTCTTAATAACAGTTACAAACTCACATGCACATTTGGTTGGCAAATTATCAGAGAATGCCGACTTCACTTCCTTGCACCATGAATTCGAATTGTAAGATGCTTGGTCTTCTTCTTCTTCAACTGTAGGAGGAAAGATTGCCATTTGATTCTGGCATTAACTTTCGCATTTTGCCATTTCTAAGGTTATAATTTGTAGAAAGAAAGATTGATGTCGATGATGAGAAGACATTCGGAAAAAACAAATGGGTTGCTATTTTAATACTTAAAAAAAAGAAAAAAAGGTTTTGTGTACAGTAAAATGACCAAATTACCCTTTAAAAAAATTAATGTTGGAGTTGACTTTTTTGACTGACCATTGACTGGACAAAATTTGATTGGAAGGACTACATTTGCCCAAAAAAGAAGAGGGAACAAGGTTTTTTAAAAAAAAAAAAAATAGATGAGGACCTAATAAGTTGAAAACAAAGAAGAGGGACCAATATTATAAAAATAAAAAGTTCAGGAACTAAATTTAACAATTTGCCTGCTTTTAACCTTTTAGAGTAATTTAGCTCAATCCACATTAAAAATATTGTTAATTTTTAGTCTATTTAGAATATAGATGCAAACATTTTATTTAAGATGAACAAATCATAGAAACATCGAACCCACCTCAGCAACAAAATTCTTCTCCAAAACCAAGAGTGCATTTGATAACTTAATACAAATATTTAAAATTAAATTTTTTTTTTAGAAGAAGATTCATTAAATAGCTAAATCAACCAAAATAGCTTAGAGTACATCACATGGATATTCTCCATACTACTCTAGTGGAGAAATTAAAGAAAAGTCATAATGTGCTAGCAAATGAGCATGTTCGATGCACAAAATGGACTGAAAAAGAATAAAAACATGCAACAAGTCCCTAATGGCTTCAACAATATGGCAAGTAGAGGAAAGATCAATAGTCTTGGCATAAATTTTCCGCGCCTGATTAAGACATTTTTTTTTTGGTGAGAGAGAACAATTTTATTATTCAGAAAATAATTATACAATGGATAACGGGATCCATGATAACACTACAACAAATTAAGCATTTATGGACACTAATAAGTTTATTGTGGGATGTTAATTTGTGTTATAAAATTATTTACCAATGCTTTTATAGGTGTCTCCACATGTGTTGCTATAAGTGGTGTTGCCAAGAAATTTTATAATGTAAGACTTTGTGTTGGTAAATTAAGTTATCGACGTTTTTCCTATAAGCGTCTCTAAATTTGCTGTGCTTAAGTTCTCTAATGTCATTTACATAACAATAGTTTTTCAAAAGTATCTCAAGATTTATGACACAAGATTTTATTTCTATCCGCTTTTATGGCTATGTTTTATGTTTATAATATCTCGAATCTGGCAATATTTTGTTCTAAAAATGTCCCAAAATTAGTGACACATAAATAAATTTCATCCATTTTTTTCCCCACACAATCAATCATAGAGTCCCAAAATTTATGACTATATTTTTTGAAATGTCTCTAAAATAACTACGCTTACTTAGGAATGTGTCCCATTTTTTTGTTACACTATATAAATAGTGTCCCAATTTTGGTCTCACTTTTTTTAAATGTTCCAAAATTGACAATTATTACATTTTGTTATTTGGTAAATTTTTTTCAATTTAAAATCTCATAACAAATATTTATTTTTACATTGTCCAATACAAAATTGTAAAGAAATGATAATTTTGAAACAAAATGAATAATATATATTTATTTAAATAAATTGCATAAATTAAAACAATATTTAAATGCTCATATTCAAAAGCATTTAAGCAAATGTCTTACTACAATATAAATTGGACTAGATATAAATGTCCAATTTCATTGGCAAACTAAAAAAAAAAAAAAAGAAAAGATGTCTTCATATTGCTACACACAAATGGAAAATCCAACAGCTCTATATATCAAATAAAGAAAAAAAAAGGCGAACATTTAAAAGATCCAAATTATTTTATGGATAAAATGAAACAAATGTAATTGAAGCAATTTGAAAAGATAACACACTTACTTGAAGAGACCGAAAAATGGGAATCACTCTTGAGTATAGGCAGATTCACTAAAATCATGTCAAAAAATTTCCTTTTGCTTACTATAATGAAAAAGTAAATCATTTTCCTAATGGGGTTTTCAAAAGCAGGGATGAGAAAAGTATGGTTACAAAAGAAAAAATAGGCTTCCCAATATGAGCCCAAAGTTACCTGACACGGTTCAATTGTTTCACATCAAACATAAATATCATTTTAACTTCTCTTAGCAACACCACCCCACACACAGGGGACAAAGAGACATTCTAGAATGGAATTATCTCACAAGCACCCCCCCTAGAGAGTAGAAGGGGTTGCTATTAAGAAATTGCCTTGTAGCTATATAGATGCACATTGAAACAACTAAACATAACAAAAGGCAAGGGAAAAAGATTTGAAAGGGTGCTTATTGTTGCTGTGCGACCAAATCAATTTGTACTTTTAGGAGAGAAATTGCAAGTGATTCCACAAAATGAAGATTGGGATCCCTAGCATATAACACAATAAATCAGATTTTGTTTCCATAATATCATGCTAGTAGAAAATCTCCAATAACTAATAAATGTGTTTTACTTACTCAGTAAGCTTTCTAGTAAGGTATAAGAAAGGCTTCTCAAAATTGTAGTTACTCTTTGCAAAAATCTCATAGTATTGTAAATTATTCTTCCTGTGGAGTGTAACTTATTTTGCTTTAACCTGACGGTTCTTCATAGCAACTTTATTTCCACAAAGAACAATTGGAATATTTTCACAAACACTAATGCATTCAAGAAAATATTAGTTCACATAGAACCCCATTGTAAAAAAGGTATCTAAAAAGCACAATATCAAATGACAAACTCGCAAAGATCTCGATGCCATGTTGGGAACACTACAAGAAAAATGTGAATCTGCCACGGACTTTCGCTACAAAAAATTTTTCATGGCAATCAGCGATGGATTTTGCCACGGAATAGCAGAATACAAGCAACTTGCGAGGGAAACAATACCGTAGCAAATCCGTGGCTATTTGTCACGGAATTGCAATGGAAATAGTAGCTAGTAGCGATGCAAACATATTCCGTCGCAAATCGATAGCAAAAAAAGGTGCCAAAAATTTATGCCAAAATTTAGCCACCGATTTGCGATTAAAACATTTTCATGGAAAAATTATGCCAAACATTAGTCATGGATTTGCCTCGAAATCACAAAGTAGTGATAAAAAGAAAGGGCTAAATTTTTTGTGTGTGATTTCGTGGAAAATCTGTGGTAATTTGCCACGGATTTGCCACGAAATCACAAAATTGCCACTGATCCGTGGCAATTCCGTGGTAGATTGCACGGATTTGCCACAACATTTTTTTTTCTTTTTTTCTTTTAATTTATTAATTATATTGATTTGTATTAATTTTTGTTCTATACATTTTAAATAACAACGACAAAATATTTTGTAAGTATCTTGATTTATTTATTTTCTAATTTGTTCATTCTTGAAATGGAATTGAAAATAAGAAGTATTATTTTTGAGTATCGAAATATACGTTTCTATTAAAATTAAAAATTTTAAAGAAACGATATAATTTTATTTATTTTGACTGTAAAAGCCATTGAAAATTGTTGTGAAGAACTATATTATCATTGAGAATATACAAAAAAGTATGTTACGCAAAGTAGTGATAAAAAGAAAGGGCTAAATTTTTTTTGTGTGTTCCGTGGCTAATTCGTGACTGTTTGCCATGGAATCACAAAATTTCCACTAATCCGTGGCAATCGTGGCTAATCCGTGACTATTTGCCACAGAATCACAAAATTCCCACTAATCCGTGACAAATTACCAAAAATTTGCCACGACATTTTTTCTTTTTTTTTTGTTCGAATTTATTAATTATATTAGTTTGTATTATTTTTTGTTCCATACATTTTAAATAACAAAGATGAAATATTTTCTAAGTATCTTGATTTATTTATTTTCTAATGCGTTCATTCTTGAAATGGAATTAAAAATAAGATGTATTATTTTTTAGTATCGAAATATACGTTTGTATTAAAATTACAAGTTTTAAAGAAACGATATAATTTTATTTTATTTCGACTGTAAAAGCCATTGAAAGTTGTTGTGAAGAGCTATATTATCATTGAGAGTATATAAAAAAGTATGTTGCGCAAAGTAGTGATAAAAAGAAAGGGTTAAATTATTGTTGTGTGTTCCGTGGCAAATCCATGGGTATTTGACACGGATTTGCCATGGAATGAAAAAATTGCCATTGATCCGTGGCAATTCTGTGACAGATGCCATAGATTTTCCACGGCATTTTTTCCTTTTTTTGGGTTCTAAATTATTAAATATATATGTTTGTGTTAATTTTTGTTCTATACATTTTAAAGAAATATGTTGTAAGTATCTTGATTTATTTATTTTCTAATGTGTTCATTCTTGAAATGGAATTGAAAATAAGATGTATTATTTTTTAGTATCGAAATATACATTTGTATTAAAATTAAAAATTTTAAAGAAACAATATAATTTTATTTTATATTGACTGTAAAAGCCATTGAAAGTTGTTGTGAAGAATCATATTATCATTGAGAGTATATAAAAAAGTATGTTACGCAAAGTAGTGATAAAAAGAAAGGGTTAAATTTTTATTGTGTCTTCCGTGGCTATTTAACATGGATTTGCCATAGAATGAAAAAATTGCCACTAATTTGTGGTAATTCCATGGAAGATTGCCATGGCATTTTTTCTTTTGTTTGGGTTCTAAATTATTAAATATATTTGTTTGTGTTAATTTTTGTTCCATATATTTTAAATAATAACGACGAAATATTTTGTAAGTATCTTGATTTATTTATGTTCTAATGCGTTCATTCTTCAAATGGAATTGAAAATAAGATGTATTATTTTTTATTATCGAAATATACGTTTATATTAAAATTAAAAATTTTAACGAAACAATATAATTTTATTTTATTTTGACTATAAAAGCCATTGAAAGTTGTTATGAAGAACTATATTATCATTGAGAATATACAAAAAAGTATGTTACGCAAAGTAGTGATAAAAAGAAATGGTTAAATTTTTGTTGTGTGTTCCGTGACAAATCCGTAGCTATTTGCCACGAATTTGCCACTAATCCGTGGCAATTCTGTGACAGATTACCACAGAGTTGCTAGGGTATTTTTTTTTCCAATTTATTAATTTGGTTTATTTTTTTGCTCCAATGCAATTAACTATTTTATTAAAAAATTAAAGTAAGTGAATTTTAAAATAATATCCTTGGTTGTGAATTGAATTTATGAGGGGATTCGTTGGCGGTGAAGAATAGAAAAATTGTTCAATTTGAGGAACTTAATATTCATTGCACCGAAGGAAACATTCAACTGGACAGCATCCTAAAGCTAAGTGCAAATGTTTGACCCATGATAGAAAAAAAAATTAAAAAAAAGACTTTGCTACAAAGCCAAGAAAAAAGAGTCATGAAAATTTACAATGAATTTTACTTCCATTCATTAATACCTCCCTTTAAAAAAAAAAAATGGAATTCAGAGTTAGCAAGGCAAGTGAAGGATTGATCACCACCTCCAATTCTTCTACAGCAATCACCATCTCCACTTCTCCCCCGCTCCCCCCACTCCCCCCCCCCTCCCCGCATCCCCTTCTCCTTCCTGCCATCCCTTGCCCGCTCTCCCCCTCCCCCTCCCCCTTCCCCCTCATGTCACCCTTTGCCCGCGCTTCCAAAGCCTCCCCCGCAGCCCCGGCCCACCCCGGTCGCTCACCACCGTAGCCCCTTCTGGTCTCTATTCGATGGTTGATTTGTGGTTGTAAACTCAGACGGAGTTATGGCTACACAAGGTCAAGTCATTACCTACAAAGGTACTCTCTCTCTCTCTCTCCCTCCCTCCCTCTGTGGATATGGTTCTAGTTTGCAGATTCGGAAACCCTAAGCCGATTGTGGTGTTTTCGATTTTGGAAAATCAAATCAAAATGAAATGTAAAAGTGGCGGTAGCACATTATTTCATACTGATTGAGCATCAATTTCAAAGGTTCATTGTTGTTTTTATATTATAAGACTAGTACAATGATATAGTTGCAATTTGACTACAATGCTTTCGTCTATTGTTCTATTTCCTCTTACTTTGAGATCTAACTGTTATTTTATTTTGTTTGAAGGATCCTGAGGGTCTTTTCCCCTATATTCTTGGTCATGAGGCTGCTGGGTATGTTACCTTGTTGATGTCATGTGATCTTTTGGGGGGGTTTTCCCCATTTACATTTTTATATTTTTAAAGAGGGAGGAAGGGGTTGGAATTTGCTCTTGCTACACGAGGAAAATTAATTCAATGTTTGCTTGGTTTTTTGTTTATGGAAATTGCAGAATTGATGACTGAACTGCTTGAGCGTGGCATTGTACAGCTTGTGTGAATGATGATCTTATTCTCTTTTGCTTTGAGCTGGCATTGTACAGCTTTTCTCTTTTAAATTTGCGTTTCCTTCATGAACTGGCATGAGCTATAGTCTGCGTTTGGATCAAATGAAAAAAATTGCCTTCTTATTCTTGATTGGGTTCTGTATGCTACAGGAGTGTATTGAAGCTAGTGACCAGAAAAAACAATGGAGAGCAGCAATGATTCTTCTTGCTTGTACACTAGAAAAAAATGTTTGACAATTTACAAGAGGGTGATATGCGGAAGGTTGGTGACTCCAAAATTGTTGTAGTTTCCATACTAATTTGCCTTTTTAGTTTCTCTCATGCCATGAACTTTCTGTTCAGTCAATCTCTGAAACTTCCTTTTGATATCTTTGAACAAATTCTTTGCTTTGTGAATTATTTTTATATTTTTATGATATGTGGAAGGTTGGAAATTTATGTGTTGTTGAATTGTTGAATGTTGATTTGTGGAGATGTTGGGTTGTTGAAAAGTTGATGTGGAGCTTTGGTGTTGGTGATTATTTGTGAAAGGTGATTATTGGTGAAAGGGAATTGTTTTTATGCTATGTGAGTGTTGGATATTGGATTTTGGATTTTTACGCTCTGTGAGTCTAGATATTGGATTTGAAAAGTTGATGTGGAGATTTGGTGTTGGCATGTGATTTGAAAAAGCTTCATCAATTACTAAAGAATAAACAAAAATAACTTAAATTTATCAACCAATAACAAAATTAACTTAAATTTATCAACCAAAAACAAATTAACTTAATATTGGATTTGACAGTTAATTTTTTTTTAATGTTGTTGATTTTGTAGTGGTTTGGTGCCTAGAAATGTCCAGTATATAGGGGAAATTATGCCGATTTTTTTTTTTTTTGTCATCTTGATACTCCAAATAAGTTGATTACCCTTAAGCTTAATTTTATACAATAGATTTTAATGCCTAAGTATCTTCTTAATGTAAAGAAATTTGAGAAAGATCATAAACTTAACCTTATGTAACCAAAGCAATCAGACTAAAATTAACTTAAATTTAGCAACCAATAACCAAATTTTTTTTCAGATCCTTGATTTTTCTCTTCTCATATTTGGCCTTGTAACATGCTTGTCTCAGCCTCTTTGTTTGGTCTTCCAACTTCGCATCAAGGATTTCTTCCATTAACTTCTTCTCACGTTCTAGTATCTCAATGGCTATTCTCAACTTATTCTCTGCCATATGTACTTCTTCATTTCGCAAACTTTGCAAATCCAAATAGAAGCTTTCAATTGGTATTATTTATTTGTTAACTTTAGGGACATATATTTATTAGTTCTTCATGTACAAGTGTGTGTGTGAGAAAGAACTTGAACATTCTTGATTAGGGTCTCCAAACTCAAAAACTTCCTATAAGGCCACCACAACTCCCTATATCTGTGCTTTAGATGGGTTCAGCAAACATTCAGTTCTTTGGCCGCTCGGGTGATTGTCATGTCACTACAAAAAAAAAAAAAACACTATTTGCGACAGCCAAATCCGTAGCAAATCAAGTGTTGCGACGAATTTGCGACGGATTAGGCCGTCGCCAATAAGAGCGTCGCTATTTGCGACGGAAAACTAATTCCGTCGCAAATAGCGACACATTTGCGACGATCAAATCTCTGGTCAATCAAATTATATTTTGTTACGGATTTGCGATGGATTATAAAAGCCGTCGCAAATCCGTATCAAGTTGTTACGGATTTGCGATGAAATAATTGAAAAAAATAAAACGTGGAAAAAAATCCGTCGCAAATCCGTAGCAAATTGTTACGGATTTGCTATGGAATAATTGTAATTTCAAAAAAAATTAAAAAATTCGTAGCAAATCCGTAGCAATTTGCAACGGATTTGCTACGGAAAAATATAAATTTCAAGAATTAAAAAAAAAATTCGTCGCAAATTCGTAGAAAATTGCTATGGATTTGCTACGGAAAAATATGAATTTCAAGAATGAAAAAAATCCGTAGCAATTTGCTACGGATTTGCTACGGAAAAATTGCAATTTCAAAAAAAATTAAAAAATTCGTAGCAAATTGCTACGATTTGTTACGGAAAAATATGAATTTCAAGAATTAAAAAAAATCCATAGCAATTTATTACGGATTTGCTACGGAAAAATTATAATTTCAAAAAAATTAAAAAATTCATGGCAAATCCGTAGCAAATTGCTACGGATTTGTTACGGAAAAATATGAATTTCAAATCCGTAGCAATTTGCTACGGATTTGCTACGGAAAAATTATAATTTCAAAAAATTAAAAAATTGTTACGGAAAAATATGGATTTTAAGAATTAAAAAAAATCTGTAGCAAATCCGTAACAATTTGCTACGGAAAAATTTCAATTTCAAAAAAATAAAAAAATCCGTAGCAATTTGCTACGGATTTGCGACGGATTTTTTTTAATTCTTTGAAATTCATATTTTTCCGTAGCAAATCCGTAGCAATCTGCTACGGATTTTTTAATTTTTTTAAAATTGGAATTTTTCCGTAGCAAATCTTTTTTTGAAATTGTAATTTTTCCATAGCAAATCCGTAGCAAATTGTAATCTTTTTTTGTAATTGCTACGGATTTACTACGGATTAATTGTAATTTTAAAAAAAATAAAAAAAATCCGTCGCAAATCCGTAGCAACTTGTGACAAATATTTGTCAAAATTAATTTTAAATAAATTAATTTTAGAAAACCTGTGACAAATATTTAAACAATTTTTCTCATAAATATCAAATCTGTAATGTGAAACTAATAAAACAAATAAAATTTCGAAACCAATAATAAATTGCATGCCAAATCATAAAGTAAAACTACAATAATCCAAATATGTGTATACACATAAGTATCACAATAGATAAATAATGTTCAAAATACAATCATGTAGCTAAAGGATTTGGAGCACTAGCTGAAGGAGGAGCGGGAGGACCATCAAACCCAGTACTAGGACCGGGGTGATGATCAGGTGGGGAAACAAATAAATCATCGTCCTCGTCCTCGTCCTCATCTTCATCCATGTCCTCATCCTCAAATATCGAAGACAGCTGTGGCATAACAACCCCCATCTTCTCGGACATGACTGCCATCCAAGAAGTGATTCCCGCAACTTTATGTTCAAAATTCTTCTTAATCCTATTCTCACGGCGCTTGTACTTGTCCTCGCGACTCCTCTCTCGATGCCTCCATCGATCCTCAACCTCCTGAATCCTCTGCTGAACCCTAGTCTCAACTATCTGGTCAACATCAACAGGAGTGGATGAAGATGATCCTAATAAATGAGACGCATGCATCTGCTCCCTAATGCGAGTAGCCTCTGATCCCAACCCGTAGACACGACCCTTGTTGAATCCGCCAGCTGCCTCAATGATAATGGCCTTGTCATTTGGCATAGCAACAGAGTCGACGGACCCGCTAGACTCCATTTGAGAGTAGCGCTCCTTGGTGACATTTGCCGTCTCCTGAAATAACGTGAGTTTATAAAAATTAAAAGAAGACCTATTACAATAAGTAATGTAAGAATAAATTATTTTTACCAATATCTTCTGCGGACGCTCGCCCACAAACTGACCCTGTCTTTCTCCGTTTTGGAACATATGTAGTTTTTTGAACATGTCCAGATAGCTAAATGTGTCCCCTTCACGTATCCTCTGTAGTTTAATTAATAGAAAAGAATATTATTTCGAATGCGAGTGCATGATTATGACAATTTTGAAATATGCAAAAGTTAATAAAATTGAATTTACCATGCGTTCCTCGTGCTCAATGAAAAAGATGGAACCTCCTGTGTGAGTGACACCGGTATGAGACCGATTTTGCCTTGCGGACTGCACGATTCATTGATATTTGGGATCCAACCAATGTTTGTTCATCTCCGACCAATGAGTTGGATCAATCCAATTTGGACATGAATTAGCAGGCGTGCTCTTTCGGGTCTTCGACAAAGTATTGGAAAACCTTTTTGCACACTTTCTTTCCCAATTTTTCCGTATCTGGGGACTATGCTCGGGAGCCCAACGAAATAACTTCTGCAAATATAGTAAACCATCGCCGTTAAAGTTTAAATTAACAGTTTAAAGTAAATTTGTTTGCAAATACAACGAATGACACCTGAGCATATAAGCTTCAATAACATATACATGAGATTAAAATTGTAAGAAAGTAAAAGAAACATACTCCCCACTCCTCGAACCACATGTCCCGAACGTGTATCGGGACATGTGAGTATGTAGCATACGAGCCATTGAATTGTTTCTTGAATATGCCTTGAATCTCTCTCACACATTTATCTGAACCAGCAAACCTATTTTGTATAACCAGAAAGGAAAGTAATATGATTATTAAATAAGATATGCTGAATTGGAAATCAATCAATAATTATGAATTACACACCCTTCTCCTCGAGGAATAATCATAGGTCGGCCGTCTGTGGCCTGTGATCCAATATGGTGTGATGCAGAAGTAGGAGCGTCTGCTTGGAGAAGCACCTCTTGATTGTGAAGGTGAACCAGAAATCGATCGTGGTACGGAGAGGCGCCGTGCGTGTGATGGTGATGTGGTGTCAGGAGGATGGGTATGTTGGTCTGTTCCAGCACCTCCAGAAGACTGTCCATCGCCAGACATCCTAATTTTGAAATAAATTTAATTAAATTTCAAACATATTTGTAATATATATGTAGAACAAGTTATAAACGCAAATTTATAAAAAAATTTGACAGTCTCCCCTATAAAATGGTCATTTTCCAAGCATTAAAGCCACATTCAAACATATTCCAAGTATCATCAACACATCAAACACACAAAACATTTACAACAAAACCTGTATCCATTGAACACATTCTCTATAACAAAAAAATTAACTGCCAATAGATAAACTGGAATATGTAGAAACTTAGCTATTTATACAATTTGAGAAAGAAAAGGTTTGTTATTTTTATTTTCTTTCAAAATGGTTTCATTCTTGCACATAAGTCTGTAACCTTTTCCAAGCATTTTGAAGGGCGATTGCATGATTCTTCCTTTGTCAATGGATCAAAGCCATCAGATAACGAAATGTGTGTTCTTTTATACAGCTTTTATACAGGTTTTATATCCTAACAAAGAAGACATCTATAATAAAAAGTCAATGTCAACAACATCAATTAACTTAAGGGTAATCACTACAGCTAGCTGTAGCAAAATTTTGATAATGACAACTACCTCTCAAAAGGATACATCCATCTATATTGTACAGGACCACAAACCCTTGCTTCATAAGGCAAATGAACCAAGAGATGTTCCATAACATCGAAAAAACTTAGAGGAAAAATCTTCACTAGCTTACATAGAAGAACCGGTATTTCTTGCTCCAATTTCATCATATGAGATACAGACAATTTAGGAGCACAAATGTCTCAAAAAAATAGACTTAATTCTATCAAAGTTCCCTAAACATTAACTGGAAGGAATTCTCTAAGGGCAATCGGAAGTAATCTTTCCATGAAGATATGACAATCATGGCTTTTCATGCCGGACAGCTTCAATTCATTAAAATCAACACATCTACAAAGATTCGATGCGTATCCATCTGGAAGAGTTAATCCTTTCAACCACTCAAGCAACATTTTCTTTTGTTCTACCGTCAACGTGTAACATGCCTTAGGTATTGCTATCCTCCCTTCTCCGACGTTACACACATGTAGTTCTGGCCTATTGCAATATACTTCAACGTCACGACGGGCCTTCAGATTGTCTTTAGTCTTGCCCTTCACATCCATAACTGTATTGAAGACATTATCGAACACATTCTTTTCATTATGCATTACATCAACATTATGACGAACCAAATGCGTTCGCCAATAGGGCAAATCCCAAAAAATACTCCGTTTAGCCCAATTATGACTCACATATCTACCTTCCGATCTCCCAAGTTCTCTTCCCAACTCTGTTATTTTCGAATACTGACAAACACTGCTCCACAAGTCATCCCCAGTGGGACGTAGAATAGGTTGGAACATATCAGAGCCCTTATCTCTCTTAAATGATGTTGTATCCCGTCGAAATGGGTGATCCATGGGTAAGAAGCGACGGTGGCAGTCAAACCATGAGTGTTTACCACCATGTTGTAGATGAAAAGACTTTGACCTCTCCATACAATATGGACACGCTAATCTTCCAAGCTGTGCTCCATCCACTCATCATTCCATAGGCAGGAAAGTCGTTAATAGTCCACATTAGTGCAGCACGCATCTGGAAGTTTTGTTTCTTTGCTATGTCATATGTAGCAACACCTTCAGTCCACAAATGATTCAATTCTTCTATTAATGGTTGAAGATAAACATCAATTTTATGTTTCGGATTCTTTGGTCCCGGTACAATGATTGTTAAAAACATCACAGGATCTTTCATGCATAACCATGGTGGAAGGTTATAAGGAGTGACAATAACTGGCCAACATGAATACTGCTTTCTTGACATGCCAAACGGCGAGAAACCATCAGTACAAAGTCCCAATCTTACATTCTGAACTTCCTTTGCAAAATCTGGATGAATCCGGTCAAAGTGCTGCCAAGCCTCACCATCTCTCGGATGGCTCATGTTTCCATCTTCGACCTTAGCCTTTGCATGCCAACTCATGTGTTCAGCTGTAGTTTTAGATGCATACAACCTCTGCAGCCTTGGTGTAATGGGAAAGTAGTACATTTTTTTCATAGGGATCTCGAGCCTAACCCTTCTTTTTTTTTGGGCATTTTCTAGGCACGTACCGAGCATGTCTGCAAAATTTGCATTCTTTTAAATTGATATCATCCTTCCAATAAAGCATGCATCAATTACTGCATACATTTATCTTTTGAACAGGTAACCCCAACCCAGATACTAACTTCTTCATTTGATAAAAGTCATCAAGTATCTTGTTGCTACTTGGGACCACCTCTTTCATAAGCTACACAACTTGGTTAAAAGCTTTATCAGATATGTTATTTTCAGACTTAACATTTAATAGCCTTGAAACTAACGAAAGCATCGAGTGGTTCGTACACCCTTCCCATATGGGAGTGTCTACTGCCACCAGCATATCATAAAACTTCTACGCTTCCGCGTTAGGAGGTTCTTCAACTTGCTCATCCGACGGTCTTTCCAAATTAAAATTAGGGCCCGCCACATCAATGATCATTTCCAGATACAGATTTCTAGAACCTGAATCAGCTTGAGCTGTACTAGATGTTGAGGTAGACATGCTTTGATTTACATAGTAAGGTTCACCGTGACAAATCCACCAATGGTAATTGCTAACAAACCCATATCTATACAAATGGATCTCAACTTGGTCCGGAGAGTCAAATTTCATGTTCTTGCATTTTGTGCAAGGACATCTGATTTTACCAGACGTAGAATTCGATAAAGCGAACGCAATAAATCCCTGCACCCCCTGCTCAAATTCAGTAGTAAACCCTTTACCGAGCAACCGCCTTCTATACATCCAACCGCGATCTTCCATCTATATATTCAACATATATTATGCGACAAAGAGGTTTAACTGTGAGTTCATGCATGTACGCATTTTTATTTATTTTGTAATTCTCTAATTCCACGTGTCTTGCATGAATTCTTTGTGGAACCTCTTATAAATTGACACATGTTCATGGGCTACCAATCACAATGCTCCACATGCATCATTTTTAACCGTAATTTTCTATTTTTCTCAGAAATGACCAAAATCGAGTCCGGAATGGAAAAATATTTTTTGTCATCATTCAACTCCAAAAATTCCACTGGATCCATTGGTAATACTTAAAATTTTCAATTCTATCTTAGTTTTGTCAAATTTGATGTCAAATTCGGGGGCGTAGTCAAAATGAAGAAAATGCCCCCGAATAACTTAATTCACACCAAAATGTGCATTTCATCGCATTGATCGATTTCTCTTCTTAGCATATCCTCAAATTCTTATTTCATGAATAATAGTAGCCTTATGAAAATTTAGGGTACGGGTAGAACAAATTCAATAATTATATCCAAGTCTAGATAAAATATTATTATATTAAAATATTCGCTTCATTGTACTGATCACTTTTTGTTCTGGCCATTGATGCAAACTCTCTTCCTATTACAAGTAACAACCAGTTGATGGTTAAAATATAGGGTATTACAATCTCCCCTCCTTACAAAAAATTTCATCCTCGAAATTAGCTTACATCTGGAATAATTCTGGACACTTCATGAACATATTTGCTTCCATTTCCTAAGTTGTGTCTTGCACTGGGTGATGATTCCACAACACTTTCTGTAACACCCCACCTACTTACGTACCCACAATGGGTTGGGGATGTTGCCCCATCCATTAGACCAGAGGTTTTTATAATGAAAGAGTAAAAGAAATTCAAATTTTAAAGAAAGTCTAAGGGAAAATTATTTTTTTAAAAAAAAATTCAATACTTATACAAAACTTCCCACATAAAATTAATACTCAAAGCAAATATCTAAAAAAAAAATGGACATAGAAATTCCATAACAAAAACTTGAAGCTACTGATCTTCCAACTTGACCAAGACTTGAGGCACTTTGAAAACATGAGTTCAAAATAGTGTGAGATTGGTTATCTCAGTAAGTCCTGTGTGTGAGTTGGGCTAAGAAAATAAAACACATTTCATGATGCATGCACTAATGGTATATCAAAAGCTTATTATGCCTTCTTTACAAATTTAATTTTCACTTCTTGAAAGTAGTGAGAAGTTATGAAGCAAAATGCTCTTAGAATATTTTGTTTGGAAATATATGAATAATTAAAAGATATTAAGCTTTGAATAAAATTTCAAGGTCCCTTTAGAACAGTTCCACATAAATAGTTCAATAATTAAAAGCAACCAAGGTAGTATGATAGGGCACATAGGTGGCTCTCACTTCTGTAAAGCACTTGACCCCCAACACTTGGTAGGTATACATTATACCGAGTGAGATTCTCCTCCCACTCTCACTTAATCCAATCCGGCTGTCCCATTTTTGGCCATCGGTTCTACTAGAACCCCATTGATAGCTGAGGATGACTCAACCTTCTATACTGACGCCCTGATCGAAAAAAGTCAACCTCTCGAAGGTGGTCACCTATCGAGAGATATCCCTAGACTAACCAAAGGCTAGTATAGAGGTCTAGCCCCTATTGAGTACTCAACGTTATTCATTCTTCACAATTCATAAGGCTCCAAAGTGGATCCTACAAAATAAGTTCAATACAATTCCAAATAACATTTTCCAATTTGCACAAAGATTTTAGAAGGCATGGTTTTAAGTTAATATTTTATTCCAAGTGTTCATAGTGAAGGAGCCACATGTTCAAATAAGTCATGCTATGATTTTTGAAAAGTATACGCATGATCAAGAATTCATCTCTTGCATATTCAAAACAAATCAAAATGTTTGATGCTTAGCTCCTAAGTCATGATTGACATATTTTAAAAATTTCTAAATCTTGATGTTTCTAAATTTAGAAGTTTTTCAAATGTAGAAAGTTTTCAAAATAAGAAAATTTTCAATATAGAAGTTGTCAAAAATTAGCTATCGTGCTATTATTTCGTATTTGCAAGAGACACTCACCAACCCTTCTTCCAAACTAAGATAATAAAATAAAGTCGATTTCATGAATGTAAGGAAACTTACCTTATCCTTAAGCTTAGGGTATGAATTCTAGTAAGTTGGTCCTTACCCTTGATAATCTTTCAAATCTAGCAAAGAGTTCATATAAATCAATCACAACACTTCCTAAATCATCTCAAACAAAATTCAAGACCACATTATACACCAAGTGTATATCATGCCTATATTATCCTTTGTTCACCAAGTAATGCGAATGAGTAGCAAGTATGAACTTTACATACACTCAGCACCTAAGACCTTCCATCAATCCCTGAGAAAGCATAAAATCCACCCTTTATCATTTCTCAAGAAATTAAATTAAACTTAGCAATTTAGCACAAAACCATTAGCTGCCTTCAATTTCCAGCAACCATAGTCTAAGCTCCTAAGGGTAAAAACCCTATATGAACCACTCCGATTGACCTCAAATTTTGCTGGCACATAGCTTAACATGTTATGAATGAAATACACTGAGCACATTCAGAAAATTAGGCTCATACAAATCACAGAAAATTCTGAACTCAAACTGCTCAAATCTGACTCAATTTGGCCGTACAGAAAAGAAAATTAATAACTTCCAACCTTGACCCCGTTTTAACTCCAACTTTTCCAGATTGTTTAAGAACACAAAATCCTGCATTTTCAACCTTTTTATCGAAAAAACCATGCTCAAAACAGATTCCAAAATAGTGAATAGTAAATACCGAAAATCCCCTGTTCTTAGTTTTTTTCTTTGCAAAATTTCTGCAATAGACCAGAGTAACTTCCTGAATAATACTCCACATGAAAAATATGATATTTATGTATTAAAATAAGTTTCAAAAAGTTTCTTCAAAAATCCAATCTTGTCTTACGTTTTCTTGAGGTCAATTGACAGCTATCAAAAACAGCAAAAGTTCCTACATTCAATTCTTCTAGAAAATTAAACTCAAACATGCATAGGAACGAAACAAAACATAGTGTACCTAAAATCTTTCATCTTGCAATCCAGAACATTCAAAAATTTACATTCAAGACTAGACATTCAAAAAAAAAAAAAAAACAATGGTATGAATTTCTGATTACATGACTAGTTCAAGAAGCAACAAATATGTCCATCCCTCTTTCTTTACTGATTTTCCCCTTAAGAAAACAACTCCTAACATCCATAAGAACCAACCAAAAATAGAACTCTCGAGCCATAATCATATTTCATGCATTGAAATCCACAAGAAATACATATATTTTGCCAAACTACCCATAACTACCATATGCATTCGGTTCACTTGGAAAAAAAACAAATAGAAGCATATATTGCGACACTACCCACAGCCTCCATATGCATTCGATTCATGAAAAGAAACAAGTAGAAGGGAATAAATAGAAGGGACAAATAGAAGCAAGCATTCTCCATTTAAAATTTGTGCACAAAGAGACAAGTAGAAGCAATCAGTATGCCTTACAATTTCCATTTAAAATTCATGCACAAGGAGATAATTAGAAGCAATCAGTATGCCTTGCAATTTCCATTTAAAATTCGTGCACAAGGAGACAATTAGAAGCAGCTAGCATGCCGGCCAATTTCCATTCAAACTACACATATACATGCTGCCTTTTTTTCCAAGAGAAAATAAAAGAAGGATCAAGTTTGTTACCTCTTGAAATCCTTTTAGGAAAAAGGAAGAGCAAACTAGAATGATAGCTACTGTGTGTGTCGACAGAATAAGGAAACTGAAGTTTGAGAGTTTGTTGCAAATTTGGTTACAGAAATGTGTGTGTATTGGCTGTTTTGTTTACTATGGCAGTGTTTTGTTGTTCAAGCTGAAGAGGAAACCGTGCACCTTAGAGAGGAGAAGTAGTGTACAATGATGGCTGAAATTCTTGAGAGTTTCAAGAGTTCCTAGGAGTGAAGGTAAACTGAGATTTTCCTTAGGCAAAGAAAGGAAAATCGTGAAGCTAGGGGAAGTTGGAAAGCACCGATTGATATGAGGAAAAGATAAGGTTTGTTTAATTTCAAATACACTTCTAATCAAACCATAATTTTGTAGATACTAATAGCTTTTGTGATTAGCTGCGAGAAGTACAAGGAGGCAAAGCAGAAATTTGAAAATCTTAGCACATGAACTCGTGCAAAGCTGTCGGCCAACTAAGAAGTCTTGTGATCAAAATTGCTAGACTAAGTTTGTTAGATAAAATATTTGGAAATTAAAAGTGGCAGGTAGCTAGAGTTTTTAGGAGGAAATAAGGTCTTCAAAAACACGTGTAAATGCTGAAGTTTTAACTTGCCAAAGATAGTAAAATCCTTGATAGATAGGTGGTGGATGTCGGCCATGGAGAGATGCAGGAAAATATAGGAGTCTTCAAGTCAAAATGTGATGGCTAAACGAGATCAACCATATGAATGCATAATCTAATATTATACAAGGAATATGTATATGGAATGAAAGGAAGTCATTTGGTTATAATATTATTATAATTCATCAACCAGAAACAACTATAACAATAAATAAGTTTTCAATAGATAATAAATAATAACAATATAGTTCTAATTAATATAATAATAATAATTATTATTACTATTATAAATAATTAATAAATCACCAACAAAAAATGGGAGATATAATAGCTTTTTAGGAATGATGATGATGATGATAATAATAATGATAATATTTTGCATGTAAAGTATTTTATGGCACAATAGTCAAATAATGCCTTCCATTATTCCTAACTCACTATTAAAAATTTAATGCATCACATATTCAAATAAATTTAAAATATACACATCACCAAAACACGATCTTGCAGATTCATGAAACAAGCATATTTCATGTTCGAATACATATGTTCATATTCAATGCATGTTAATTCTCATAAACTAGGTGTGACCAGAGTGGGGTATTACATCCTCCCCCTTTTAAAAGAATTTCGCCCCGAAATTCCAGCACCTGCACCTCAAAACCATTCTTCCTTACCTACCCTTTAGACTCTTAGCGGTGTCCTGTATGGTACATTAAAGAATATCTGCTGCTATTTCCATCTGCCAGCACATGAAATACTATCTAAGCCTTTATCTCCAAAATTCAATGTGTTTTTGATCAAGCCTAATGGGTCACTCCACTTCACTTTTGCAGACTACCTGGAGTGTACTTTTCCATCTCTTTCTCTCTCTTTTTTTTTTCATCGATTTCACGTCCTAATAAATTCCTATCAACCTTCACTGTTTTCCCCAAAAATGAACTTAACAATCGAGTATGGCAATTCCGACCCATCACATCCCAATTAATATGCCCAAACCACTTTGACATAGTGATGCGTAGGATTAGAATAAATCAAAATATCTTCATAATAGTAGGCTTACCTTTCCTCATTGTTGCGTCTGCTTCTAGCACCTATCCCTTCAGTCTCTAGCATTCACTTGAGATTTCTATCCTCCACTTCTTACGGCTCCAGCAGTGTCGGCTCGACTGGCTGAGAGAGCAAGCAATGCGAGGTTTTCTTGGTTAGCACTTCCAATTTTTGGATATTTATTCCTCATATGCAAAGGGTCTCCACAAATAAAGCATTTTCGGTTCTCTTTCTTAGACCAGTAGTCCTTTACTGCATGTCTCCTCCTGCCATAGTGATGGCAAGTTACTTCATTTGTAGTGGCCCCAGTTAGTGCAGTCTGTGCTTGTTTTCCATTATTTACGTGTTGTTGCCTAGCAGGCCTCTTATAAGTAACATGTTCAGATGAGTTTGATGCTTTTCTATCTGCTCTACTTTTATCTTCATTCTTAGTACGGGTTGCGGCTTCCATTGTTGCAGCATAAGTCGTTGGAGGGAAGGGTGCTAATGCCCTTCTAAGTTCCTGTCTCAATCCCTTCATGAACTGTCAAGTACGGTTTTGCTCTGTATCTATCAGCCGTTGACAGTACTTGGATAAGCGATTGAATTGAGCAGCGTATTGAGCTACTGTTATATTCCTCTATTTTAATCTTTGGAACTCGTCTTCTCGCTTCTCGACTATCCACTGAGGGATGTATTTAGCTCTGAATGATTCAACAAAAATATTCTAGTACCATTCCTTTCCTGTTCTTTCCCATTTTTTCTGTATCCGTAGCCACCAATCTCTCGCTGGTCCTCTTAGTTTGAAAGCAGCAAATTTCACCATTCGCTCCTCTGAGTAATGCAACGTGAGGAATATGTCCTCCATCTGTTCTGTCCACAATTCTGCTTTTTGTTCCTGTTCTGCCTCACCAAAGTATGTGGGTGGTTGGAACTTCAAAAATCGCTCCAAGGCTTCATCCTCACCGTGGGGTGCTCTCTTCCCCGCTATCGTTTGGAGGATTTCAGTCATCTTATTGAAAGCTTGTTCTATTGAGATATCGGTCTGTCCTTCTGACTCCACTTCTTGCCCTTCTTCGCCTACTACTTCCTCATTCTGTGAAGGGTTTTGCATAGGTTCATACTCTATGGTTATTGGTCCCACTCTGGGAATCCTACTTCTACGGGTAAAATAAGAGTTTCATACTTTCGTCCTTTATTTGACAGGATTGGCTCTTATATTGGAAGATGGTCAGCACAATCATTATCATATGCAGGGCGAATGCAACTGATCCAAACTGTCCTGCAAGGCATTGGTTGCTTTTGGATTTCTATACTTCCAACTCCAGTTGTGGTTACCAATCATTGGATAGATTGGCCAGGGACTTCCTTTGGGACTCAAAGCATGCACTTGTGGCCTAGAGTGATATTTGCCTACTTAAGGAAGAAGGAGGCTTAGGACTTAGAAATGTGAGCACTTGGAACGGAGCACTATTGTCTTGAATCTTATGCTATATCCAAGTAGAGAAACAGTTACTATAGGTTAAATGGCTTAATCACTATTATATAGAGGGGCGTTCAATCTGGGAGATATCGCAACATAAATGAAGGCAAGGAAAAATAGGGGAGCATGCTTCACGGGAAAAAAAACAGAGAGAAAAAAACACAAGCCTTAATGGCCGCACGGAAGCGTTAAGATCATACATTTGCGCGCTTTAAACCTACTAGGTTGAGTAGGAGTGGATTGAACGACAAGAATAGCTTCGCCTTGCCCACTTGAAGAAGTTTCGGGTTGATAACCCGCTAGCCTCCTACTTCGCCTTGTTTGCATGAACGCCAAGCTTTTCAGCTCTCAGAATATGCCACTGCCCAACTTCTAGTCGGTGAACACAACAGTGAAGAAGAATGGTCTTAAATCTCCTTGGTTCTCTTACTATTAGTTAGCAAAGAAACAAGAACAAGAGGCTGCACAAAACTCACGAAAGAGAGAGATTTTGTCAACAGAGAGACCTCTGGGAGTCCTACGTGAGGCTAGAGAGAAAAGCTAGGGAAAATTAGGGTTTTCTATCTACCAGAGTCTTGTTTTATTGTTAGCCAAAACTAGGTCTCCAATATCTGATAAACATATCCCCGGGATATCATATTTCAAATACCCGGATGTTATCTTGAGAATAAGTTTGGCTTAACTCTAAACTCATCTGAACCGTATCTGAAAAAAACCCTACGGTCCAAGCTATTGGGCCGAAATAATATTTATTATTTTTCTTGGACCCAAAAGACCCAAAATAATAAATATTAATTTTTTATTTTCTGGGCTTATAGAAATAACCCAATAAATAATTAATGAGCCCAAATGAACTAAAATAATTAATCTTTAATTATTTATTTCCTGAGCTTATATAAATAACCCAATAAATAATTAATCATTAATTATTTTCCCTTAGTTTAAGCCCAGGTTAATTTTTTAATTATTCAAACTGGACCTAAACCCTGAATAATTAATTAACCAAATAAATTAGAAAATTAATTTCTCTCAACTCCTAATTTTATTTTATTTTATTTATTTATTTTATTCCAGTTTAATAATAAATTAGATATCTTGAATAAAATAAAATAAAATAAAATCCTCTTGAACTGAGACCAATTCCTTAACCCAAAATTAATCAGGACTTACGGGCTATTCCGAGGACCAAAAAGACACATTACCTTAGCTGCTAAAATGACCAAAATACCTATGCTATATAAATACTTGTATTTTACATTTTAAATATTTCCTAATATCACCATAAGGAAATATTAACCCCAAGGACAATGCTGCATTAGCAAAGTCTCTGACTTACAGGTGAAATGACTAAAATACCCCTCTACACATCGCCATACATTTAGAGAGGAAGAAGTGTACTAACACCCCTCTAAATGACATCTACCATCCTTAGGCTTCTAGTCCAATGATCCACGACTTCCTGGAGTGTTTCCACTTTCCGAATGAGCTACCCTAAAGCAAACATCCGAGTCATGTTTCCTAGGGCCCTGGACATTTTGGACCATTCGGATAACTACAAGGGGCGATAGAGTGTAGAAACTATCTTGTACAAGTCTGTCTTAACTAACTAATCACATATACCCAATACACAAGTATATTGGTTCTACTATAGAACCTCAACTATAGCATATCAAAGTATATACTTCTAGCTTTGTCAGATCACCAACTCATACTCAAGTTGTAGAGCATTAGTCCACGCTGTAGCAGTAGTAGTCTAGGTTTCTATCATATAGTACTTTTAGAAACCACTACTACAGGTCCTGTCCTACGTATTCGTAATACGCTTATGTCATGAAGTGAGTGGACTACTCACTGGCTAAAGGTAAGCCATTCCCCATTTGGAATTCATTACATAATACCCTAAATATGATGGGATTTCCATTCTCATTAGTATGTTAAGGACAAATGTTTATGTGTTAAATAACCTATGATCCATACCTCACTGTGAAAGATTACCATTCACATGGATCACTTATTTAAACACAATGAGTCTGTTCCAAATGAAAATGGTGCACAAACAAAAAATATATTCACAAACAATTTCTGAAAATAATTTTTTTTATTAAAATATTCGATTTTATATCAGAAATCTAGTCTAAGAGGGCATACAATCCAACAATAAAGACCATTCTCCTTTGTTCTGAAGAATACTATCAATTAGGGATTCCATTCTGGAAAGGGAAAGAGATGCAAATCGAGCAGCAATACTTTTGCAGTCTTGGGCAATTGGGACCACGGGATTCATTGCATAGGCATATAACTATCTCAAACCATCACTACTGAAGGTACATTGGGCCAAAACGATCTGGAAGTAGGGGCTCACACCAAAGCATTCATTTATGGTTTGGTTGTGTGCCAAGGGCCGGTTGAAAACAAAAGATGTTCTGGTGTTCCGGCTGGACGACGTGTCATGTTTTTTATGCCATACACACCCAGAGACGACTAGACACCTTTTTTTCAACTGTGTAATATCGAAACAAGTATGGACGGATATTAAGGCATGGTTAGCGTTACCACAGCATATGAATTCGATCGACACCTTCCTCAGTTGGTTCAACCGAGCAACTCGTAGGTCCTTGTGGCTTGCCAAAGCCAAAGTATCTGCAATGGATGCCACGGTTTACTACATATGGCTGGCATGCAATCAAGAACTTTTCGAAAGAGTTGCTTGTCAACCTTTAGAAATTACGAAGAGGATCAAAACCCATGTGTACTCTATTGTTTTTACCTTATACCCTTATATTTTGACCCAATTTGAGGGTTCTATCTGTCACAACTAGTTAATAGTTGCTTTACTATTAACTAGTAAGATCCTGTGTACATACACTTTGATCAATATATACATTTACATCTTGATAAAAAAAAAATGTTAATTTTGAATTATATAATGGTCACGTTTTTAATCACATGGTGGCATATTTCAAATGATAGTTTGGAAAAAATATTTACCAAAAGAATTTATATATATATATATATATATATATATATATATATATATGACATGTTAACAATAGTATTCTACTACAGTTAAAATAAAAAATTTATTATTATTATTATTATTATTATTATTATTATTATTATTATTATTATTATTATTATTATTATTATTATTATTATTATTATTATGTTTATGTTTATGTTTATGTTTATGTTTATGTTTTTGTTTTTGTAAGGGATAGAGGTGAATGCCAATTAGTGACAG
This sequence comes from Voacanga thouarsii, assembly GCA_026120185.1. NCBI lineage: Eukaryota > Viridiplantae > Streptophyta > Magnoliopsida > Gentianales > Apocynaceae > Voacanga > Voacanga thouarsii. The sequence continues at coordinate 919,996 of JANUWF010001027.1, forward strand.
ATTCAATTGTAATGTTTTACTACCGACACATAGAAATCTTTTCAAATATAAAGTGTGCACTTAAATAGCTTTACACCTTAATTCAAAATTTTAATTTAATTAAAAATTTAATTTAAATAATTTTTAATTTTTAAAAAAACTATCACATACTCACAAAATATTATATTTTCTTTTCCAAGTCTCACATTTTTAAATTTTTTTATTCGAATAATTTTTCTCAAAAGACTTAGCAATGCTTTGTACCAAAATCATTAATTCCTCCCAATAACACTACTACATAATACGGCTTATATATAGATCTATATTTGCATAGTCTTAGAGCAAAACTGAAGCATCAGCAAAAACCCAAAATCAGCTACATCAAACAAGCAGTTCACAATGTTCACACCTTGTCGACCCCAGTGCATGACGGTCTTTAGGACAAGTGGTAAGGTCTTCATGTTAACATTAACCGGAGGGGGAGGAGATGCCCACTTTCTAACTCCGGCCCTCTTGGATTCTTTCCGTTCAGAACTAAATTACGTCACGAAGAACTTGCGCAACGGCTCTGTCCTCATCACCACTGCCGAGGGCAAGAATTTCTGCAGTGGTTTTGACTTCATGTATGCTATCAGAGGAACTTGAACAGGAAAGGAAAATTATTGCATTCAAGCAAAAATTAATATTAACTTGACACACTAATGAACAAGTCATATTCTAGTTCGAACTCGAATATAATTAATGGTTGCAATTTGTGTTTTGTAGCAACGATGTTAAAAAGACGGATCTCTTCAAGGAACTGTTGAAGGACCTCATATCCCTCCCGATGCCCACCATTGCAGCTATCAACGATTACAAGAAAAGTGCAGGGTTAATCCTAGCAATGAGCCATGACTCCATGACAATTAAAACGGGGATGGATGCACTGTCCATGAGCGACTTGGAAAACAAAAGGGCTTTGCCTGACTACTTCACGGCCATGATTAGATCCAAGATGCCACTGGATGCTTGGGCTCGCTTAGCTCTGAGAGGTTTGACCTTTACTTCTGAGGACGCAAAGGAAATGGGATTAGCGGTGGAGCCACCCCGGTAAAGCGGTCAGCAATATTTGGATACTGCCATTCAGTTGGCCGAGGATCTGTCCGGATATGGTTGGGATGGTACGGTGTATGCTTAGATAAGGAAGGCTTTGTATCCTGATCTCTGCAATGCGTTGGGACTGAATTGAACCTTCTTACGGCTTTGAAAGAGTTCAGTTTTCTTAGAGTTTTAATTGAACCTTTACCTTTGATCTTTACGGCATAATACTCTGTCTTTTCTGAGAGTTTGCTATCATCATCATGCAATGGTTTAGGTTTTACTTTCGTGATAATAACTGTGTTGCTCACTGTTGGCGGCCTTGTCTCTTTGTTTCCATCAGCCTATGGTTTGGATAGGATACGTTTCTGCTAATGTAATTTCTGTATTTGGACTAAGTTGTGCGACAAATAGGGTTGGGGATTCTTATAGGCTAAGGATCTAATTTGGAGCTTTCATGATAAAGTGAATCTCTATAATGAAGTGCGTTGAATATTTTATTTCTCTGTATGATAATTTACTACACGATTATTGAAATAATTTTTTAAATATTATCATTTTTTATTATATTCTTAATTTGTCAAGTCAATTAATATTATTTCTTTAAAATTATAAATTTTGCGATCATATATTTCTATCAGTTAACCAACAATTAGTTTAATTTTGATTGTTTGAGTGGACTTAAATGCAATTGTTGTAAATTGAAAAGCCCAAATTCAAAATCTCAACCATATTTTTGACCCATGGAAGCTTATTTACATTGAAATTGGCTCAATAATACAGTATATGATGTTAATGTTATGAATTATTGGAATCTTTATTAATTAGTGGAGGCTCCACTAATTATGGATTTATGTGAATTATTATAGAAGATTTTTATGGATGTCCACCATTTAGTGGAGACACCACTAATTAAGATTAGTGGAAGATGATGTATGCCATGATGTAATCCACTAATTAGAGCTCTATAAATAGAGCTATTCTCTAAGCTTGTAATACACCATTATTTTGTGAAAGAAAGATTAGTGAAAGAAAGATTAGAGAAAGAATTGTGAGAGAAAGAAAGAGAGAAGTTTGAAAAGAAATTCTTGTGCAAAATAGTGAGAGTTTTATTAGTGTGTAGTGTGAAGATTTTATTCTAACACTACCCTAATTTTATAACACGTTATCAGCACGAGTCTCTACCGTTATTAAAGCCAGAAGACAGGTACGCATTTATTGATCTCGCTAAATTCGAATTTGTAGCCCTTGATATTTCTGAAAAAAAAATTTATATGTCATACAGAAATGCATCTAAATGCTAAAAAAAAGGAGATCCATATGTCATGTGGATAAAAAGAAAGATTTGACCACCTGAAGATGGTCGTACTACCCACTGCACGGTATGAATGGTTGTACCTGAAGTTGCAAGATTGTAAACCCGTGAACTCCGTGATGTATAAAACTACATCTTAGTTAAAAATTTTACGGAGAAAAAGTTACTGATGAAGTGATATTGGAGAAGACATTCTCCACTTTTCATGTCCTACAGTAACAATATCGAGAAAAAGAGTATCCAAAATTGACAGCTTTAACATGAGTTGTTATTGAGAAATCATGAAGCCAGATGAACTGGCTCAACAGCACTCTCAGAAGTGAATGCTGTTGGCTCCAGCAGAAGCCATCGTTATAGTCGTAGTTGTGGCAGTGGCCGTGGTTATGGTCATGGACACACTCGATATTTCCCTTATCACGGAGAAATACTGGCCACCGAAGTGGAACGAGAAAAGATAATAAGGGAAAAAGATATTTCCATTAATAATAAGTATCACATCTTTTATTCATATCACTAGTGTTCATATGAACTTGAGGATACATGCTTATAGTTGCTCTTTTGTAATTGAGTGACAAATGTAAGATGAAGGTTTGTAATTGTTCTTTTTCAATATTTACATTAGAGGAAGACAAACAATTAGTAATTATGGACTTCGACTCCTCTTTTTCGACATCCTCCTCCTTTTCTTTCCCCTTTGAGCCGACATCGAGACTAGCGGCGAGAATTAGCCGTAAAATTACTGCGAAATGAGTCTTGAGATTTTATGATCTCCTTAAGTTTATTATAATTAAATTTCTTATTATATTTGGCCTTGAAGCATGCTTGTCTCAATTTACGTGTTTGGTCCTCTAGCTGCGTATTAGGACTTTCTTCCACCAAGCTGTTTTTCACATTCCGAGTATCGCAATGGCTTCTTTCAACTTCTTCTCAGCCATATGTCCTCCTTCTTCTTTATTTTGCATCTCCTGTAAATCGAAGTGATATCATCGGTTATTTACTTATAAATCTTTCATAGTTTCATACTTGCAAATTATAAGTATGTATGAGAGAGAACACTGAACATTCTTGATTATGGTCTCCAAGCTCACCAATTTCTGTGAGGCCATCGACGAATTCCTAACTCCCTACATCTTTTCTTGAGACGGGTTATGCCAATATTCGGTTCTTTGGCTGCGCTCTTGATTTGTAGGTAAAAGATCTTTGCGAAATTGTTTCTCTTGATAGTGTCTGGGAGTTATTGCCCTTCTTCTCTCTCTGCCTCTTAATCATCTTCTTCTCCCCGAGAATTTTGTCCGCAATAATATCTTGAACTTCGATATTATGCATTTCATGAGTACTTACTCCGACTTCGTTGCCAAGACCACTCATTATTTCTCCTAGAAAAAGAAAATAATATCGATAAAGGTAATACCATTCAAAATCCATGTTTAAATGTATAATAACCTGGAAACATATTACGGCTTTGTTCAAAATCCATTAGAGAGTAGAAAGGATCATGCACAAGCATATCCTCATTCAAAGGAATAGCATCAAGAGGAACAAGTATCAAAAGCGAGTCTCTTGTAGGGGCGAGATCAACTTGGTCCAAAGCGGTATGTTCAAAACTTCCATCGATTTACATAAAAAACAAACCAAAAGAGAGTTTAATTTCATTATCAAGCATACTAAAAACAAATGGAAGCCCTCAAAGGTATCTCACCTGAAATTAGGAGGAAGCGGTTGGTTTGGAAAGGAAAACATATCAAAATCTTACGCGTTCGAATTAGGCGAAGCGGTTGGTTTGGAAAGGAAAACATATCAAAATCTTACGTGTTCGAATTAGGCGAAGCGGTTGGTTTGGAAAGGAAAATACATCAATATCTGCTGCGAAAACCGAGTCAAAATTTGACCATGTCTCAAATGAATTACGAGTCTCCATATCTCGCTTTGTGATTTTTGTTTTTGATGTTTACTAATGATCGATAACCGAGATATATATCGATACATACATATATATATATATATATATATATATCTGTATGAGGAAGAAGAAGAGGTAGATGGTAGGTAGAGGGTCGGAGGAGAAGAAAAGATAAGAGAGGAAGATGAAAAGTCGGTACCGGGAAGAGTGAAAAAAAAAGGAGATATTTTTCTTGGCATTTCCTGCTTGTCATCATTTTCTTATATTTCTTTTCTTATTCTCTTGTGAAATCATTATTCCCTAAATTAGGGGAGAACAGAAACAGTACAAGAAAGATCGTGATTGGACAACATCATTAAATTATCTTGATCCGCATACAAGCGCATGTGAACTTAAAGTTCAAAAGATAATTCATTTGTAAAGCATTGCAAATCAAATGCCAGATGCTTTTGTTGACTCTAGAAGAGTAACAAAATCGCATATGCCAGCTATAAATGCTCCTATTCTAATTGAAGTTTCAACAGAACAAAAGATTTTACATATAGCTGCTGAGCCAAAAGCACGCTAGAAGCCTGGCCGACCTCTTGGTTCTAAAAATAAAAATCCTCGAAAGAAAAGAGGATTAAATGATCCAGAAGATCATATTGAAGAAAAGAATGATAAAGACCAAGAAAGAACTGATGACAAAGAACCAGAAGTTGATGAAAGTAACACTGAAATTTCTATCAATTATACCACTTCCGGTAGAAGTTAGAATCGGATAGAAACTGTTATTGATAATATATTTGCATACAATATATCTCTTGATGTTACACAGGATAATGATGATCCTGAACCAATATCAGTTGATGAATGTCGGCATAGAAAAGATTAGCTGCAATGGAAAGATGCGATTCAATCGGAGTTAAATGCACTGATAAAACGTGAAGTCTTCGGACCTGCAGTCCGAACACCAGAAGGTGTAAAACCTATCGGCTACAAATGGATATTTGTGCGAAAGCGCAATGAAAAGAGTGAAATCATTCGTTATAAAGCACGATCAGTAGCTCAAGGTTTTTCACAAAGACCAGGTATTGATTATGATGAAACTTATTCTCCTATTATTGATGCTATTACACTCCGATATATTATCAGTTTGGCAGTACATGAAAAGATAGATATGCGCCTATTAGATGTTGTCACTGTTTAATTGTATGGAAATTTAGAAAATGATGTTTACATGAAAATCCCCGAAGGATTTCATATGCCTGAAGCATATAAACATTATCTTCGTGAAAATTACTCCATCAAGTTGCAAAAATCATTATATGGCCTGAAGCAATCTGGGCGCATGTGGTTCACACGTCTTAGTGAATATTTATTGAAAGCGGGATTTAAAAAGGACCAGGTATGTCCATGTGTTTTTATTAAGAAATCTGGTTCTAAATTTGTGATATTAGCTATATATGTTGATGATATTAATCTTATTGGAACTCCTGAAGAGCTCCAAGAAACAATTGATTATTTAAAAAGAGAATTCGAAATCAAGGATTTTGGTAAAACCAAATTTTGCCTTGGTTTACAAATTGAACATCTGGAAAGTGGAACATTTATTCATCAATCAACATATACAACAAAAGTGCTAAAAAGATTTTACATGGACAAAGCACATCCATTGAGTATTCCAATGATCGTCCGATCATTAAATGTGGATAAAGATCCTTTCCGACCTCAAGAAAATGATGAAGAACTCCTTGGTCCTGAAGTACCATATCTCAGTGCAATTGGTGCATTGATGTATCTTGCTAATAATACAAGACCTGATATTGCTTTTGTAGTCAATTTATTAGCAATATTTAGTTCTTCACCAACACGACGACATTGGAATGGAATTAAACAAGTCATTCGATATCTCCAAAGTACAATTGATCTCGGATTATTTTATTCAAATAAAACCAATCCAACATTGATAGGTTATGCAGATGCTGGTTATTTATCTGATCCACATAAAGCACGTTCTCAAACGGGCTATCTATTTACATGTGGAAATACTGCTATATTATGGCGTTCTACGAAACAATCTATAGCGACTACTTCTTCAAATCATGCTTGAAATTATAGCCATTCATGAAGCAAGTCGAGAATGTGTATGGCTAAGATCCATGATTCATTATATCCGAGAAAGTTGTGGATTATCATCAATCAAAGGTATTCCAACTCCTCTTTATGAAGACAATGCAGCTTGCATAGCTCAATTACGAGGAGGATATATTAAAGGAGATCGGACAAAACATATTTCACCAAAATTCTTCTTTACTCATGAACTCCAGAAGAAAGGTGAAATTGATGTGCTACAAATTCGGTCATGTGATAACCTCACGAGATATTTTCACGAAGACTTTACCGATCGCAACATTTGAAAAGTTGAGATATAAAATCGGTATGCGTCGGTTTAAAGATTTAAAGAAATCATCTCATCAGGGGGAGTAATAAATAGACATATAGAATAGTGTACTCTTTTTCCTTCACTAGATTTTTTTTCCCACTGGGTTTTTATCTAGTAAGGTTTTAACGAGACATATTCTTTATGTAATGGATGGACATCCAAGGGGGAGTGTTATGAATTATTGGAATCTTTATTAATTAGTGGAGGCTCCACTAATTATGGATTTATGTGAATTATTATAGAAGATTTTTATGGATGTCCACCATTTAGTGGAGACACCACTAATTAAGATTAGTGGAAGATGATGTATGCCATGATGTAATCCACTAATTAGAGCTCTATAAATAGAGCTATTCTCTAAGCTTGTAATACACCATTATTTTGTGAAAGAAAGATTAGTGAAAGAAAGATTAGAGAAAGAATTGTGAGAGAAAGAAAGAGAGAAGTTTGAAAAGAAATTCTTGTGTAAAATAGTGAGAGTTTTATTAGTGTGTAGTGTGAAGATTTTATTCTAACACTACCTTAATTTTATAACAGTTAATATGTAATTGTGATTTTTTATATTTTTCAATAAGTGTAATTAAGTCTACGCAAGTAATCAAAAGTCAAACTGATAGCTAGTAAGTGACAAAATGCTATGATTGCATATTTTAGAAATTTAAAAAGGTGATAGTGATTAATTTGACAAAAGAAGGATACAATCAAAAGGGCAATATTTGAGGGGCAAAATAGTAATACTTCTTTTTTTTTTTTATTGAATAGAAATGTCAAAACCCTTTACCATATATATGATGGAATCTTTTCCTTTTTTTGGTCCAATTTCCTATAATAAACAGAAAATAACTTATTATCATCATAAATAATTGTTATAATGATGAGAAAGTTGCATGAATGTTTCACTAAGGAGAGGAAAATTGTAAAAGAAAACCTTAATGGAGAAGTATTGGGAAATATGTGCTCCGAGTTTGAAAGAAAATATGTATTATTTTTCATAATTTAATTTAAATAAATTTTTATTACAAAAGCTACAATCAGGGCGGACACAGGTTCTTGCAGGGGGCCTGGCCCCTCGCAACATTTTTCAAAACCCTTTATATATATATATATATATATATATATATATGTATATTACACATATGTATTAATATATATAATATGTATATCAAATTGTATTTTGGCCTTCTAAATTTAAAAATAACTCTAAATAATATTTTAATATTAAAAATATAAAAATAAAATTGCTTAAAAGTAAATAAATCTAATGATTTTGGAAAAAAATATTTTATTACTAATACTAAATTTAAAAACACAAGATCTACAAATAAATTAGTTCACAATAATCTAAAAAGAGAGCCTATAATAAATAATTTATACATAAAAATCTCATACCAATCGTAAGTAAAATAAATGCCCATATTAAGACAAAAAAATAAATTATATGCGACTAATTAGCTTTTTCTACAATTCGATCAGTCCTAAAAGACAAAGGAAAAGACTTGATTCTTGACCCCTTCCGTTATACAATCCTCATCTCCCCCTGATTACCATCCAAATTTATGACATCCCATTGATGACGGGCCACATGTATTTTCTTTGTCATATGCAATGTTGCGGTAATTCATGTTCACTTATTTCTACCTTCATATCTTACCCTCATTCCAATGTTATATCACTACTACAGAAGAGGGCTTTTAGGGCACTTGGAAGCGCCTCAATATGTCTCCTAATAAGGCACTTACCTTAATGAGGTGCATAGATAAGCGCCTTCCATTTGTCCATCACAAAAACCCATTAAGGCACTTATAAGCGCCCTAATATGTCAAAACTCCATCGAGACACTTATAAGCGCCCTAATATGTTAAAATATAATCACGTTTCACATTTCAGACTGCACTTAATAGGGCACTTATATGTGCACCATTCGTCCGCCAAAAAACATGTTGAGGCACTTGTAAGCGCCCTAATACGTTAAAATATAATAGGGCACTTGAAAGTGTCATTTAAAAGTATGATGTTAACATTTCAAACTACATTTAGAAGTGACACATTAGAGTTTATAGGGCACTTATGTGCATCATCAACTTTGAACCCAAAAAAGTTCTTTAGATTTAAGGCACTTATAAGTGCCTTGTTTTTCACTTTTTAAGGCACTTCTAATATGCCTTCTTTTGTCACTTTTTGAGGCACTTCTAAAAATTATTATTTTCATATTTGGTGCTGTCTTTCTGCTCAATTTTTTTAGCGTTTGTACCTATTTTTTGTTTTCTTGTGGAATGCTACCTATGTAATAGATCTAGTAAAATATATACATACTAAAAAATAATCAATATAAGAACTAATATATCAATGTATTTTGAACCATCATGTTCATCAAGTCGACTTTACATTAAACCCAAAAATATATGTCTCCTATCCAATTTTGAACCATCATCATCAAGTCGACTTTACATTCAAAAACAAAAATATATGTCTCCTATCCACTTGATTCTAAAGTAACAAAAATAGAAGCATAACATCTAGTTTTTCTCCCAAAAGTGCTTATCAATAAGCAAAAAGCACTATGTCTCATATTCACTTGATCCCAAAAGTAACCGTTAAAAAAAAAATAGATCATGCACCTTCTTGTACTTGCAAAAAGTGTTAGGTTGCACTAAGATCATGCACCTTCCTTGAAAACTTGCAGTAAAAGAAAATAGAAACATTTACCCAATCAGTTTTTATTTGCAGTTAACATCTCTCCCAAAATAATGATCCCATTATAACAACAAAGCCATGAAAATGACACACAAAACTAACCTTTATTCTCAACTTAATTACTCATTTCTAGCTAAACTTGTGTTGAATATCAAAAGGACCACATATGCAAGTAAAAAAAAAAACAAAAATTACATATAGTAGAGCAACCATGAGTTGGCAAACAAGATAATATTTCAACTATTTCAAGAAACAATTTTCATCAAATGATCCTTGTAATTTATTCTTTAATTGCCTTGAATAAAGAAAAATCTAAACATTAAGCTCTTGGAAAATCAAGAGTTAGTTATCAGCACAAAATTTAAAAAGGTACTTGGTTTTTTTTCCCTCGATATTGTCTACTCATATCTCCAAATCAACAAAGTAACCAACAAATATACCAAAATATAGGCCCAGCTAACTTGGAGATACGAAGCATAACATACCAAATTACATATAGAAGCTTAACATACCAAATGACAAGGATATGCAATGATTTCCCCAAGTGTATCTCCAATTTTCTTGAATGCCCCATATGGCCTAATCAATTCTTCTTCCCACTCAAATGGGCATAATATCTTTACTTTGCACCAATGCTGTCCCAAGTGCATTCCTCCAACTTCTGTAGCTGAATCCAAACTTTGAATGATTCCCTTGGCTACCTTTTTAGTGTTCTCAAACATGCTCACAAGGAAAACATTATCATCAACCTAAATACCAAATTCAATCATTATTTAGTTGAAATTTACATAAATTAGATCATGTCCCCAATTTTTAACCAAAAAATTAGAATTAACTTTTTCAAACATTATCTAGCTTTGTGCTCACCTTAAGACTCTGAGAAGTAATAGATGAAGGAACGTTATAATGCCCCATTTGTCCTCCATTTTGCTGTTCAAGTCTAGTTGTTAATTCAGCAAGTTGTGTAGCTTGTTCACCAATTTTTAAATTTTGTTGAGTGATACTATCCTCTAGCCTCTTTATGGTGGCCTCACTCTCCTTGACAATGTGGTAACATGTTGTAGCACTAGGGATAGGATAAAAAAGATCTGATGGTGATGGTCCCAAACCACACATACGAACTCTTCCAAGTGGATCTTTACCAAAAACCTTGGAAAATGAATCATCAGCACTAATAGGGTCTAGTGATCCATCTGGAAGTTGACTTTAATGCTCTTTCAATTGCACCTAATAAATCCAAGCAAAACAAATTAGCATCGTGTAGTAACTCAAAAATCACATTTATTTATTGTCAATAAGCAATGGACGGATTGCGACTTACTTGTTTTTCCCTTACTATCTCAGTAGTTGCTTCTCCAACCTCGTTAGTGTAACAAGCATCAAACATTTCTGCTCTTGATGGGACATGTCCCAATTCAACTTCCTGTAAAATTAGTTATATATTCATTGGTGAAAGCTTTAGCATAAATCCCCAAAAAATATGGTGTCAAATAAGCTTTCAACATGGACTAAAATTGGGAAAGATTTAGGAAATTACCAACTCTTGTTCAACTTCTGCAAAGCTTAATTTTCCAGTAGTCTGATTTGTTGTCTTATCTTCTCTATGCTTCTTATTTCTTTCACTAAGAACTTGCATTTTTTACAGAGAAAATAGAAAAGGAAAAGAATAAGGAGAAATTAGACAACATCCTTGAAATGAGCAAGATTCCTTGTTCTAACCTTTGCATCATTTGTATTCCAACAAGATACGATGTTGTTCCATTGATCTTCGACAACATGAGTTGGCCTATTTGCTGCTACATCGTCAACTGACATATTGGATTTATAATGTTCAGCCTTGACTCTTGATTTCCAATTTCTTCTCTTTTTGCTTAAAGACTTCAAAATCTAAATTTCTGCACCTGGAGGTGTCTTGAATCTCTCCTATACCAATTTGATTGTCATTGATCACTCATAAATTGCTATGAAACAATATAAAGTATTTTACAAAGTAAAATAGTTATGGTAGTTGTAAATGCGGCAAACACTCATTGGTTCATACCTTTACGAGTCTAATCATCTCATCTTTCTTGGTTTGAGGTACCATACGCTAGTCATTAACATCAAGTGGGGCATACTTTCCAGTTCTTGAAATAGTTCCCAAGAGCTCTGTAAGTGTTTTTTTATTAGCACCAAATGGTTGTCTACGATTATTCCACCCAACTGTAATAAGTGGGTCACCCTCTTTATGAGCCCAAAGATCAGGCATATGTGTAGGTCCTCTCATTTTCTTTATCATTTGAGCACCACCGTTTTCATTCCCGAGAAAGAAAGTACATACATTTAGTGGAACACAAAGGAAGAATATGATAAGCTACAAAAGAAATTCATTTGTTCAAGCCATAGAAGAAATTTATAGTTATGCAATTTATACCAATGTATTGCAGAAATCTGCAACATTTTCAACCATTTATGAGTCACAATAAGTCATACACTCAATCCAAAATCCAAGCCACCCTTATGCCCAAAACTCCTCAAAGTTGATTCAAACTAACTCCTCCAACAATCTCAACTTCTACAACAATAAACAGTTATGCAATTTATACCAATGTATAGTAGAAAATTTTCAACATTTTCAGCCATTTATGAGTCCACATTAAGTCATGATACTCAATCCAAATGGACCATCAACTATCACTTCAAGAAATTCAGACCTGAAGTTAAGAACTAGATAATAAAACCTGCAGACACTACTACAAAATAAGGCTAATAAAACACTTATTTTGAGGCACTTTATTAATAAGTGCCACATTATGATTCTAATAAGGCACAAAATTAAGTGCCTTATTAGGTGAAATAAAACTATGTAGTTTTAAAAACAAATGCATAGAAAATCAAAAATTGGGAGGAAAAACAATGGTGCTCAATGGTTTACCAATCCATTTCGCGCCAAACGGGAAGGCTGAGAGAAAAAAAGCGAGGGAAGAAATGAAAAATAGAGAAATAAACAAAAAAGAAAAAACAAAGTCTTCACTCTTTAGTGTTGCTCGACGAACAGATATCCATCTTTTCCACTCTCCTCCACCTCTGGTTTTGAGAGAAAAATCAGAGAGTCTTCGATTAGTGAGTTCGAATAGCCCCATCTCCTCCACACCATTCCACCTCCGGTTGGCGAGAGAAAAATTAGAGAATCTTCAGTGTTGCTCGAATAGACCCATCCCCTCCATACCATTCCACCTCTAATTGACGAGAGAAAAATCAAATGGATTGTAACATATGGCAAATACGTGGATGATTCATTGTAGTAGAGTTGACGGGCTACAAAATTGCAATCTTTGCTAGGAAAACACCTTCAACAGTTGTGTTCAGGTATGACTTCAGATTTTACTTTGGTTTGTGTTTCGATTTTGCATAGATGGTTTTAAATGGGTTTTTGTCACTTCAAATTTTTGAACTTTTCTTCGTTGTTGAATGAATCTGATATTTCTTTTGAGCTTATATTGCAGCTACAACTTTTGATTTTGTGTTTTTCCCCTCTAATTTTAGCTCAATATGACTGATTTTTCATGGGTTTTAGCCACAGAATGTTTCAAACTAGTTACCTCCTTGAAATGATGGACCAAAGTCGTGATCTCATTTACAATATCTTCTAAATAGATTATATTGTGTTCACCCAATGCCTGACATGAGAGTTAGCAGAACATGTTATTCCGCCACAAACATAAACCAGAACACATAAAACAACAAGTGGGGTATGTCAAATACCTATTCAATAATATTATTTTCTGTTAAAGGAACTCTCTGCTTGTTAAGTTTTCCAACACCTTTCTTGTAAATCAAGTCCCTTATACTCTTAACAATGGGGTACCAAGGGATAAAAGCATAGTAATTGGGGTGCAAGAACTTGACTTGGTTAGTGTGTCCAGAGATTCTGTTGTTAGTAGGCTGCTGTGAATTACATTTCTTAGACATGTTTTGGTTTTATACAATGAGGTTCAATCAAATTATGGTTCCATGCCTTTTTTTCCATTTTTCCTTGAGATTACTAGTTGATCATCTTTAGCCTCAGCTGAAATTCTATTTACATATTGCAAAAACCGATACATTCCCTTTTCCCCTATGGTAGTTGTGCTTAACTCTGTTCCAACACTAGTCTAGTCAAATTGCCAATCCCAATTCCAGAAATTAGAAGACAAATTTTTGGTGGAATTAGAGTAGGAAAGGAATGGAAAAGGAAAAGAAAATGCACAGCTGAAAATGAGAGCTAAATTCCTTCTTACAATGTGGGGAACAAAAAGAAAGGTGAGGGATGATTCCTTTTTATATTCCTAAACATAAGCGTGATTACTTCAAATTGCTAAATGTTATATATAGTAGATGAATAGCGGTACATGCTTTTGCTCATTTTACTCTGAAGTTCATGAAATTTTTATTATTGCTGTATTGAACATAGAATTTTTCTGTGTTATTTCTTACTATAAATTGATGAATATTGGGCAACTTTTTTTTTTTAGATTCTGAAAGGCCATCAAATGTTGAATTTTTTGTGTTAGATGTAATTGATTTGTTAGACTCAAATTCCATTTCATATGTAATTATTGTATTGGATGTGTATGTAAAGATCAAATAAGATTTGGGTTTTCTTATGGCATATCTTTTCAAGCATTTACTTCAACGGAATAAGAAAGCCTCATATTGCTAGTTTATGAGGAGATACATTTTTCTTGTAACATTGCAGACAAGCTGTTTGATGAATTAGCTCTTAAACTAGTTTGATTTATCTGCAATTTCCTGTTTTCCTTTCATGATCTGTAATCTAATGGACTCTAAATCCCAATTTTTGAAATGGAATAAAATCATAGCCGTTAATTCTTTTTATGTTTTTTTGGTTTGTGTGCAAAGACATATTAACATGTGCACATATATTTAGCTTGGTGTTTTAGGTAGTATAATTGAATTGAAGCATGAATTATGGATTCTTATTATTCTATGTGGAAATGGAATATTTTCTTTCTTTTTAAATTTTAATTTATTTTTTACTGTTTTGTGTAGCTTAGCTACAGTTACGACATTGTAAGGATTTTTGCTTGTCTGAAGGTAATGTTCTTCTTTGGTTATTGTTGTTTTCTTTTCATTCTTAACATTGTCTATGGTGAATCCCTTACAAGGAAACTAATCTAGATTATTCCTTGAATGGTAAATTGATCGGTATCATCCTGAATGTTCACGGAAACAGTCAGCTAAGTTTGTTGACAATATTTGAAGCCATCTATTATATAAAAAATCATGCAACCTGGTGACTTTTAGAATGCTTGATGACTAACAAGACACAATGGAGAAAGGTAGAAGAGGTGGATTCTCAATGGATAAAGGTTTTTGCTGCATAGTTAACTACTATGTTGCATGCCTTTTCATGGCAAATTAGGTTTGCCAAGTAGAGTTTATGGATGTTCTGTGAGTTGAGATGGTGTTAATGACATTATCTGTTGGGGGGGGGGGGAGGAAGGAAAAAATTCCTGCTTTTGTCATAGCAGCAAAGGATCTATCTCTTAATCAGAGGCCATCTATGTAGCCTCTTTTCTGTTGTAGTTTGCAAATGATTTGAGAAGATAATTGTTTTGCTTTCAGCTATTGTA